>VDFB02000009.1:26865170-27178231 GCA_007258455.2 Sequoia sempervirens | reverse complement strand
ATTTGGTGTCTCTTGTGTTGATTTTTCTTTTTGTTATTTACATTTCATGTTCATACTTAATAATAGAATAAAGTGGTTGTGAAGTTGATAAGTGTTTGAAGTTTTGTGTTTGAATTTGGTGATAACTAATTCACCCCCCCCTCTCAGTTGTCTTGCGCCTTTCAACATCTTATACTTTGTAATTCAACCATCTCAGGGTAAGGAATACCAAGAGATTAGAGAATAATGGTTATCCTACATACCTTGTATTAATGATAATATTATATATTGAAGGAAAGAAATACCATCTTAGGGTAGGGTATACTGGGATACTGAAGAGCATGTGCAAAAATATGGGGAACTAAAAAGTGGTTACAATCACTTTTTGGTCCATTTAGGACATAACACAAGCACATTGTGGCTTGGTAGTGATCGAGCCTAGGTCTATCACTACTAAGACATAATACGAGTGTATTATAATGTGAGTACGCTATAACACACTTGTGTTACTTTTGAAATAAAACAAAAATTGCAAAGAGGTCAAACTCATTTGAAATTGGCCTCTCACCTATGTAAAAACAAACCATGAGCAAGAAAAGTGAACACACGTAGAATTGATCAAATCACATAAAAAATGTTGCCACAATGTCCAGGTATGTTTTATTAGCTTTTGAGTATAAAAATTGAATTAAATAGAAATTTACAAATTATTTTGATTCAATGTTGTTTATTTTTAGGAATAAATAGTATTCATGAAAATCCTAGTGAAGAACAACCTCAATTAACTCTAAAAATTCCTATACATCATCCTAAGATACAAGAAAACCTCCTTGGTCAAATTGATAACAATTTAAAAAAAAACTTCAAATATTGATCGATGGGTTGAGAAATCTTAGAGGAACTAGTTCTCATTGGTCAACCCTCACCATTTCATTGGAATCTATAATCTCTCATATAGATTCTATGAGTAAATTAACATGTGGTCGAATAAGAGTTATGAAGCACAAACATTTTATGCCACCAAATCATCCTACCAAAAAGTAAAAGAAAAGAAAATATTGAAATATGATTTCTGTGTATTGTGCATTGATCCAAAAATTAATGCATCCCTACACAATAGTGGAAAGGTTCCCTATCCATTGGTTCCAACACTAAGGAATAAGGGGAAAAAATTGGGAGAGGTGGTGGACAATTTTTTTACCATCCTTCATGCAACAATAATGAGGTTCCACAGTATTTTTTGAGGAAAATCTATTGCAAGTTTGTCCTTAGTGAGACCTTGAACTACTTTCATATGTGTGAGATCCATTATAGAGGTGGGGGATCTTCACATGATAGAGAGGGGGAAAATTGTTCCTAGGACCAATCATGAAGACCCCTTGCTAGGACCAAGTATGAAGACCCCTTGTTAGGCCAATAATTGAGCATGTCATGATCCCTTTCATTGTGAAGTAGAGTGTTGAGGTAGAGACTCTAGAGCCCATAAATTCCCTTGCATACACCTTGTTACAACACACCAAACCTTTAACATAGGGTGATGAGGGTGAGGCTTCTAGGTCTCAACATTTACCTCACCTTTTCCAAACTTTTGGGTCTATTTGTGATTGTTTGTTTGAGGGTACTTGAGATGCACGTGTCTTGTAGTAAGACACATCCATATTGGATTAAATGGAATTCATAGATTATTGGGAAAATGTGTCTCAACCTTGCAATTATATATGGTTTATTTTTTATAGGATGTATGTTGGTATGTGGAAATTGATCATGCAAATATTGTACACTCATAGCAAGATATATTGAGCGGCTTTTGGAGTGTGGGGTTTTTCTCCTGAAAGGGTTTTCCCCACGTAAATCATTTTGTTTTGGTATGCATGACATTTGTGTTTATTTCTATTTAATTTTTTGTAAGTGATAAAGATTTGTAAAGTTTTGCATTTTTCTCCTCTCAAGATTAGTGTAGGAAGTTGTTTCGCTACCTTAGCTTCCTTAATTGGATATATCATTTGACATTGATAAAATGGTAAGTTTGAATAAGGTTAAATATAATTTACTATATTTCCTTTTGAAATATTTAAGATTAACTATATTCATCTATGACAATTAAAAATTAATGTAAATTGATTCTAATAAAATTTCAAGGTCAAAGTGTTCACCCTACATTTGGTGGCCCTTCAACTCTCTATTACATGACCATGTCAAGTTCATAGATATGTCATTAGTAAGTAAATATTAAATATAGTGCATGCAAATATTTTTACCTTATATGAATGATAATCTTAAAATTCATATTGGATAATGATCAAGTGGATTTTGGATCTTTGAAATTAGGATTTATTAGTAGGAGTGGTCATACAAGTCTCACTGAGGTAAGCTCTTATATTTTTAATCATTATGTTTGTAAATGATTTTTGATGTTATTTTTTAAAATAATGTTGTTTCATTTTCAGTTGATGACATAAGTTCAAACCTCTCTTGATATTCACAGAACAATGGTTGTGGGAATTGTTGTGTCAATATTGGATTTGATTCCGTTTGACAAATGTATAAAACAAATTAGTAAATTTCATTTTTTATTTCTTGCTTAATCCCATGTCTATTAGTGCAAATTTTAATGATATTCATTTGTATTTTAGTTTATTCCTTGATTTTTTCATAGGGGGTCGCAACCCCAGATCATGCACCTACCCCTCAAACAACTAAAGAGAGGCAATGATTGCTTGAGACCTATTTTCATATGGTGGTAAGTGATTATTCTCTTATATGTCATTCTATAATTTATTTTTATATATTAATGTGTATATTTTTTTATTGTATTAGGTAGAGCTCCAAAAAAAATTAGAGAAGAGGTAAATTTAGCATGTTCAAAAACCATCATCACGTGCCGCTCCATCCACTTGACGGTCAAAGGGTCATCAACTCTTCTCTTCCGATGGAGGGTACTGATTATATTATGAATTTTTCTATGTCTATATTAAAAAAATTTAAATGTATTTTTGTATTATCACCATGTGAAATTGTACGCCTATATGGATTTTTTGTACATATATTATAATTTTACTGACAATTGTGTGTATGCCTAGATTTTTAGTGAATACAAATTTATTTTATTGATGTTTCTTGTATTTGCTATAAATTATTATCAGGTGATACACATTTGATTCCTTTTAATTTTTATTTTCTATAAATATGTCATCCTACCATCTAATTTGATAGTTATAACATGAATGTTAAAAAAATCCAACCTTACCTTGTTTCAAGAATTCATGATTCATTCCTTGGTGTAGTTGATATTTTGGATTTTAGGTATTCATGTGTGATGTAATTTTTCTATGAGGTATCTTCTTGCATATATAGATGATTTTTAATCTTGAGTGGTTGATAGTCCCTTTGAGTAGCCTAGTTCCAAACAAGGTCATACCCCTTAATGTTTTATGAATGTATCTTATGCTTACAATAGGTGTGTGTCTACTATGTGTTTGGTATTTTCATGATCTTGGTATCTTAATATAGATTGGTATTTTTCATACATTATAAATATCTTAGATGAGTTATCTTGGTTTTGATGTCCTTTGGTCCTCATTTTTATGGTGAAGAGGTTCTAGGCTACATCAATAAAGGTTTGGTTTGATATTTGCACTCTTTTTTTTGGAGAATGTCAAGATTAGAAAGCTCAAATTGATAACCTTCCACAAGTGAAATAATGAGCATAATAGTATTTTTATTGTAGATTCTTAACTAATGTATTGTAAACTTGGTAGAATCTACACAATTCAGACGTTCATCTAGCTGAACAATCCACACAACATTGCAAAGACTACATTAAAATGTCAACCCAAGGTTTGTAAACTTGTGATGGTGCAACATTGTATATGCCTTCAGAGACTCAAAACTACCTAAGTTATCCTATTCAAGTTATTTAATCTGCTGGAAATCACAAAATTTCATAACAGTGAAAGAATAATCCATAACTAATGGCTACGATTACCTATAGCTAAAACTATAACTGAACTATTACTAATGAAATATTACTACATCAACTCAAAACTAATCAAAACTTAATAACTCAACTAATTTAACCTCTTGATTACCACTGGTTAACCATTACATTCATGTTCATGAACATTCTTTACCAATAAGAAAAGTATGATATTTTAGTTTAACTTGCATTTAGTTCATGAAGTAATGATAAACAGAAAACAACTATTCAAACACAGATAAACAACTAGAAAATGAAGTTAAGAACAATTACCTTGAGTGGCTTGCTCAAGTGGCTATTCTCACTTAACTGAAACCAAATCTAGCTAACAGATTCTACGCATCCAGTGAAATTGACTTCATTCATTGTATATCATGAAAGATTACATAATATCTTATCACATATTGTATTCAATCATTCTAAATATCCATCATGTCTTGAAACTAAAAAATAATTGATAATGAAGAACTAAAAACCAAGTAACTTATCTACAGATTCAACCATAAGCTATATACAAGCTTGAGGGAATCTTATTCAAAGCAACAAATAACTGTAATCATTAACTTTCACTCCTAGATATCAAAGCGTACAGTTAATATTGAATTGCTCAAACCATAACTGAAAAGAAAGAAGAATCCTAATAGGACTGAAACTCTTTAAAATAGGATTGCATGTAAAACACAAACATTTGTCAAAATCCTATCAATAAAGGAGTCTTTCCTTTCCAATGCTTATTAACTTGTTCTAATGATGCGTGTTCAATCTCCAGCAGGTGTCTTTAACAATAGTTATTACATTCCAGCTTAATCTAGAACTCCCCTATTTTTTTGTCACAGTCTTCCTTTTGATGTGGGTTCATCTTCCAACTGCTACATGCTACAGTTCTTCCTGGGCTACAAAAAGGTAATTTCACAAAGCATGTACACAAGACTAACTACCATAATTAAAAAATAAAATTCCATCCACATTCCATACATATCTACATATAAACCATACAACACTACTATGCCATAACTATATTTCCATCATTATATTTTAGGTCCAAGTCTGCATAATAATTATGAAAAGGTAGTATAATATAGGAGTATTGTCTAGAGAGTATATCTAAAAATGTCTGAAAGTAAGCATGAAAGTAATAGAAAACAAGCTAAAAACTAGACCCATTACTCCCCCAACTAGACTTTTGCTTGTCGCCAAGAAAAACACTAGGGATGTTGATTGTACTGCAAGGTGATCTACCTCAATTCTATAACAGCATCAACTCCCTAAACCCGTTTCAAGTAAAACCTCTATATGCTACAAGTTGACTCATTCTGATATTTCCAACTCTTTCACATTCCTCACCTTTCTCCCCAATCCAATATGGAACTATATAGAGCAGAATAGGTAGGTGGAAGGTAAGAGGTACCTAGTAAATCCCTTTGTTGACACCAGTTGCTATGTACTTGTGTACCCTTTGAAGAATGGCAGTGAAATTATACATTGAATGAGGTTCTTTTTTTGTAATTCAGGATTTAAGATGTTCCATCTTTGTTGCATGTAACTGTAACATTGTTGTCCCAGACCTATAGCTAATTTTTGCATTCTTTCATAATCTGCCTTCCTAAATTTCATGATTTTCTTGCCCACACCCTTATGATCAATGAGTTTCAGTCATTCATCGATGATCGCATTATGGTTTTTAGCTTGATTTTTCTCTCTCCTCATACTCTTCCATTATCTCACCCCTGAGTTGTTCATTTTTGTAATAGGATGCAAGTGCTCTTACTTGGAGATCCCCTACAAAAATCAAACGATTCCACTTTGTCTCATCTAGCACTACATAATTGTGTAAATAATATTCACACAACTAATCTTGATCTTCAGGTGTGGAATCAACAAAAGTATTAAGAAACTCAAATATTCTACTCATACCAAATGATTTTTTACTAATTAACCTACTAAACTGAAAAACGTAAAAAATATTTCCTATAGAAACAATGCATATGTCCTTGCTAGTGGTCTACATCTAATGATCTATGCAACTTTGTTTGCTAATTCCTCTAGCCTCATTGTTGATATGCTTAATTCCATCTCTTTCTTTTCAAGTTCCTCTACATTCTCTTCAATTAAATTTATTTTTCCTTCTTCCATTTTTCATTTTCCTATGAAAACTCCTCAATCATTCTCCATAGCTAATGAGAAAGTGACAAGGTAGTATGGTAAGTTGGAGTCCTAATGGAAGGAGGTTTCTGATCTAGTACAACCAGTTCCCCATCCCCCATCATAGTTATGGCCAACTGTTCCAGTAAATCATTCTTAGTGTTGTGGCCATACATTTGTAATTTCTCCATTTCCTATATTTTTATTTCCCTCTTCTTGTCCTTTTGTTCATAGCTTTGTATTAATTCTTCCAAGTGTTTAATCCTATACAAGGCTTATTGGAGATCCTTCCTAACATCTCTTTCCTCTATATACATCTCCTCTATATCCACAAACTGCTCATTACCTTCCCCTTCATAGTCTCCATGAATGGGATTGTCCATGGTTTCCTTTTGTGTTTTCCTAGCAGTAAACATATCTTTTGATTCTGAATCAAAAATTGTTAATACCTATCTCTTCCTTTTCACTAGTATATTTACATTACCAGGGATATCTCCTTTTTCTTTAGAATTTTTTTCCACTAATGTGAAATCTTCTTCTTGTTGTTCTTTGCTCCTCTCTTCTTCTTCGGGTTTCTCTATTTGAATGTCTAGGTGTGGGTGTTTCTTCTTCAAATTTCGTCTTCTCCTTTTGAACACCCTTCTGCTTCTTTTTAACATCCTCCTTCTTTTGAGTATCCTTCTTTTCTTTTGTTTTAGAGGGTGTGGAGGACATGGGTGCACTTCTTCTTCTACTCTTGGTCCTTTGTGATTTTAAAGTGTGATTGTAATCATAGTATAGGTTAAATACACTATATCCTAATGAATTTAAGACATATTTAACCCTCTAAGCTACAATCCCAATGAGATGTTTGAAAGCTTCAAAACTAAGAAACCAATAAACTAAGCATGAAATAAACATGAAAACTTAAAAGAAACCTATTCTAATACTCCAAACCTTATCCCATTGGGGGAGTGGTGTCACATTGATGTGGAATTGCAACCCTTTCCTAATCCCTTCAATGAAATGAGTGTTTAACCAAACTTCATTGTTGAAAAACTAAGCTAAATGTGATAAAACAATGCTATGGATGGATGAAAAGATGATAAAGCTTTAAAATGGTGCTAGTATGAATAGAGATATTATTCAATGGGCAACATAGCTTTACTCTAAAAAAGTAGATCCATTTCTCTCCAAATGGTGATGTGTTTATAGGAGAGCAAATGAAGAATCAAGGGTTGAGATTGATTTGATCAATCAATGGTCAATACTAAATCAAGGGTGGAGGGATGGATCAAGTATTCTCATCAATGGATGAGAATCAAAGATCACATGGATCAAAGAAAGCATCAATGGCTCACAATGATTCAAAAAAACACACTTTGTAACAACCTTGAAAGTTTGTTACAAAGTTTGTTAAGAAAGAATATTCCATTTTTGGAGCCAAATAGAAGAATATTCCTTTGGAATATTCTCTATGCAAGTGGATGGGTGAGGAAAATTAGCAATTAGTAATTAAAACTAAGTTTTAATTATGCAAGATGAGGAATGTGAGGATGTCCATTAGATAATTAATTTATTTAATGAAGAGGGGATGCAAAATGACATTTAATTCAATAATATAGGATTATTTAATTAAATGAGAGGACTTAGGGGGTTTAAATTAAATAATTTGATTTATTCAATTAAATGGGATGAGGATGAATGTGAAAGGGGGTGAATTATCCTAATTAAATTAATTAGATTAATAGATGAAAATGAAGCATTTAATTAAATAAGTAGGCTTATTCAATTAAACAAGCAAAAAGATGGTGAAATTAAAGATGAAATGATGTTAGTGATCAATTCAAGTGTGTAGTATCATTCAAGTCATTTTAAAGTGTCTACATGAAGAAGACAAATTTCTCCAATTGCAGGTGACCTAGACTCTGGTTCATTAGGTACCTCATGCTCACCTTGGCTACGGGTAGGTGAAGCCATAGGGGAGACATAAGGGCTTTCCCTTATAGGTTCATCTTGGGGTTCTACATTCTCAGGTGTCACAGGTGCATCCAACAAACTACTAATAGTTGTGCACTTCTTGAAATCTTCCCAATTTACTTGTGGGTACTGAATCCTTAAACTCCTTTTTACCAGTAAAGAAATTAAACAATGGTGTGAAATAGAAGTGTCACTTTGTTTTCTTTGGTATTCTGATGCCATCCATTTAAACAAATTGTAAATAAATTTTGGCACATTCACTAACTTATTATGCCGAAGATGACTCAGTAATTTAAAATGTATTGTATACAAGAGGTGTTACCTACCGCCACAGGTGATATATCTAACAATGTGGAAGCACAATTTTCCCATAACTAGGGGAGAGAGAGTCTCTTTGTACCTTGTGAATATGAGTCTAACTCCTCTCCTCGTTCACAAAATTCCCCCTAGTTGCAACTACGTCATCATATGTTGGAAACTCTACCCCAGTTCTTGGTAACCTAGTGACTTGTAAAATTGTGGTCTCAAATGCATCTACTGATAGTCCCTTCACCATTGCTTCATCATACTCAACTATTGTTGCAAACCTCCTTTTCATTTCATTGTTGAATTCGGTTAATTTCAAGAAATCATCAAGCCAACCAAACCTAGTAAAAATGGGTAGAACCATTGCATCCTCCAAAATTTTCTTATGGGCTATCGGCTCCTGCCTAATAACGTATCCTCCCAATATGACCTTCTTTTATCTACTTAATGTATCTAATTCATTCTTGAAAATTCAGTTCAATCCACCCTACCACCCTCAAAACCCTTCTTCTTTCATTTCTTTATGTACTTCTACTACCATACTACAACTACAACTTCTCTTCTAAGTATCAACTCAATTTGAGCTCACAAACAGGTTCTAGGTTCACTCTGGTTTAGACTAATCTCAATTGCTCAGGGTTTGAAATTGGAAATTGGAGATGGAAAGCAAAAATAAAATGTAATTTAGGAGGGTTTTGCATGTCGTGCATATCTATTGAACTTGATTTAGGTGGCATATTTCAAAAAAAGTGAGTTGAATTGTACCCTCCCCCAACTAAATGGTTGAAGTGACCGCACTTCAACTTACGTTTGGGAAGTGGTATGATTAATAAGTAATGAAATTAATGGTAAGGAATTTTCACATGCATGAGTTAATATGAAAGATACATTGAAAGTTTATTGAAATTTATGCTAATTATGACAGCGTACCTTTCGTATCGGCTTGAAAAGAGAGCTTATCGCCGCACATGTAAACTGAAAATCTTGTATTTGGATTTTGTACTGATGTGAGTGGTATTAACTACATGCGAATGTATTGTGAGGTGGCAAAATAAAATGGATGAGACAAATGAGATGTTTATTAGTTGGTGATGTGACAACTCGAATGCTTCAAATGAGAAGTGGCAGCAAGGAATAAAAGATTCGTGTTCTAGGTACTTATTTTGAAATAATGGGCATTGCATGTGAAAGTGGTGAGATGAATGTGTGTGAACTGCAATTAATGTGGCAAGAAAAATTTTGAATTTTTTTTTGCCAAACGACGCTATGGGTATTGTCAGCAACAGGTCCCTTTCTGAATTTTGATAGCTATTGCTATAAGTCCCTACGACATCAACACCCTTTTAAATATGGTTGAAAAATAGGGCCCGGTGGAGAAATTATAAACATTATTAGAACTGTGACGTGTGTGCTTGTGACATAAAGTAAGAGATTAAACCTAAGTGGTCTTAGGGATTGAGTTGTGTAGCTCAATCACTAAGTCACTGGAAATGCATGGTATATCATATGTTGTTGAAATATCACTCTGTGTGTCAAATTCTATATTTGGTTCATTGTGAGCACCATATTGGTGAAGTAGGGAGAATATGAAATCATCTTTCTATAATGGCTTCTTATATAGCTTCAATCTATGGTCGTTTACAAGAAGAGAAAATCTGACTGCATCTATGGTATGTAGCTTAACTGTCCCATTAGGATAAACTTGAACAATTTCATAGGGGCCCAACCATTGGATTTTCCCTTTAAATTATTTGTACCATGAATCATATAATAGTGTCTATCCCCCTATAGTGAACTCCTTTTTTTAAATGTACTGATCATACCACTTCACCCTTTATTGTTGTACTACCTCACTGTGATGGATTACCTCCATTCTAATCTCATCCAAACCATTTAAGTTATGCAACCTTTATTTTTGAGCTTTTGTTAGATCCATATCTAGTACCATTGTTTTCCTTAATGTTTTATATTCAAACTCAATTGGAAGGACTTTTGTTTTTTCATACACTAGCTCATAGGGTGTAAAGCTAGTTATTATTTACCGGGTTGTTCTATATGCCCATACTATTCAAGTAACCTTGCAACCCAATATTTCCTATGTAGTTGCACTATCTTGGTGAGAATACTTTCAATTTCCCTATTAGTGACTTCCACCTATCCATTAGCTTGAGGGTGGTAAGGTGTTGACTTCTTGTATCTAATTTGGTATTCTTCAACCAATTTGGTAATGAGGTCAGAAGTAAACGGTAGTCCTTGATCGATGACTATTTCTCTAGGTACTTCATACCTATTAAATATGTCCTCATATAAAAATTTGGCCACATTGCCATCTTTGAAAAACTAAAAAGCCTTTACTTCTACCCACTTAGTCAAGTAATCAATGCAAACAAGAATGTATTCCTTGTTATTGGAAGTAGGTGAGATTGGTCCAATAAAGTCTAGACCCCATTTATCAAAAGGAGCTAATGTCAACTAAGGTTGCAATGGAATTTCATCACTCCTAGTTGGTTTACCCATCCTTTGGCACCTATCACAACTCTTGTGAATTTAATAGAATCTTTGTGCAAAGTTGGCCAATAATAGCCAAATGTGAGGATCTTAAATGTTGTTCTCTTTGCTACAAAATGACTTCCACATGGCTCATCATGAGATTCCTTCATAATATCAAATATTTCATCTTCCCTTATTCATCTCCTCTTGATGTTGTTTGGGCTAGTATAAAACAGAAAACCTGATATCCAAGAATATGGAAAACATTTGTGTACCAACTGTCTCTTTTCTCTAAGAGAATAGTATGGTGGAATCTGCCCTATTACTAAATAATTGGCAATATTAGCATACCATGGAATGTGTACATTTAGAGAAAATAAGTGTCCATTTGGGAAGGAATCATCCACCATTCCTTTAGATGATTGTTTTGGTAATCTT
Organism: Sequoia sempervirens; assembly: GCA_007258455.2. Lineage (NCBI taxonomy): Eukaryota > Viridiplantae > Streptophyta > Pinopsida > Cupressales > Cupressaceae > Sequoia > Sequoia sempervirens. Next base: position 27,166,941 of record VDFB02000009.1, on the reverse strand, counting down.
GAAAGAAAATCTGCCACTACATTAGCTTTACCAGGTTTATCTACTATGGCAGTATCAAATTCTTGGAGGAGTAGCCATCTGACCAATCTACCTCCTACTACGGGTCTGTTCATAAGATATATGATAGTTGTGTGATCTGTGTGGATAAATACTGAATAACCAATAATGTAATGCCTGAATTTATTGATGGCATACACTACCGCAAGCATCTCCTTTTTGTGATAGTATAATTCAGCTTTGCTCCCTAAAGATTCTTCATGTTGATGTAGTAAATTGCACTCTTTGTTACCCTCTTTCTAACCTAAAACTACTCCAATAGAAAAATTTGAAGCATTTGTATGTATATGAAAGGGTAGAGTCCAATTAGGTCCCCTCAAAACAGGTGCTTGATTCAAGGCTTTCTTTAGCTCTTCAAATGAGTGTTGGCATTCTAATGTCCTTTCAAATTCAATGTCCTTACTCAACAAAACAAACAATGGTGCAAAAATTTTACTGAAGTCTTTAATAAACCTCCTATAGTAGCCTTCATGACCAAGGAAACTTCTGATATCTCTTTGCTTTTGTGGAACAAGTAATGTAGATATAATTTCTATTTTGTGTGGATCAACCTAAATCCCTACACTGGATATAAAGTTCCCTAATATAATGTCTTGTGTCATCATCATAAATCACTTTTCATTGTTGAGTGACAGGTTGTGTTCTTTACATCTTTTCAATACCTTTTCCAGATTGTTGAGGGATTCCACATAAGTCTCACCATATGTAGTAAAATCATCCATATATATTTCCATATAGTCGTGAGCATAATCAAAAAAGATGTTGAGTATTTCCCTTTGAAAAGTAGTTGGAGCATTACACAAGCCAAAGGGCATAATAGAGTAAGCATAAGTACCCTAGGGACATGTGAATGTAGTTTTGTCTTGATCTTTTGGAGCAATTTTTATCTAATTATAACCGCTTAACCTATCTAGGAATGAAAAATACTTTTTCCCAACTAAGGAATCAAGTACTTGAACTATGAAGGGCAATGGAAAGTGGTCTTTCCTGGTGGCTGTATTCAATTCCCTGTAAGCTACACAAACTCTCTATTTTCCAACTTTCTTAGGAACAATTACCAAAGGTGAGACCCATTCATTGTCAGATATAGGATAGATAAAGCCTACATCAAGGAGTTTTTGAAGTTCAACTTTCACTATTTCTCTCAATGTAGGGTTCATTCATCTTTGAGGCTGCTTAATGGATCTGTAACTATCATTAATATAAATCCTATGCATACATAGGTTAGGATCTATGCCTTTCATATCATGGTAATCCCATGCATATGCTACTGTATGTTCCTACAACATCGTGTGTAGGTAATTTTGTTGCTCTTCAGTCAAGGCATTGTTTATGTTGAACATTTTTCTTGGCATGACTTCTAATTCCTTGGATGATTCTTGCACAGATGAGAGGTCAAGGCTTGGAATGATTGGAACAAACTAATGTGGTAGTAAGGAATGAAAGATATAAGATATTTCTTTTTGTGGAATTGGTGGGTATAATACTTTACAAGGGGTCTTGTAGGCATGTGAGGCAGTCTTGCTACTATGGGTTCCTGCCACAGTCATTCTGGATTATGTGAGCAATGAGTTCATCTCCATCCTGATCATCCAATAAAAGGTTGCATTCTATATTCATCAATTTCTGCAAAGAATAGTTATCTTCTCATCCATAGTGGTCCAAATAGTTTGCTTAAGATCAACATAAGGTTGGGCATGTGGATAGAGTACCAATTTCTTGGTTACTATCCCATTGGATATTATCATATTACCAAACATACAACCTATAAATGCATCATTTGTAGCTAACCAGGGTCTACCTAGGATGAGTGGGTAGCCTGCAAGATTAACCTTTGGTTGTAAAACTATAAAATTAGCAAGATATTCCCAAGAATCTAATGCAATAACTAAGTCTTCAATGATTCTTTCATGCTTAACTATTGACCTATCAGCTAGTTGTAGAATAGTTTGTGTAGGTCTAAGATTAGCTAACTGAAGTAACTGCATTTTTTCCTCAGTCATAACATTGATTGCTACCCCCAAGTCTATCAAAGTGTTCTTAATGAGGGTCTCATTAATCTTAACGTCCACTATTGTACTACCAAGGTTTGTATACTTAGGGACAGTGATGTTCCCTAACATGATATTTGCAAGGTTTCCCAGAATATGAATTGTCTAAGGATGCTTCCTTTTTCTTCTTGGTTTCTTAAGACAGATTCATTACAATTTTAGTATAAATAGGGATGTCTTTGATAGCTTGGATGAGTGGAATCTTGATACTCACATCTTTTAATTAACCCAAGAGGTCTATCTCAACCTTTGTGTGATGCTTTTGAATGGCTAAGCGTTTAGGAAAAGGTGGCTTTGGACTTGAGGTAGTTTGGTGTACCTGATTTGACTCAGGTTCCAAAGGTGTTTTTTTTTAAGCTTCAACTACAAGTGTTTCATCCTCTATTTCAATATTCTTTTGGGATGAAGGTATAGCAAGTTGTTTTCCTGATCTGAGGCAGAAATCACTCACGTCTACCCCATAAGTGGGGTATTACATAGCTTTGTTAATATAAGCCTACTGAATAGGCTTGTTATTAGGGTTAGGTGCAGGTTGGGTAGGTATTTGGGGTGGCTTAGGTGGCTGGGATGTAGGATTTGATGGAGGTATAATGCTTGCTATTTTTGTGGAAGTGGAAGCATAGGCTGCTGATAGTTCATGTTATGAGCCACTGCCACTGCTGACCTTTTTGCCACTGAGGTTGTCACTAATTATGTTGTGTTGGACATTAGGGATTATAATTGGAACCCTAGATATTTTGTTTTGGCCAAGGATTTGGTTGCTGCTCGTTCCAAATTTTCTAGGGTTTTGTCCATTGTTGAAGGTTTTTCCATGGATTTTGGTTTGTTGGCCAGGGTGAATTCCAAGTAGAAAAGTTCCAATTTCCAATGGGAAAGGATGAATTGAAGGTAAGAGGATCTTGTGGCATACCTTGTCTTTGTTGCCATGGTCTCCTTTGAGCTATGTAAAAGAGTTGTCCATCTTCTCCTTCAAGAAGCTAGAAATCAGGTCTGTCAACTTTATCTTGTTGGATACTAGCCACCCTTTTACATTTACAATTTTCTTTCCTTTTCCTACAGCTTGGACATTATTTAGTGAGAATTCCCTCAACTTCCTCCTACTTCTTCTTGATGTGGAGAGTATCCAACTAAGTTCCTAAGTGGTTTATAATGTCCTCCTTCATATTGGACAACAAGTTGCTCAATTCTATCTTTGAACCCCTGTAGATTATTTTCCAATAGTGGATGTCCTATCTCGTCTTGGTCTTTTAGTGAAGGTCCTAGAATAATTCCTACAGACCTTACAAATTTCTTGAAGTGGTATCTAGGAAATATCTCCTTGTCTGATGAGGTTAAGGGCATCCATACAATCATCATTGACTCCCCTAAAAAATACTAACTTGAGGGACTCTTCTAACAATTTATTTTGGGGATTTTTCTTCAAAGAAAACTGAAATCTCTCCACATAATCTTCTAATGGCTCATCATTGTTTTGTGACATTCTAAAAATTTCATCTTTCCTCCTATCAGGTCTCCTACAATAGTCCTGATACTTCTCTAAGAATAATGTCTTCATAGTATCCCAATTAGGAACAACATCCTTTCCTAATCCCATGAACTATCTTAGGGTTTCATCTTTTAGAGTGGCAAGGAAGAGTTTGAGCCTATGACTGTTAGAAGTATAATCATAAATTTTTCATAGGACATCAAATTCAAATAGAAATGTATCTGGGTCTAATGGTCATTAACCCATAAAAGGTTGGTAAGGCTGAAGGAGGGATATTCTTTAGCATTGGATCCCTTTCCTAGTTAGTGATGGGGAACTCAAATGTTGGACGTTTAGAATCATCATTGACTACATCACCCATGGTGCAGTAGATTCCCTTTGTCTGTGTGCTAGATGTTGGTAAAAAGGAAGTTTCTTCTTCAATGTTACCTTCGCTCTGAGTACTGGATTCACCATTTTTTTCCATGGCTTCTTGGCATGAAGAGGGAAGGAATCTACCCAAAGAATCTATCTGCCTTCGCATACATGAAATATGGTTTTATATAGTAGCGGTCCTGCACAATGTTAGTGTATCTTCTAGTGTTGAAAAAGATTAATTCTAACAATCCTAATGTTGAAAGCAAGATGTAAACTATGAAAGCTTTAGAAAAAAATTCTATGAAGATAGCACCATCCCCTACAACAACACCAAAAATGTAGATTCTTAACTAATGTATTGTAAACTTGGTAGAATCTACACAATTCAGAGGTTCATCTAGCTGAACAGTCCACTCAACATTGCAAAGACTACATTAAAATGTCAACCCAAGGTTTGTAAACTTATGATGGTGCAACATTGTATATTCCTTCAAAGACTCAAAACTACCTAATTTATCCTATTCAATTTATTCTATCTATTGGAAATCACAAAAATACATAACAGTGAAAGAATAAGCCAGAACTAATGGCTACAGGTACCTACAGCTAAAACTATAACTAAAGTATTATTAATGAAATATTACTGTATCGACTCAAAATTGATCAAAACTTAATAACTCATCTAATTTAACCTTTGGAGTACTACTATTTAACCATTACATGCATGTTCATGAACATTCTTTACCAATAAGCAGAGTATGAGATTCTAGTTTAACTTGCATTTAATTCATGAATTAATGATAAACAAAAAACAACTATTTAAAAAAAGATAAACAACTAGAAAATGAAGTGAAGAACAATTACCTTGAGTGGCATGCTCAAGTGGTTGTTCTCACTTAATTGAAACTAAATCTAGCTAACAGATTCTACACATCTAGTGAAATTGACTTCATTCATTGCATATCATGAAAGATTACATAAGATCTTCTCACAGATTGTATTCAATCATTTTGAATATCCATCATGTCTTGAAACTAAAAATAACTAATAATGAAGAACTAAAAACTAATTAACTTATCTACGAATTCAACCATCAGCTATATACAAGCTTGAGGGAATCTTATTCAAAGCAACAACTAACAGTAATCATTAACTTCCACTCCTAGATATCAAAGCATACAATTAAGATTGAATTGTTCAAACCATAACTGAAAAGAAAGAAGACTCCTAATAGGATTGAAACTCTTTAAAATAGGATTGCAATGTAAAACACATAAACATTTGTCAAAATCCTATCAGTAAAGGATTCCTTCCTTTCGAGTGCTTATTAACTTGTTATAATGATGAACATTCAATCTCTAGTATGTGTCTTCAACAATAGTTATTACATTCCAGCTTAATCTAGAACTCCCTTGTTTTGTTGTCCCAATCTTCCTTTCGCTGCATGTTCATCTTCCAACTACTGTGTGCTACATTTCTTCCTTGGCTGCAAAAAGGTTATTTCACAAAGCATGTACACAATACTAACTACCATAATTAAAACATAAAATTTCATCCACATTCCATACATATCTACATATAAACCATGCAACACTACTATTCCATAACCATATTTTCATCATTATATTTTAGGTCCAAGTCTGCATAATAAGTATGAAAAGGTAGTATAATATGAGTATTGTCTGGAGAGTATATCTAAAAATGTTTGAAAGTAAGCATGAAAGTAACATAAAACAAGATAATAACTAGACCCATCACCTATCATATAATATGAAGAGTGTATAATAAAATAAGAAACCTTGCATATATAGGCAAGGTGGATGAGGTGAGAATGTAGGAGTGAAACTCTAACTACCCTTTCAAAGGTGAAACACTTATGAGCTCACTTGACAAGTGTGTGAGAAAGTTTCAATAGATGTCTCAAGTGATGAGGAAAAATGTCTCAACCATATGAAGTGAGAAAAAATTATGAAATAGCTTGAGTGAACTTAAGCTTGGTGTGAATAGATCAATCCTAGAAAGGTGATATCCTATTTAGATGGATAAAGATATTGTTTACACTAACACTCCCCTTAAGTGCAACTTAGGGAGTAATGTATGCACTAATTATGAGTCTCGACTACTAGTCCATGTTAGGTACTCCTGTATAAATTTCTCATAAAGTGGATTAAAGGAGAAAACATAGTAGGAAATAAAACTCCTCTCTAAAAGATAAATTCAATGAAATAAAATTTACAAGTGAAGAAATAAGTGATAGATGGAGAACTCATCATGACCCCATAAGGTCTACTTCTAACACAATGTACAATGAATTTTCCCCCCTTAGGAGAGAAAAGAGAGAAGGTCTATGTGACCCCCCAAAAAATGTGAAGTAATGAACTCCGTGCAAGGAAATTCTTCCTCCCAAAACTAAGATGAGAAGAGAAACCATGTAGCCTCCCCTCAAAATGATGCATGTAGTGTTGGTACAGATGCCCAAAAATTGATGATGAAGATGATCCATGAATTTTGAACAAAATTTCTCCCCTTGGGAAGAAACAACACCACAAATGTGTGCAAGATAACTTCTCGTTCCATATTGTAATTTATAGGAAGTAAGATGAATGTCTATGAATTTTGCACATGATCCAAAGATTGAAATGATGTCGATGATGCCTTTGAATGATGCTCAAACATCTCCAAACCAATGTTAATTTGTGATAGATTCTAATAAGATGGATCAAGTACCATATAAGATTCAGGAACATGGACCATTAATATATGGTTATAATTAGACCAATGAGAGTCTTGTACTACTATAGATGATGTCAACATAAATCATGATTGAGTTGGATAGTTCAACTCATGAATGTCTACACAATATGTCATAATAGAATTTGATGTAGGTGAGGCAAGAGCAATATCCAAAGGTGGAAATGGTGATGCAACTTCATTCAAGATAACATCAAAGAGAAGATGAATGTCCTCAATGGTGTCATCTAAATTTGCAATCTAGGATTCTACAAACAAATATGTGATGTCTGATAGATATGCATCCCAATGTGGTGGATCTAAAATGATGATAAAATCCTCTTGATGCAAAGAATCATTCAAACTCATGGATGAGTCAATACTAGATTCAAATGTAGCAACAAGTATTTCAGGCTATATAATATTGAAAAGTAGTTGGATGAGAGAGTGTGAGGTATGAGGACAAAACTCATCCCCATGTTGACTACTCCCACAATATGTGCACTTTATTTTGAAATTTCTAGATATGGTCTATTTATAAGAAAAATATGAATGTGAAATGCAAGTATATTCCCCCTGAATGATCAATGCTAAAACATAGACCTACCTAGAACAATATGAAAGATAATTAAAAATTTTGTGAAAATTGGATGTCAAATCAACCATTTATAATACATGATGATTTTTATAAAATTTAAAAAAATGGGCAATTCAAATCTTTAGAATATAAGAAAATATGAATTCCTTGTGAAATTTTGATATGCATCAAATTTTCTTTTATAAAATTTTGATAATCGGGGTGAAAGTTATGTCCCATTAAAATTCACTTATAATAATGACTTTGAAGGATTAAAAATGCATTAAAATAACACTAAATCCAAAACATCTCAATGCTAAAGTCTCTGAAACGGAAAGAACTTTCCGTCGACTATTCACACTTGCAAGTTATGTCAAAAAAAATAAAAACCCTTTTACAAATACTTGTAAATTACAATGATACCATTTTGGAGAATGCCAAGATTAGAAAGATCGAATTGATAATCTTTCAAAAGTGAAATTATGAGAATAATATGATTTCTATAATATAATATGAAGAGTATATAATACAATGATAAACCTTTCATATATAGGAAAGGTGGATGAATTAAGGTAGGAGTGAAACTCTGACTACCCATCCAAAGGTGCAACACTTGTGAGCTCACTTGACAAGTGTGTGAGAAAGTTTTAATAGGTGTCTCAAGTGATGAGGAAACATGTCTCAACCATATGAAGTGAGACAAAAGTATGAAATATCCTAAGTAAACTAAAGCTAGGTGTGAAAAGGTCAATCCTAGAAAGGTGATATCATATCTAGATGGATAAAGACACTATTTGCACTAACAATTTTTCCTTTAAAACTCCTTTGGAGTGGTGTTAGAGTTGATTAAATTGGATTAAGATATATCAAGTTAAACCTTTATTAGAGATCCTTTTTCAACTTAAGTAAGCTTCTATAACCCCCTCTTGAATGTCTTAAACCCTCTCTTTACTATTATCAACCCTCTACACTTTCATAAGCCCTAAAAATCATTCCAAACCCTCATAAATCCCTTAAAATAGTTCAAAAGATTATTTAGGCATCTAAAGTTTTAAATTTTCTTAGAGGGATGGAGTTACAAAATGATAAGTTTAAATTTAAACCATTATATTGTGCATCCTTTAATCTCCACCGTAGGATGTGTATTTACTTATATGCACTTTATGATCTAATTGGCCATTACTCAACCTTAAATTTTATGGCCCAATTTTCATATAAAACCCTAATTTTCATTCCATTTATTAGAAACTGTCTTTTATGATTTAGGACATTTAAAATAGTTTTAATTATAAGAATTTAATGCCAGTCCTCCTTAATGTTGGGCCACACATTTTGTGTATGGCCATGAGTATCTTAGCAATTAGAGGAAGCATATAAATTATAATTTTTAAATCATAGAGATAACAATAGTTGAGTGGAAAATATGATTTATTGGTTTTGAACCCTGTATTTTTTTGTATTAATAATAGTATAAGCATATATAAAATCAACATACTATCAAAAAGATGCAATTATACATCATATATCTGCCTCTAACCTACTGTTACATTACTACAATTATGCATCATATCACATGATTTACTACACTTGGCTATTTTAAACATATACAACATTATAGATCAGATTATATGTTTATGTTGTTTACAATTTTTTTCCATTACTATTGTACATATTATCAAAAAAAGAAAAAAAAACAACCTTGTCATTCCAACTCAGAAGTTCCTATTTTCGCTATAATCATCCAAGTCTTTCCAACCAAGTGGTAGCTTGATGTCTGACAATTCCTCATTAGACCTGACAACTTCCACTACAAAATTTTCTCCATCATTAACATGAAACCAAACTCCATGAGCCTCCTTCGTCTTCTTTGGTTTCCCATTTTCCACTTCATTGAAGGTCCTCTAGAATTCTCTGAGTTCCTTTAGAAAGGTTGTAGATTCAGCATGGTTATAGTGTCAAGTGTTCCCATATTTAACTTCTTCTTTGTTTACTCTTACTGTCATATCACTTAGCAGCTTCATAAACATGAACATCAAAATCTCTATGTTTATGGTTACCTGTATAACAACATTAAAAATAGTGTCTTTTTGAAGACTCGGTAAGCATCCTCCTACACCCATTAAAATTATCCTCATTTCTTGCCATCCAAATGTACCAAATAATTTTAGTTGACAAACAAAACCAAAATAAACATATGCTCTTTATCTAGTTTTTTGTCATTCCCAATTAGAATATCTTTCCAATTAACATTCCCATTTTCTCCCATATCCTTTGATCATTACAAAAAAAATTCCAAACTTCCTTAGCATAAAAACAATCAAGGAAAATATGCTTAATTGACTCAAGTATTCTACATATAGAAAAAATATCAATATTGTATGATTAATCTTGTATGGTACCCTTTGTAACAAAACTAACCATCTCAAACAAGCCTTCTTTGGATCCATCACATTAGATCAAATAACTTTGAATACAATTTGTAGTAAAGTGAATGCCTTTGCAGGCTTCCTTTAGAATTGAATATGTTCTCAAATTTGACTGAGGTAGACAAAATTCATCTCTTAGGGACTCCCCCTTCAACTATCCATTTTTTAGGACATTCTTAAAGGTTTGGATTCCTTTTTGGAACCACCTTTTGGTAGAGCAATCCTATAGGAGAACGAGGGGTTTGTCTTTGTTTTTCAATTTCCACCATATGGATCTATTGGCATGCATTAGATTGTTATTTTTATCATTAAACTAAACATTCTTTACTTTGTTTCTAATCATTTCTCAATCCTTCCATATTATTTTAAAAACTAGTGAGCCCGCAGGAGCTATTGGGTGCTTGCTAATGAGAAGATCACTGAAAAGCAAAGGTTTCCAAGATTTCTCTTGCTTGGGGACAACAAGTTGAATATTTTTTCTCACCAAGACTTTCTATGGTTCATCCCCTTCTTAGGCCTTGATGATCCACTTGGAACCTAAAGCTATGTCATGTATGTTTAGGTCTTTTAGGCCTATCCCCCCTTGCATCTTATCAAGAAAACACCATTCCCACTTGATAAAGTGTTTCTTTCTCTTACCTTTCCCATCTAACCACAAGAAGCTTCTAATTTTCTTTTGAATCTCATTAAATTGATAACTACTAAAGAACCACACAGAGGCAAAATAAATACTATAAGAAGCCAGAATATTTTGACATATTTGGATCCTACCAGTAAGGGATAGGTATTATTTGTTCCAACCATCAATTTTTCTCTCAATTTTAGTTTCAATCCACAGTCACATCTATTTTAGATTAGTACTGATGGAAAAGGGTATCCCCAAGTATTTGAATTGCTTGTGGGGACTTCCCCACTAAAATTCATATTCTATTAGCCAATTTGGAGGGACTCTATCCATCCAAGCATGATAGATTTTACTCTAGAAATTTTTACACCAGAGGCATTACAGAAAAAGTTTAGCTTTTGCATTAAGCTTTCTATATGTCTTTCCTCCAATTCTAAAAATATTGCAATTTCAATTGAAAATTAGATATTTAGTAGTTCATTATGGTCAGGGAGTGTCAAGCCCTTAACCTTGGGGGAGAGACAAGATTCTCTTAGCAAGTAATGCATTGCATCTGAAGTAATAACAAAGAGAGTCAAGGCAAGGGGGCACCCCTACCTAATGGATCTTTCTAATTTAAACTCTTCATATAGAGAGTCATTGACTTCCACTTGAGCCACCACATCACTTAAAATAATATCAATCATATTACATAAGGTACTAGGGAATCCAAAGGCTTCAAGGGATGTTCTTAAAAAGGCCCATTCAGCCCTATCATAGGCCTTTTCAAAATCTAACAGAAGTGTGACAGAGTTTTGTTTAGAGTTCCTTGCCCACTCCATGGCTTCCCAACTTGTAATCAGGTTCTTGGAAATGAGTTTCTTTAAAAATCTTCATGTTATATTTTGAAGTATTATATTGATCTAACATCAGGTTTCTTCTTTGTCTAAGAGCTTGTTTCTTATCATATACTTCTTTTTAATTTAATAAAACCCTTGATGGCAAGGGATACTCTCCCGTTCAAATCTAATCACAAAGACATATACAACTCTATGCAAGAAGGCAACAAATTAACTTAAACACATAGAAATAGAAGAGAAATATGCAACATATATTAAGTTCAAATCTAAAAATGAATTACATAATCATGGAGCTCATATGCTCACATACAACATGGGCTTCACACACAAAAATCTGCAACTCAACATCCCAACATCATTCCAGCAACATCTAGATATGCAACCACCAACTCTCCAAAGCCCCCCCTTCACCAAATTGCAAGCATCAATATATAAAAATTGTGTGAGAAGAAACCACTATTGGTTTCTCAAAACAACCTGTACTAAACCACCAAGAAAACATGTCACTTTCTGCCTATAAATGCTTTGTCATTTGTCATAATTGTTTAAAACAATTTTTGGGTTTGGTGCACCTCGTTTCTAGCTTTCCGGATAATTTTTAAATTCTTTATTTTGTTACCATATGAGAAATTTATAGCCGTTTTACTGAGATTGGGTATCATAATTACGACCCAGACAATATTTTCTCTTTTCCCAAAAATAATAATATGCCAGTCAAACCTCTAGAATGTGCATTACTCCTACCTGGCATGGATTTCCTCTTCTTAGCATGTGCATTCAATGTGAAATTCAAAATTTTCTTCCCGCCTTACACCCACTCTCTCCATTCCATACATGTTGCATGTTTATCAATTTGTAACTATTGTGGAATGAAGGAATCTAATTGAAAATTACATTTAATTACATTTAGTATGTTAAAAATGAATTATATCCTTTGGAACATGTTATTTGTTGTTAGTTACCAAAATACACATCATGTTTTTTAAAAGAATTGCATGCAAGTGGTCATTCCTTTGTAAGGTAGAGTACATGAGAATTTTAGTGTGAATATCATGTATGGGTTCATGATGAGAAGATAAATCATTTTATGCTAAAATTTTATGATGGATCCATCCAAGACTTGTTTTATTTATTGAATTTATGTGTTTGTGAAAATAAGTAAAGAATATGCATTATTCTAGTCATGACTAGTGCTTGAGCCCCATTGGTCAAAATGATTGATGAGTGAATGAATATAAGGTATTGAAAGCATCATTTCAATGGTGGCATGACATATAAGCTCGAGTGGTTTTGGACCTGAACAATTTATGTATTTGTGTATATGTGATAATACATCTAGTCTCTACACTTGAATTCATTGTTCCTTTTAGCTCTAAGTGGTTTATGAATATCAAGACCAACTTAGGGACAAGGAATGCCAAGAATTACGTAATCAAATAGGGTATTTTTTATGAATACCTTTACTTTATATAATTAATAGTATTTTATACCAACTTATGTGCAAGGTATTCCAAGGGTTGGGTATTGTTAGTATACTCCTAAAGTTGAGTATCAAAAATAGTTCAAGAATAAGGTATGTTGGGGGTTTGGTGTTGTTCTATATTTCCAAAATCTTATGTGTCAAAAATAACTCAGGGAAGGGTAGGGTATGCCAATGGTTTGGTTATAATATATTTTCTAAACTTGTGTGTTATCTTATACTTTGTAATTCAACCATCTCAGGGTAAGGAATACCAAGAGATTGGAGAATAATGGTTATCCTACATACCTTGTATTAATGATAATATTTTATATTGAAGGAAAGAAATACCATCTTAGGGTAGGGTATACTTGATTTCGTTACCGTATGAGAAAGTTATGGTCGTTGTATTGAGACTGGGTCTCATAATTACAACCCAAACAATCTTTTCTCTTTTCGCAAAAATAATAATATGCCAGTCAAACCTCCAGAATGCTCATTACTCCTTCCTAGCATGGATTTCCTCTTCTTATAATGTACATTCAATGTGAAATTCAAATTTTTATTCCCACCTTACACCCACTCTCTCTATTCCATCAATACCCATCATTCTAGTCCTCCAACGAGATGCAATTTTCAAAAAAAAAAATTGAATGGAGTTACAAGTTACAATAATTGTCCACTCACAGGCTTGGACATGGAAGTTTTCCCTTTTAGAAAATTAACACTTCTCAAATATTTTAAAACAATAAAAAAAAAGTGAATCAATTAATTAATTGATTTTCCCACAATCCATCACCAAATTTTGCTACACTGGAAGAGTTGAAAATTTCAACAATTTATACTTGTAGCCAAAAATCAAAATAAAGCACAAGCATAAAACTTTAAAATATTTTTGGTTGTGCAGGATTGCTTGGTACCCCTCGATGCTCCTGCATCAACACTCCTAATATTTCTCAAAGTCTTCTTATATTTTCATATTTGCACTTTCCCATGAAGTACATTGTATTCCTATTAAAATTCTCATATTCATTGAATCATTGGCATATGAATGGAAAACTTTCATAATCCAAATCTTGGATTAATTCTACTTCACTAGCTTTCATGATAATACTTTTTGAAAGGTAAATATAAAGATCAAGCTCTAGACACATATTCTAGCATAACAAATACTTTTCCATGGAAAGGCTTAGAGATACCATTGATGCCAAATATTTGGAAATTGTTTCAAAACATGTTGGTGCTAAAACTCTAAAGTGGAAGTGTACATGTGAATCCAAACTAGAATCATAAAAGGAATTTCCCCTAAGGGTCTTAAGATCACATGCTAATGCTACATGAAAACCCCATTAGTTTGATATAATTAGAGACCACCTCCAATAATTATGTCTACATTGGAGCAAAATTGGCAATAAATTATTTTGGCACATGCTCATAACTCAAGATCTCCATTAGGTCTTTAGTTCTTACAAGCCCAAAGATGCAACTCTTCTAGAGATGGTTACATGTCAAGGAATTTACAAATAAGGTTCCTTTCATGCCAAGAATCCATGCTCTTTCAAAATTCATGGACATCAATATTGATGATTGGGGAATCATTCAAAGCTAGCATGCATTGATTTAGGTAATTCCTAGGTTGATCCATTTTTCACTTGCCTCTAGCCACCAACAAAAAATTAATTTCCTTACTATGAGAAGAAGATTGAGAACTTTTGAACACATTTCAAAATGAACAAGGGGGACAAATCTTTCACTATCGACTTGCACTCATAAAGGGTAAACCAAAAGAATGGATAAGAGAAAACCAAGAACATTAAGAAGAGAATGAAAAAGTAGAAAATCACAAAAACCTACCAAAGCTTGTTTCCTACAAATAGACTCAAAAACCACCTATCTATAAACCTTTTTTATACTTTTTCATTGAACTTGTTTAACTATATTGACTTACCATAGGTACCTCATTGAAATATATTAATATGCAATATAGTTGTGCATTAAATGTGATAATTCGAGTTTGAGGGTGGAATATGTTGTGAAAGATGTTGGAAATTGATTTTCCAATTTTTTGAAACTTAAGATCTTGTCCAAAAAAATGCCTTAGAACCTACAGATTGACTACACTTTTATGTAGTTCAAATCTATGCCTATAGAACGAATATAGCATATGGAATTGAACCAATCTGAAGAAATGAGTTGGCAAAGAATTAGTGACTGTAATTAATGTGCCTAAACATGTTGTACCTATATTTAAAATGGAGTGGTTTCTACAGACACCATTTGGTAACTTGTTAGACGAGGATATATTCTCCTATGGTCAAGCCCCTAGGTGGATCAATTCTATAACTTCAAAAAAACAATTGAAGACAATAAAAAAGCATGGAAGGGTGCCTAAAATGATGACTCTCTCATAATGTTGCCATGAATATATTATTAATTTTCTATGACAATACTTTTCCATAATCTTTGATTGATTTAAAATGAATAATGATTGTTCCTAAATACAACATAACACTCAAATCCACACAAACATGTGCTAGATCAACTCACAACAGCTACTGAAAAGGTCAATGAGGATTTAAATTTGAATCCTAAATTTTAGATGTTATGCATTTATATCCAAATATGCAAAAGTGACCTAGATCAAATATAGACCCATGCATCAAGGTGGAAAATAAAATATCTAAGGCAAATATTTGAGTACAAGTCATGATAATGTACAAGAGAATAAAGTGATTACAAATTTCACACAAGAATGTGTCACTTGTAAACTTGTTATTGCATAAAGAACTCTAATAAAAATGGGCTTAAAACAAGAACCAAAAACATAAGGATATACAATTTTCATTATTACAATATTTAATGAAATTTCTATAGAAGTTGTTGATTCAACCCACAAGACCCAAAAATCACCTACAAGCAATTACTTATCACAATAGAAAAAAGATCAAAAAGCAAGATTATCATCAATAGCCCAAGAATTGTATTGATGCAATTAACCTAAATGAGAATTATAATGCAGAATCAATCCTTATGAAAAGGATATAGAAACCCTAGATCTAAACCCTAGGTGAGGATTAAAAATTATCCTATGACAAGTGTCATCATCTTATGCAATGAGACAAAATGTGCTTTAACTAGTCAATCTAATAATTAAAAATGCAATTCCTAAGTTTAGCTTAAGTGGATAAAGTAAAAGGTGATCTAATTAATTAATCATGATTAATTAATTAATTAGATGATTAGCCTATTACTCCAACACTCCCCCTTAAGATGAATGTAGGGAGTAGCTAAAAACCTGATGAAGGATACATGGATGAAAGCATGAAAGTATGAATGGGTCCTGGCTACTAGGCCATGTTAGGTACCCATGTACATATTCAATACAAAAGAAATCTCTCATAAACAGGGAAAATGAAAAACCCCAATGGGACAAAACTCCTCCCCAAAAAGGAGAAAAGATACAATCAAGTGATGAAAGATGGAGGACTCCGTGATACCCCCTAATTACACCATCCATCACATATATACATTACAAATTCCCCCCATTAGAGGGAAAGAAAGAGACCACATAGCCCCCCCATAATGAAGTAACACCAAAACCACTGAAGAATGTTTGAAGACAAAAGAAATTACAATGCCTACAAATAATATATCTCCCCTTGGGAAGAAAAGGATCCAATGGTCGATGTTGAAGAAGCCTCATCTTTGTGAAGAAGCAAGAGGGAAGAAGACTCAAGAATGAAATCTTTGAAGATGTATCAATTGTGTCCCAAGATGTTTCAACAAAATCAGGTGTGACCCCAATCAAAGAAGACAAAGTATGCGAAGACTTAAGAGAACCTCCAAAGATGAATGATCAAAGAGGAGAGAAACCCCCTCAAACATGTCCTCCAATTTTTTAGATTAGGAATGGAAAACCAAATCTGATGTACCTATCATGAAACCATCTTGCAAAGGCAAATATAGAAAACAAAAAGTATCTTGCTGCACTGAATAACAAGAAGCCAAATTTGTAGCAACACAAGCATTATCAACTACAACAACTTAGATGGAGGATATGTAATGCATGGCTCAAGAACTAGACCAGATGTGAGAACACCCAAGTTCAAAAAGCCAAATGTCTCATTTGAATCATGGTGCACACTAGAAGCATGATCAACAGTCAAAGGAACAAAGTCACCATTAGAAGAAAAATCTACAAAGGAATACAACCAAGATGAATAATCAACCATCCCAGTAGCAATAATCTCTCGACTCTCCAAGTCTCTAATAATAATTGAATCAAGATTGAACTCCATAGTCCTCCTATCTCCACCATGTGTAATCTAATAAATGGAAAGAAGGTTGTTCATTAAATGAGGAACACACAAAATATATTGAAAAGTGTTTTCCCCAAAACTAATAAACCCCTTCTGAATTACACTCATGTATGTATTGTTTCCCATCAAAATAGGAGACATTTTACAAGGCTCAAGAGAAGAGAATATAGACTATGAAGATTCCATATGATGAGAAGCCCCTAAGTCAAGAAGTCATCTGTAGGACCGGGGATGTGTGGATGCAATGAGAGCATGGCCTTTCATTCTATGATCATCTATCTTATCAGTCCCATTAGTGTTGAAAATGGAGGTAATTATGTAGCTTAAAAATTGTAAAACTATGAGATTGTAGATCTAATTAAGTGTTCTTTGTTAACAATTCTTTGGGTATGATTATCTGTTTAGACCAATTTTACCAAATTGTAGAAAGGGATAGAAGATTGTAGAAGAATGAGGCAAGAAGATAGAAGTGACACAACATATACGTGGAGAAACCCTTTCAGGAAAAAACTCCACCACCAGAATCAATAGTGCTTGTATTATTTAACCTTAGAATAAGATTACAATAACACTATATCAATCCTTTGCTTGATATGCTTCTTTTTCCTTCAACAACTCTTCTTCACAACCTACAATAAACTTTGATTAAAACTCGCTTCAACTTGCTACAATTAATAGAAAATAATGAGCCTTGAAAACTCCAAAGAGTTGTCAATTACAAAGCACAAAGCTTCTCTCAAAAACCTATGCCTATTTTGTGCAAGTAGAGTTTCAATGTGTAACATGAAGTCAAATCCAATGTCTCCTCAATTTAGGCACCCCAAACTAAACTCCTAACTGATCATTGGTCAAGAAAATATCTTCCAAGCTTCTCCTCAAAGTTGGCACCCAAGAATGGGCCCACTTAACTCAGACTTGTAAATATATTCTCATGCAAAAGGTGTTAACTCCAAGATGCCAACTTGGGCACCCAAGGTGGGTCCAAGTCAATCTTTGTTAACTGAAACATATCTCTTCATCAATTCATGCAAACATTATGCATGATTGATCATCCCCACTTAACTAAATGTATCACTTGTTATTTGTCATGCAACTAAAGTCATTAGTCATTCATTCTAAGTCAACTGAAGTCAATTAGCATTCAACTAAAACTAACTATATGCAACTTAAGATAACTGAACCATAACTAAATTGAACTGAACTAAACTAAACTAAGCTAAACTGAATTGAACTAAACTGAACTGAACTGATACTGAACTGAACTGATACTGAAATGAACTGAACTCCACTCATATAAATATCAATTCCTAACTTCTAGGATCTTTACATGCATTACTGAAGTGTTATCTTTCCTCCAAACAGTTAACTGAACTCAAGGTGGGTTCCACCTTCCATGTGGGCGCCCCATGTGCTCCTATTTTGTAGGAGCTCTTCTTAGGTGTCCCCACATTTTCCTATCATTTAGAATTAATTACAAATTTCAATTTACATGTTCATTTCATTCGAATTTAATCTCTTTCTAATCCTAGTGTTGAGGAACACTTTCCAAGGACTTAGGAGATACATGAAATATGTTTAGGATTGCAATTAAATGGCATCCTATTCCCAACATTCTCCCAGTTGACATTATACATTGCAATTATTCTAAACAAGGAATCATTATTATAAATCAAGTACAAGACTCAAGGCCAATGGCCTTCTTGCACCAAGAGAACTTATCTGTAGGAACTGGTTTTGTAAGATAATCTGCAACATTGATCAAAGTGTCAACTTTCTCAATCAATACCTTCCCACTCTCAACCATTTCTCGCACAAAGTGATACTGAACATCAACATGCTTAGTACGAGCATGATACATAGGACTTTTTGGCTAAACAAATAGCACTCTGACTATCACATTCAGGTTTAATTTGCTTGCAATTAAAACCAATACCTTTCCCAAGTCTTTGTAACCAAACTACCTCTTTAGAGGCATGTGTATTAGCCATGTACTCTGGTTCTGTGGTGGACAAAGCAACCGTGGGCTACCTCTTACTCATCTAACTAACCGCAGCTCCAAACAAAGTAAACACATAGCCACTTGTCGACCTCCGACTATCCAGGTCTCCTGCCCAATTTGAATAAACAAAACCCTGTATGTCCAATGATTTATGCATAATATCAATATCATTAGCGCCGTGATAAACCAAATAGTAATCAGAAGTACCTCGTAAATATCTAAACGCCCTCTTAACATAAGTCCAATGTTCTTTACCAGGGTTAGACATAAACCTACTTAGAACTCCCACTACTTGGGCTATATTTGGTCTCGTACAGACCATTGCATGCATTAAACTACCAACTACACTAGCATATGGAATTTCAGACATTTCCTCATAATCAAAATCAGATTTAGGACTCGTGTCTAAAATTAACTTCGTGCCAACTGGTAAAGGAATATTAATTGGTTTACTCTCCTGCATGTTAAACCATTTCAAAATAGTATCAACATAATTGCTCTGACTTAAGCAAAGCTTTTTGTTACCTCTATCTCTATTGATCTCCATACCAAGGATATATTTTGCAGCCCCTAGATCTTTTATCTCAAATGTGCTCGAGATTTGTGCTTTGAATTCTTTGATCATTACCTTGTTGTTACCAATAAACAACATGTCATCAACATACAAGATAATAATTAAAAGTTGATCATCAATACATTTTATGTAAGCACAGTGATCTTCCTCACTCCTAACATAACCAATTTTCAATGCAAAAGCATCAAACTTTTGGTACCACATTCTTGGTGACTATTTCAATCCATATAAAGATCTCTTTAACCTGCAAACCAATTCTTCTTTTCCTTTTACAATAAAACCATCAGGTTTGCTCATATAAATCTCCTCATCAAGATCCCCATGCAAGAAAGAAATTTTCACATCCATTTGCTCTATCTCAAAATCATAAGCAGCAGCAATAGATAAAAAGAATCTAATAGAAGTTAATTTAGCAACAGGAGAGAAGATTTCATTAAAGTCAACTCCCTATCTTTGGGAGTAGCCCTTGGCTACTAGTCTAGCCTTGTAGCCTTCGAGATTACCATCTACTCCAATTTTATTTTTAAAGATCCATATACAACCAATGGCCTTTCTTCCTTTGGGAAAACTCTCAAGATCCCATGTGTCACAAGTATCCAAGGAATCCATTTCCTCATGCATAGCTTGCGACCAAAGCTTGTTCTCATCTGAAGACACAACTTCCCTATAAGATCTAGGTTCATCATTAGTACTCATCAAAGCAAATATACAATGAAAATTAGGTGGGCTATACCTATCAACGGGATTTCGTTGTCTTGTGGATCTTCTCAAAGGGGGTTCTTCTTTTTCCTCAATATGCCCATCATGAGCATCTATCTCAAAAGAACTCTGTGAACTCTCCTCAGGCATTCCATCCAATTGTTCTTCAACATGTACATCTTCTTGTTTCTTAGTATTTATCTCAAAATGCATTGTTTGAGAAGTATCCTTCTCCTTTGGTTGTTCTTCTCCTAAATAAGCTCTAAATTCCCTAAAAATCACATCTCTAGATAAAGTATTTTTTTGGGTTAGAGGATTCCAAAGCTTGTAACCTTTTACATTTTCACCATAACCTATGAATATGCATTTTTGTGCTTTTGGATCCAACTTAGATCGCTTGTCATTAGGCACATGAAAAAAAGCCTCACAACCAAAGATCCTTAAATGTGCAACACTAGGCTTCCTACCTAACCACATTTCATAAGGAATTTTATCTTCAATAGATGAACTAGGGGATCTATTAATTAAATAACAAGAACTTACAGCCTCTACCCAAAGGGACCAATCTAGCTTAGCACTACTTAACATACTCCTAGCTCTTTCCATTAAGGTCTGGTTCATCCTTTCTACTACTCCATTTTGTTGAGGTGTATACGGAGTAGTTTCTTGTCTCACAATTCCTGCATGCTTACAATAATCATCAAATTCCCTAGAAAAATATTCACCACCATTATCTGATCTCAACACTTTTATCTTATGATCTGATTGTTTCTCAACCAAAGCCTTAAATTCCTTAAACTTATTAAACACATCATAATTGTTATGCATAAAATAGATCCAAGTGTATCTTGAGACATCATCAATAAATGTGACATAATATCTAGATTTTTCAATAGAGTCAATATCCACAAGGCCTGTTACATCTGAATGAATAATCTCTAATAATCTTTTAGCTTTATTTGTTCTACTAGGAAATGAAGATCTAGATTGCTTTCCAAACACACAATGCTCACAGAAATTATTTTTACCAATATTATAATTAGGAATATTGTCAACCAATTTCTTATTAAGAATGGTCCTAAGATCTTTTTCACCAATGTGGCCCAATCTATGGTGCCACAACATACATGTATTTTTAGCTTCAGTTATATTGGTTGATTTATTCAAATTGGAGGTATTAAGCTTAAACAAAGTCCCAATCCAAGATCCTTTAGCAACCACCATATTCCCTTTCACCAATCTGCAACCACCTTTGTCAAATGTCACATGCATTCCAAAGTCATTGAACTTAGATATAGAAAGTAGATTTCTAGAAAGTCATGTAATATGTAAAACATCATTAAGGGTCTTAATTGTATCATCACTGAAACACAACTTTACCTCTCCTTTTCCAAAAAAATTTGTTGTGCTATTATCTCCAAAGAAGACATCCCCTCCATCATATGTAGTATACTTAGTGAACCACTCCTTGTTAGGAGTCCTATGATAGGAGCAACCTGAATCAATAAGCCAAGAGTTATTAACAGCAGTATTAGATGAAATGACCAATGCATCATTACTGTCATCCGAGGATTTCTCTAGATAAGCATCAGTACTCTTTTTCTTGCTCTTCAATCCTTCTTTACATATCCAGGTTTCCCACAATTCCAACACTTTACCTTACTCTTACCAGGGGTTTTAGACTGTCTTTTGGACTTACCCTTTCCTTTCTTGTCTGCCTTAGATTCCTTTTCCTTAGGCCTACCTCTTACAAACAAGGCATCCTAGGATCTCGTTTTAGACTTCCTCCTCATCTCCTCTGATAGGAGAGTAGGAATTATATTGTCCATCTTAGGATCTGCACCACTACCACTGATAGCAGCAATTAGATTTTTCCAAGATTCTGGAAAAGAACAAAGTAACAAAATGCATTTATCTTCATCTTCTAGCTTTACATCTACAGATAATTACTGACTTAGAATCAAATTAAAAGCATTTAAATGATTTGCAATAGAATCACCATCTTTCATCTTTAAAGAATACAACTATATTTTCATATACAACTTATTAGTAAGACTTTTGGTTTGATAGATATCACCTATCCTCTTCCACAATTTATATGCAATAGTTTCATCTAAAACATTCAAGAGAATAGCATCAGCAAGTCCCTCTTGCCTTCTTATCAAGCTTAGCCCAATCCTCATCTGACATCGTTGTAGGTGACTTTGTCTCATTACCAATAGCTAACCACTAATCTCTCTCTTCAAGGATATCCTCCAATTTTAGTTTTCACATCTCATAATTAGATTCATTGAATCTTTCAATATCTAAATGAGAATTAGAACTCATTGTAACACACTTCTTTTACAAATCAGCAATAACACAATAATAAAAGCTCCCACTACAGCCAAAAAACCTTCAAACTTTTAAGAGAAAGGCCTCCCAAACTCTACCCAACTGTTAGCTCTAATACCAAATGTTGAAAATAGAGGTAATTATGTAGCTTAAAACTTGTAAAACTATGAGATTGTAGATCTAATGAAATGTTCTTTGTTAAAAATTCTTTGTGTATGATTATCTGTTTAGATCAATTTTACCAATTGTAGAAAGAGACAGAAGATTGTAGAAGAATGAGACAAGAAGATAGAAGTGACATAGCATATACATGGAGAAACCCTTTCGGGAAAAAAATCCACCACCAGAATCAATAGTGCTTGTATTATTTAACCTTAGAATAAGATTACAATAACACTGTATCAATCCTTTGCTTGATACACTTATTTTGCCTTCAACAACTCTTCTTCACAACATACAATAAACTTTGATTAAAACTCTCAACTTGCTGCAATTAATAGACAATAATGAGCCTTGAAAACTCCAAATAGTTGTCAATTACAAAGCACAAAGCTTCTCTCAAAAACCTACACCTATTTTTTGCAAGTAGAGTTTCAATGTGTAACATGAAGTCAAATCCAATGTCTCAATTTAGGTGCCCCAAATAGAACTCCTAACTGATCGTTGGTCAAGAAAATATCTTCCAAGCTTCTCCTTAAAGTTGGCACCCAAGAATGGGCCCACTTAACTTAGCCTTGTAAATATCTTCTCATACAAAAGGTGTTAACTCCAAGATGCCAACTTGGGTGCCCAAGGTGGTTCCAAGTCAATCTTTGTTAACTGAAACATATCTCTTCATCAATTCATGCAAACATTATGCATGATTGATCATCCCCACTTAACTGAATGTATCACTTATTATCTGTCATGCAACTGAATCATTAGTCATGCATTCCAAGTAAACTGAAGTCAACTAGCATTCAACTGAAACTAACTACATGCAATTGAAGATAATTGAACCATAACTAAATTGAACTGAACTCCACTCATGTAAATATCAATTCCTAACTTCTAGGATCTTTACATGCATTACTGAAGTGTTATCTTTCCTCCAAACAATTAACTGAACTCAGGTGGGTTCCACCTTCCATGTGGGTGCCCCATGTGCTCCTATTTTGTAGGAGCTCTTCTTGGGCGTCCCCACATGTTCCTATCATTTAGAATTAATTACAAATATCAATTTACATGTTCATTTCATTTGAATTTAATCTCTTTCTAATCCTAGTGTTGGGGAACACTTTCCAAGGACGTAGGATATACATGAAATATGTTTAGGATTGCAATTAAATGGCATCCTATTCCCAACAATTAGCAATTCCTGCAATACCTGTATGTGTAGAAGATGATGATTGAGAAGAAGAAAATGATGAACTTGTAGATTTAGAAGGCAAAGAAATGTTATGTTTATTTAGGAGTTGCCTCATTTCATCTAACTCTTTCTTGTAACAAGTTTGTTCACCATGCCTTTTTTTTTACAATATCCACATGTTGGGCGATCCTTCTTTGATGAGTTCCCCTATGAAGAGGATGAAGAATCAATAGAATCATGTGATTGAGATTCCTTGTGTTGCTCCTGTGACTTGTGTTTTTGTTTCTTTCCTTTTCCATTTGAAGCCTTCTATCTTTGGTGCCTTGTGATGCAATAAGTGCCTGTGATGTGGAAGACTTCAACTTGCCCATGTGAACCAACTTAGTATGTTCCCAAGTGAGAGATGAAGCAAAGTCATCAAGTGAAGGTATAGTGAATTTTCTACCAAGAGCATCCTTAGTGGCATAAAAGGAAAATACAAAAACTGAATAATCTAGTCCAAGCTTGGAAAGAATGGAAAGTATCAATTGAGAGTCCTCTTTCTGAATCAACACTAATTCAACTGCAATCTAAGAGATTTGGATTTTGTGAAGTCTTTGATGTTGTCAAAATTTGTAGGATTTAAGCCAATAAGCTCATTCTCCAACTGAAATCCTCTCATAGTATCTTGCTTCCCAAACAAAGACTCTAATTGAGCCCATATTTGATTGGGTGTGGTGTAAGAGTCAACAGGAAAGAGAAGATCAGGAGACATAGACATGCATAATGTCCCAAAAGCCTCTTCACACCTGTTAAAACCATTTTCTCTTCTCAGCAGCACCTATAGGTTCAACTTCTATACCCATACTCATTTTGTACAACCCTTGTTTCTTCAGATGAATCTCCATTTGTTTTTTCCAACCATAATAGTTGAATGGAGTAAGGGGAGCAATGTGATTTGGAACCATGATGATTTGATATAAAAATTATAGAAATGAAATGATGCAATAGTGTATACCCTCAATGTGGAAAAAATTTCCTTTTGATCCCAAAAAATGGTCTGAATTGCACATTTTCCAAGAAAATAACCCAAAAAAGAAAACTTGAGATTTGATGAAAATATCAGGTACTTGGTATATATTTTGGAAAAATAGTTATGAGATTTGTGTAGAGGACAAAATAAACTTTCCAACGTCGCTTGAATCACAAACATACAATATCCCAGTCAAAAATTATGGCCTCTTGAGTGCAAACAACTTGATCTGACTTTGGAGGCGTGTAAAATTGATCAAGAGAAAATCTAGAAAAATAGCCTATAGGATTGGATCGAGCTCGAAACCAACTTTCCAATGATATATATTTTTTGAAAAACGGACTACCGAGGCAAAAATTATGCCCGATTTAGCAAAATTGTTCTAATTAATTAATTTTTTGAAAAACATACCACCAAGGCAAAAGTTATGCCCGATTTGGAAAAATTTATATCATGGAGTCCTCCATCTTTCATCACTTGATTGTATCTTTTCTCTTTTTTGGGGAGGAGTTTTGTCCCATTAGGTTTTCTCCTTTTTCCGTTTATGAGATATTTCTTTTGCATTGCATATGTACATGGGTACCTAACATGGCCTAGTAGTCAGGGCCCATTCATGTTTTCATGCATTCATCTATGCGATCGAGGTTGGAACTAGCTTTCTAACGATATTTTTTTTTGAAAAACGAACTACCAAGGCAAAATTTATGCTCGATTTAGCAAAACTGGTCTAATTAATTTATTTTTTAAAAACGGACCATCAAGGCAAAAGTTATGCCCAATTTGGCAAAAGTTATATCATGGAGTCCTCCATCTTTCATCACTTGATTGTATCTTTTCTCTTTTTTGGGGAGGAGTTTTGTCCCATTGGGTTTTCTCCTTTTTCCCGTTTATGAGATATTTCTTTTGCATTGCATATGTACATGGGTACCTAACATGGCCTAATAGTCGGGACCCATTCATGTTTTCATGCATTCATCTATCCATCTTTCATTGAGTTTTTAGCTACTCCCTAAGTTCATCTTAAGGGGGGGTGTTGGGGTAATAGGCTAAAGATCACCTTTTACTTTATCCACTTAAGCTAAACTTAGGAATTGCATTTTTAATTATTAGATTGGCTAATTAAAGCACATGTTGTCTCATTGCATAGGATGATGACACTTGTCATAGGCTAATTTAATCCTCACCTAGGGTTTAGATCTAAGGTTTCTATCTCATTTTCATAAAGATTGATTCTACATTGTAATTCTTAGGCTATTGAGCACAATCTTGCTTAAAAGGCACTCAAGGGGCTAAAAAAGTCAACCCTTGGTCACATACAGGTCCAACAATTGGGCGCAAGGGGCTAGATCAGAGCCCTCGATCTTCAATGTGACTGTTGCACAAGGGAGTGAAGCCTTTGGGGGCTGGACCTGAGCGCCTGGGTGCTCAGATGATTGCAGCTTGAAGTTTGTAGCCCTCAAGGGCTAAGTTTGCAAGTGAGCAACGGGGTATGGAGGGCGATGCTTGGGCCACTCCGAGCATGCATCGACAAGGACCGTCGCTCCACTGGTGATTCTTTGCTCAATGAGCAGAGTGATCAGTGTAAAGTATTGAGTGCTTAAAACTTCTTCTTTTTTTTAAATATGTCGTACAAAGGTCTACCAAGATCTTTGGTAAAAAAAAAATTGCCTCTAAAACCCTTGTCACAAAAAATAGTTGAATTTTATATCAAAATTTGTTTCTTCAACCTCTTAATCGCGATGGTGAAATCGAATTTTGCTCTAAGATGCACCAAAAAAAACTCGAGGCATGATCTCTTCATAAATTGAATAGGAGGCTACAAATTTGGTGCTTTGATACCATGTAAAAGTTGTTGATTCAACCCACAAGATCCAGAAATCACTTGCAAGCAATTACCTATCGCAATAAATAATAATAATAAAAAAAAATCAAAAAACAAGATTGTGCTAAATAGTCTAAGAATTGTATTGATGCAATTAACCTGAATGAAAATTACAATGTCGAATCAATCCTTAAAAAATTGAGATAAAAATCCTAGATCTACACCTTAGATGATGATTAAATTAGCCTATAACAAGTGTCATCATCCTATGCAATGAGACATGTACTTTAATTAGCCAATCTAATAATTAAAAATGCAATTCCTAAGTATAACTTAAATGGATAAAGTAAAAGATGATCTATTAGCCTATTACTTCAACAATTTCCATTCATTTATTTCATGATTTATTAACAAGTAGAGCAAAATTGATTTTTAGATTAGAAAATTACTCCTACCCATTGAAAAATGTATTACATGATTTTTCGCATGTTATGGACTAAATAGTTCTTTTTTAATTCACATCAATGTTACCTATCATAAAACATGTTTGATTTTTTTTTTAAAAAAATTAACCTTACATGAAAATTACAAAGCCTTGGAAAACGCTGACTACAATTTTTTTCTCATTACCCTAATAAATGTAAGAACTTAGTGTTTATCCAATTCAAGTTTTATGTAAATCCATGTTACAATCTTGTCTTTTAAAATACAAAAACCGATTTTCTAGTTTCAACTTTTTAAAACTATCGTATAACAAACAGGTTAAAAAATTACATCACGATTTTTAACTCGCCTCGTTCGATTTCAGTTTGTGGGGCTATTTAAAATTAGCAAAACCCAAATCAAACATTAATTAGAATTAGACAAATTACAATAATTGATGATTTCCCAAATCAGTATAAGTAGTTCTTCATACAAATTATAGTTCAAATCTAAATGCACATGCATATTTGATACTGGAAAGATAAATCAACACAATCGTCACTATAGAAGTTTCTCTAATATTAGATCCTAGCTAACAGTTAGGAGAGGTTACTGTCACAGAACCTACGTTGGTTCAAATCTTCAATTATGCTGGAAAGGGATTCCCTGGCTATGCGTAAATAGGTTAGTGAACTTAGTCCCCTGCCCATGGAAAAAAGATGGGCATGTGCACATGAAAAATCCGTAGCATCATTAGTAGCTCAATCATTTCATTGTGGGTCTGTCCATAACCTTCTTGCAAATACTAAAATATTTTCTGCTATTGACCAAAACCCATCCCTGAACCGTCCAGCATCTGCATGCATAATTTACACCATTCATCGCCCAATTCATTAAAGAACTTCCAATTGCAAAATGCACAATCACTGGAAGCTCATCCCTTACGGTGGAAGTCATTTGAGAAAGGTTTCCAAATTGGTTTGTAAATTGTTGTTGGTTTTTCCATTTTGGAAAAATATTTCCCTCTCCACAATTTTCCTTCTTGGTTGTACACTATAAAGGGTTTTTTTGACAAAAAAAACATTTCCCTCCGATGCACGGTTCTTATACAAGATGCATTCAGTTTACAGTCGGTTGGTCGAGTTTTCCATTTATATATCTATTCACTATTGCACTATTCACATAAATTTCATTAGGCATAGGAAAATGGACTAATAAACTTCCATTCTAAGAGTTGTTTACCATCCATATTGATAAAGACATTAAATTGCAGAAACTGTAAGCACTACCATGTTTTCAACAATTATTCAAAATGCATAGTTATATTGATATGTGTAAGATTACAGACATGCTGCTAACAGAAATATTCAATATTGTAGTTAAACAGTATCTAAAGGAATCATATAAACTATATCCATACAGATAATAAGTAACAACAACAAACATCACCCAGTTTTAAACCGTGAAAGCAATAATCTGCCACACAAAGTGTAACATAACCCCAGCTCTAGAAAGGTTGTGAAGTATCGAGAATACAAACTGTCATTCTCAGAACAAAATATTCAGTAAATATTGAAAAACCTCTACCGTATCGCATACAAAGTATACTTAATTGAAGACTGTACTTGGTCAAATAGCACAAGGCTATACTCTGTCATAGAGCACTAATCAACTTTCCCTAAACAAATGGCGTGGTCAGAGAACAAGGCAGCAATGCACAAAATAATCTTTTAAAATAATGATACCATATACAGACCAGTGGGAAATTTCTAAATGTGACCCTATAAGTTCTACATTTCTATGCGTTTCATTTTGCGTGTCCGGTGTGGATAATTCATCTTGCATCACTTTTATCTTAATTAGGCTGTTTGTCTCGGTAAAAGATCTGAGTAGGCAGAGTACAAGGCAGCAATGTACAAAACAATCTTAAAAAATATTGATACCAAATACAAATATACTAATTGAAGATTACCTAGCGTGGGCCCTATAAGTATATACATTTCTGTGATTTTCATTTGCATGTCCAGAGGGGACAATTGATCTTGCGCCACTTTTGTCTTAGTTGACTGATTTTTTCAGTAAAAGATCTGACATTTGACATTCAACTGAGGCAGGAAGGTCTTAGCTCTACTAAACAAAACAAACTTCAGAGTTCAAATAATCGCAACACATTCCAAATATTATTTCAAATTTCGAAGAAAATGGTCATTGCTTGAAGTCAGTATGTTGCATTGTTACTCATAACATAGTAGGAGGTGAAAAACATAAATTCATTCCAGCATGACGAGTGTAATCTCAAGATAAGTAGTTTACGAAGCTCTCCAATCATAATATTGCCAAATATGTATCTGCTCGTGCAATTACAATAATAGCTCAGTTAATGCGTATAATAATGCAAAACTTATCTACAAATAAATAGAAACACTGCACTCTTATTTCCGTAGGAGATTACACCGCAAAGAAATATGATGGCTCCATTGTTCTGGAAACTCCAAAAGTCTTGTGCAAGTTCAAGAGACAGAAGGATAAAAATTTCCGAGGACCCTTCTTATAAGGTCAAATATTACTTCACACCATGCATCTGGTGTTTAAGTGTTCAGTCAGAAAACCATCACATCCAGCATTATCAAAACTACCACTTCCTATTGGGGTCCAAGTTACAAACCGTCCTGCTCAGCAGATTGCTAGAGCATAAAGCATGCTACAGAGAACAAGTAAAAGACCAAATTAAAGCATGCTAACATGCCAATGAAACATACCCAAGCCATTTATCTCATACTATTATTGCAAACACTTTCCTAAATTCCTCTTACTTATTTAGAATCCCTCTACAATGGCCAGCCTGAAGGATTCCTCTCAGAAGTTGAAACTAAACAATTGTCCATGTCAAAATAGTTCCTTCCCCCCTGCCTCACAGGTTTCCTGATATGCAGGTTTATCATGCTCTTGATTTGGACACAATGGAATTTTTTGTCTCTCAAATACATCCCTTCATTTTGGAGGGTGAAATTGGATACAGATGAAAGATCATATCCTAGCCATGTCGAAACTGTTACACAACACAAGGTTCTTAGCAAGTGGAATGTTAAACCTTTCAATTAAACTATGAGCTCTGTAAGAACTTAGAACCAATTTCATATTAAAAAAGGTAATTTAAAATATGAAAGTAAAACCAGACTCTATTGTAAAGATCAAACAATTTTACTTACCTGGTATCTTTCTGAGCTTGACGATTCCCTTGATTGTGGCCCATAATTATAATCCCCATACTGACCAGAAAACCTCTGTGGTGGCCCATTTTTAATCTCGTTGGCCTCCCTCCTCCATGACGTAGCAGAGGATCTTGAGTTATATGAATTTGGTTGTGGACCTGCCTCTCGTCCACCATGATAGTTTCGAGGCCTTGTGTTGGAAGTAGAATCATGTTGAACCAACCTGGGATTACGACCACCTGTGATTCTACTGGATGCAAACCTATCAGCCAACTTCTCTTGTTCTTGTAAAGCAAGATCTATATTGGGTGGGTTATGCTCTTCTTTTAACTGTCCACTTGCCTCATAAATTATGGGATGTGAATCAACAGAATCCAAAACTGGTTCTCTGTTTATTGCTACTTCAGTAATCTCTTCTCTCATTTCTTGTTCAAGGCCTCCATCCTGCCTCAATTGAAGAGAGATTCCTTTGGCATGCTGGTCCTGCTTTACAGTTTCTTTTCTTGCACCCTCTATCTTCTTATCTTCCTCTGTATAGTAGTGCCTTTTATCTTCCACATAAAACTTTTGTTCAACATCCAGCCTGTGATCAGATTTTTCCAAAATATCTTCATTTCCCCCACCCTTCTCCATGGATTCCAAATTAAGCATATTGTATTCCATAGAACTGCCCCAAGCCATGTTTTGATGGTCTTCATTGACACTTGGTTCTGCCTTCTCAATTTCTCGTCTTGTCCTGTATGAATCAAACTCATTAAATGGATCCATGGAATTTTCTAATTCCCTGTTAGGACCAAAGTCTAAACCCTGGACATCACATTCTGTGGGAAATGTACCCTCAACATGGTACTGATCTGGTGCTCCCCTCGAAAAATCCTCATCCAATGTCTCTCGAGAAATCGGTAACCTTGGCCCATTAAAATTATTAAATCTGCTCATATCTGAGGGTCCCATGGACCTCCCAGCAGCATGACCTGTCAGAAACAAGTTCTTCATATTAGAACAATAAGATAAATGTATTGCATGGTGAATCCCGCTTTGGCCATGCTAGACATGTATGAAAGCTCAGCACAGGCAAGATGAATACTGATAGAGGTCAACAAGAAATGAGGTTAATTCCTATCCAAGCTAATAAACAGATATGCCCTCTCAGAACCAATCAAAACATTGTCTCCTGCAAGCTACTAAGAAGATGCACACAAAAAGATAAAATAAATTATACTAATGTCCACAACTGATCAGAACAGGTCAATGAAATGCTCTAAAGAGCCAAATCAAACTTCAACAAGTCACAACAATCAGGAGTTCTAAAAGGGTTCCAACAACCAAGGATAAAATCTTAAACTAGATATTTTTGTTCAACGAGTGCATCCTAGACAAAACAGAATATACATTACTATTTGACAATTTTCAAAAACTAACTTTTAAAGAATTTAACCAATACGACTGGGTTTATGCTGGTAGAGATTGACAAAGATTCCAACATAACAGTCATACTTGATGTAAAATAACAACAAAGTTGATAATTTACAACATAAATGTCTTACTTGAAAGTAAAATAATAAGAAGTAAATTTTAGGTTACCTCCATAGCCACCAGATCTAGGCCTTTGATATCCAACATCTGTGCCCTGCATCTCATTCATCTTAGACATGGAACCATCATATTGGTATCTTCCTTGAGGCCCAAAGTCCTTATGCCCAACTTTATCCTGAGAAATAGGAGACCTCCGGCCATTATAAAAGTTTGCTCTGCTCACTGCCGAGTCTGAAGAGCCAACCAATCTTCCAGCACCAGCATTACTGCCATAGCCACTAGACCTAGGCCTCGGTGAAACACCTTCATATCCCCCGGATCCGGGCCTCTGGTAACCATCGCCCCCAAATCGAGCAGGATCATTATATCGGTATCCACCACCACCATAGTTATCTCTCTGCATCCTTGGAAAATGCCTGTAGTTTCCCCCCTCTTGCTGCTCTCTTGGTGGAACAGAAAATCTGCCATTAGCATGTGCTTTCTCTGCAAAATTATCTCGGAACTGGCCCTGACCAAATCTCCCATAGGATTGGTCCCTCCTTTGCTGCCCTCCACCATCTCTTCCAATCATGTAGCTGTTGTCTCTGTTCTGAAAATCTCGGTGATTCATCCCACCTGACTTGAACTGGCTATTGTTATAATTGCGCCTGTTAAAGTCTTGCCTGTGTTCATACAATTCATAGTTAGCATGTCCCTGTCCCTGTCCTTGTCCCTCTCCCCAGTACGAATATGATGGAGGACTCATTACTTGCCTATCCAAAAGCTGTCTGCCTCCGTATGCAAAATCTCTATTGTTTCCACTATTGTATCGATCACTTCCTCCGGAACCAGGCCGAATGACCTCAATATCATAATTTCTTGCTTCCGGGGCAGAGCGTGAGTATGCGTAAGTCGATGGATAAGAATTCCCATCTCTGTTATAGTATCCACCACCGCTTCCACCACCTCGCCGGTCCCGTTCAAACCTCCGCTGATGCTGCTGCACATCCCTAGAATATCTCCCCTCCTCGTCTCTTCTATTCCTCTGCTGAAAATTGTTAGGACGTTGGTTGTCCCTGTCCCAGCCACGGCCAAGGTTTGAATTCGAATTGGAATCATCCAGGGGCGGCAAAGGGACGGTCGAGGGCTCGACTCTCCTGGCCGCATCGCCTCTGAGTTGAGGCGGCCGGAAGGGCTCCGGCCTCGAGGGTTTCACAGCCTCGGCAGGAGCGGGGCTAGCGAGAGGGCCAGGAGATTCATCTTTTACCGTTTCGATAGCTTTTTCTAGGACGGTCTCGGTCACAACGGGGTCTGGTGAAGGGGGGGTTAGAGTTCGTTTTTGAGGTAAATTTTCAGTGGTTTTGTCAAGGGCGTTTTGCGCAGCCAAATTTCGAACCGCAGGAGGCATGTAAATTTCCGGCCTGTGATTCTGGTTGGGCCTCAGAGAAATGGCATCGGATGCCTCGCCTTTCAAAATTTCCACCGAGGCAACTATCAAATTCGTTGTTGTTGAACTTGAAATTTCCACTGCTGCCGATTGCGGGTGCAGCTCAGCTGTATTATTATTGTCATTATTGTCAAAACTACTGGGAGGGCTAGTCGAACTTACCGGAACGGTTTCAGCCTGCGGCGGCGGTGGCGGTTGCGGCGGCGGTGTAGGCGAGGGCGGCGGCGGGACGTCCCTTTTCAGTCCAGAAGTTGAGGAGGTGGCGGTGGTTTTAAGGTCCTTAAGCATCATGGGCGGCTGTTTAACGGGCGGGCGGAGCACCAGCATGCCGCCGCTGCAGCCGCCATGGGCAGAACCGCCTCTGTTTCGGCCTCCGGCGGCGTTGGCGCTGTCAGCAGCCGCTTGGGGTTTGGGCTCCTTTTTCCCAAAGATGTCGTTGAGGTTCTGCGTGGCAAACTTGTTATTAATTCGTGC
This sequence comes from Sequoia sempervirens, assembly GCA_007258455.2. NCBI lineage: Eukaryota > Viridiplantae > Streptophyta > Pinopsida > Cupressales > Cupressaceae > Sequoia > Sequoia sempervirens. Next base: position 27,133,156 of record VDFB02000009.1, on the reverse strand, counting down.
CATTCAAATCCCCCAACTTATTAACACCGATCCGCAGGTCCCGATCTCAGGAACACCAACAGATGCTTCCTGTATGTTCTTCTCCTTGTTTGTTTTCCGATCGTCTGTGGCTGCACGATGGAGAGAAGCAGAAGACAAAAAAGCCAAGCGAAGTTAATGCTTTTCAGGTTAAAAAGGAATATATTCGCTGATATTATAGATCGAGTCCGTTAGATTCCTCTCAGCACGGCCACTGTAGAGATGTGGTTTTGTTTCGGCAGGGGAATTTCTAATGACTCAGGAAATACAAGCTGGTAGTCGTGTAAGAGGTATTGGAAATAAAATAAATGCTTTACATAAACTATCTTATCTAATTAAATGAGGCTCCAAAATTTAATGGAGAGATCATAGAGTTGAGGTAGACAACAGAACCGAAATAAATGTGATCGAAAATAGGGGGCTTAGTTTTAGGATCTGTTATAGATAAATAATGTTGATAATTGTTTTGGAATAATTTGTTTATATCGTAAAATTGTTTATATCTTAGTTTATTTCATAATTTGAATAGTTATATAAATGCATATTGTGTAATCAAATTAAATTGTTATAAATTTAATTTTGATGTATGAAAATTCATGTGTGGTATGTAAGAATGATCGAATAGAAAGTGTTGATCGAAAGTGTTGTTAGAAAACTAATGAACAATAATAATGGAAGTATAAGTTTAAAGTATGAAATTTTGATTAACCCAAATAGAGATACATGTGATTAATCATTAAATTTAAAATAGAAGATGGATAAATATTTATAATAATAATTAAAATCAACAAACATATATGACATTGAATATATGTAGAGAAACCTTTCTGAGAAAAACCTCCACCACCATCAAGTTTGTATTGATCAAGTAAAAATGAGTACATGAATACAAATCATACAATCTTATTCAATTTGACAACATGAGAATACTTGCATAATAATCATACCAAGTCTTCAATATATAGACTTAAGGAAGCTTAGAAAACCACCATAAAATAATACCATGGGCCCAAATGGTAAATTTTTTTATGACACACTATATGTGAGTGATCTCCAAAAAATAGAAAGTAAATCCTCTAACATAGTGATGCATCATATGTTCCATCATTAAATGCGATTAAATCCACTTTCTCATTTCTAAGTGCTCCATGAGTGCAATAATAATGTTGTCATTACATGTGTTGAGAAAGATGTTTCATAACTCCTTATCTTTTACCTTATTTTTGTAACCTCCCATATTCAATGTCATTACAACAATATCTCACATAATGTAGAGAGTAATAACAAGTCACGTAGTGGAGAGTACCAGCCTCTATAGTAGTGCAGTAATTGTATTTGTTGGTTAGTCGATAAATTATTTGTAGAATACCAATTTAAGAGCAAGTCAAATAATAGTTTGAAATAATAGATTCTTGCAAGACATATGTATTGTAGCAACATAGTGACAAGTGCATATTTTTGTACAATTGTAATACAAGTATTTGTTGTGTAGTTGATGGATGAGTCATGACAACAATTTAAAGGTAGGGTACATAATAGTTTGAGATCAACAAATTATTGCAAGTTGAATGCATGATGATTTTACTAGAATATTATAGGGGTTGACTTTGACCCTGAGCTTGATTCATACTAAACACAACTATGACTGACATGGTTGAAGTTGAGTTTGTTTATCAAATAAATATTTGTAAAATATTGACGAGTAAATGATTTTTTTTTCAAAAACTTTTGTAATTTGATTGGTTGATTATAAGAAATTAAAACATAAACATTCAATATGTTTCCTCATAATTTCTTTTTTGGTAAATTACCATTATAGGGGGTGGCTCCCTTTCATTAAATCTTGGGAAAAATGATTACAATATGGTTCAACCCAATGCGAAGATCATGAGCCTAATGGCTTCAATGACTTCCTGAAGCCTTTCAATATGGGTTGGGGTGAAGATATTTTCTTCATGATTGATATAGAAAGCATTTATATGCATGTTGTTCCTTTCTAAACCTTCCCTCATAAGGGTAATGGCTTGTTTCATACCTTCATTCTTCCTTTCTATTAAGATGTAAATGGCGTCCCCCACCATTCCCTCCTTTGAATCATTGTTGAGTTTAGCCAATGCTTGTTCGACTCCCTCTCTGTACTCGAGGAGGGTGTATTTATTTATTGCTTGTGAGCCCCAATCGTATTTCCCTATGGTGTGCACTGATGCAAGAGCATCTAGAGAGCTGAGTAGTCTTGCATCACCAAAAATATTTATGTTTCTAACCTTCATTTTTTGTTTGGTTTTCAATAAAATTCTAGGTACTCCTTTGAGCATTGGGTTTAACATAATTGAATTTTGTTCAAATAATTGGTCTTGCTAGGTATTTTATGCTCTCAATGTTAATTTCTTGAAGGGGGATAAGGTATAAGAGGCAATGATTTAAAATTTCAAATTATTTTTCTAAATTTAGCACCAAAATTTATAAAAAGTGAATTTAAAAAAAAAAGTGAATGTTGGAAAAGAAAAATGCAATTCTAAATCTTGGTTGTTACAAATAAATGCATCATGGGTCTCCTAGTCATTTTGAATGCCCCTTTATTGTTGCACATTCATTTTGGGCACCAGATTAAGGAGTGGAAGCAATTTTGAATTGTTGGAATCTTTGGAGGAGTAGTACATTTAATGCACTTGGGAGTTACATTTAGAAATTACCTCTAGATAATTCCCACTCCATGATATGGTGTCTTGGAAATCAATTTACAAAAGCATGGAAAGGAGGATTCCAATGCCCAGTTGAAGAAGAAAGGAATTCACAAAAAGATGAAAATTGAAAAAAGTTGCAAGAAGGGGTCAAGGGCCCAATGTTCAAAAATAGATTTTCTGAGATTTTGGCTTGAAAATTAGCATGGTATTTCTAGTAGGAAAATTTTGAATCACTTGTATTCTTGTAGATGAAGGTGGGAGCTTCAACTATAAAAGTTTTCAAAATAAATGGAAGTTTTTTGCATATTCAAAATGATTTTTGAAATGTGGTCTATCAAGAGATTTTTGCACACATTTGCATAAGTTTAAATGAATTGAATTTCTTAACTTTTGAGTTCATATATTTTTCTGTGATTATTCTTTTTCAATTGAATAGACTAAAGATTTGAGTGGTTGGTGTGAAGATCAACACTTTGATTTGGAGTCTTGATCTTCAATCTGCATCAAATGGTATCAGAGTAGGATGATCAGTGGATTGAGGAGGTGGAAATGTGCAAAGAATTATGAAGAAGAAATCTCATTGTGAGAGATTAGAGATGAGTTTGTGAAAGAGGTTAATGAGAGGAAGCTTGAAGGTGTCTCAAGAAAACCCTAGAGAGAGTTTTTTGTAGAAGAGGATTTTGAAACAATAGAGGAATTGAATTCTAGAAGAGTTTGTTGCAAGTGAGAGGAAGCTTGTAACTGCAGAGGGCTAGGTTCCTAGAGAAATTTGTTGTAGGGAGGACTTGTGACTACAGAGGATAGAGGAGGCACAAAAGCTTTCAATGAAGTTGTTAGTTTGTTGCAAGGAGTACTTGTAACTACAGAGGGGCTTGTGAGTCTCTAAAGATGTCTTTGAAAAAGAGGACATGATGGGTCATGAGAAGGCCTATGAGGATTTTAACTATGGAAGAGTGGAAAGAAAAGAGGTTTACAAAATGGCTTATTGGAGAATTAAAGAAGATTGAGGCTAGATTGGACATGATAGAGATGGAGCAAAGAAGAGAACTTGAAGAGGCTAAAAGAAAGCATGAAAAGGGTATGATGGCTAATGAAGTATGTAAAGTTGGAAAACTTGAAGAGAAGATGGAATTCTATCTAGAAGAAGGAGAAGAGCTAGAAATATCTTATGAAATAGAGAGAATGGGTAAAGAGGGTAGAGAGAAGATGAGAAAATGCATTATTACAACCCTACGATGGGAAGGTTGTGGAAGGAAGAACATGTGGGAGTATCCCACACAATTGTATTTGAAACAAAGGAAGAAAGGAAGAAAAGCATAAAGAAAGAATGGAGAAAGAAAGAGGAGAAAATAGTCTCTATGAATGATGAAATTAATGATAATTTTAATGATTTTGTTTTATCTAAAGATGTTTTGTTTGCAAGAGTTAGCATAGATAATGAAGATGGTGAGGAGAAGAAAGAAATAGCAGCTGATGTATGTCTTGTTGAAGGCATAAAAGTGGAGAAAAATAAAGTTGCATGCACAAGAAGAGAAGTTGCAACAACAAAAACAAAAGTATTATATCATTGATATGAGTTTTGCAAAGAAAATATTAATATTGATTTACATGTAGAAAAGATAAAGGAATACGTTGAAGAAGGTGATTGTGAAGTTGGGGTAGTAGTAGAGAAGCAAGAAAACACACAAGTAAATAGTCATTTTTATGATATTTGCGAAAGAAAATTTGATGTTAAAGAGATATATAAATTTGTGCATGTGAAAATGAATGAAAATGATAGTAATGTTGTAGTGAGTAACAGTGAAGTTGTAGAGGTAAAAAGAAGTGAAGTTGTAGCAAACTTTAGTCCATTGAAGGATATGGAAACACTGAAAAGTTTGAGGCAACAGTTTGAAGAAGAGAATATAGAAAGGAAGATAAATGAGAAAATTGAAGGAGTAGCAACAAATAAAGAAGAAGATAACTTACTAATCGAGATTACAACAGTTGAGGAGTGGCTTGCATTAACAATAGGTGGAGGAAAGGTTGTAGAAAAAAATGATAAGGAATGTGGAGAAGGAGAAGAGGGTAGGTACATCAATAAGAGATTATAGGCTATAGAGTTCAACAAGGTATAATTCATTTTGTTAACATACAAGAAGAAGAGAGTGAAGAGGAAGCAAGTGAAGAATGTAAAAAAATAGAATTCATTAATTTCTCAAAGATAGATAGTGTTGATTTATATATAGGTGTCAGAGATGATGAAGCAGAATGTGAAGATGAGCCATGGAAGAACTAAATTTGTAGCAAGATAAAATTTATGAGAAGAAAAAAGAGAGGAAAAATGAAAATAAGAGAGAGAAAGGTGTAGAGTAAGGTGAAGAAGAAGAGAAAACAAATGGATAAGGAAAATAAGTGGATAAAAAATAAACATGATTTTTAAATGTTCATGAGTCTCCAACTCATGAAACATTTCTTCTTACCCCAAGTGTCTGATGCAGGAGCATCTAGGGGGCTAAGCAATATTGCATCACCAAAAATATTTTTGTTTCTAACCTTTGTTTTTTGTTTGGTTTTCAATAAAATTGCAAGTACTCCTTTGAGCACTAGGTTCAACATAATTGAATTTTGTTCAAATTATTGGTATTGTTGGGTATTTTATGCTCTCAATGTTAATTTATTGAAGGGGGCTAAGGTATAAGAGGCAATGATTTTAAATTTCAAATTCTTTATGTAAATTTAGCACCAAAAATTGTAAAAGGTGAATTTTTTTTAAAAAAAAAAGGTGAATGCTCGAAAAGAAAAATGCAATTCCAAAGTATTTGTTGTTACAAATAAATGCATCATCAGTATCCTGGTCATTTTGAATGCCCCTTTTATTGTTTCATGTTCATTTTGGGCACCAGATTGAGAAGTGGAGGCAAATTTGAATTGCTAGAATCTTTGGAGTAGTACATTTAATGCATTTGAGAGTTACATTTATAAATTACCTCTAGATGATTCCCACTCCATGATATAGTGTCTTGGAAATCAATTTACAAAAGAATGGAGAGGAAGATTCCAATGCTTAGCTGTAGAAGAAAGGAATTCACAAAAAGATGAAAATTGAAAAAAGTTGTAGGAAGGGGTCAAGGGCCCAATGTTCAAAAATGGATTTTCTGATATTTTTGCTTGAAAATTAGCATGGTATTGCTAGTAGGAAATATTGAATCACTTGTATTCTTGTAGATGAAGGTGGGAGCTTCTATTATAAAAAAATTCAAAATAAATGGAAGTTGTTTGCATATTCAAAATAATTTTTGAAATGTAATTTTTCAAGAGATTTTTGCACACATTTGCATAAGTTTAAATGAAGTGAATTTCTTAACTTTTGAGTTCATATATTTTTTGTGAGTATTCTTTTTTAGTTGAATAGATTAAAGATTTTAGTGGTAGTTGTGAAGACCAACACTTCAATTTGGAGTATTGATCTTTGATTTGCATCATGCACCAAGGTACATATGAATTTCTCCATTAGAAAAATATTGTGCACATGTGTGTGTTATAAGTGCTTCTCTTCGACGATGGCTTTGATTACCAATTTTGCAACATCTGATTGCATTACAAATATCTCCCACACTTGTGTAGATATATATATTTGGTTGCATTTGCACTTGCGGCCTCAAATTTTAATGAATTCCACCATTGATTCACACTTTTAGTGATCCCACAAGAAACACAATGCATGCTTTCTTGTTTGATCGCTCTATTTATAGGAAATCCATGTGAGGCTTTTCCCCTTATGAAGTCCTTGTCTATTGAAATATGCAATCCTTTCCTCTCATTCTAGATCTAGACTAATTTTGTAGCATGGTGATTTGCCATCCTTGTGACACACTGCCATTTTTATGTTTATCTTGACAAAATCTTGATGTGGATACATTTCAGCAGATTGTACAGATATATCCTGAAGCATAGATTGTATAGACACTCACCTAAATATGTGACCATCTTTGCTTCTTGGTCGATGAGTTCTTGTATGCTTTCCCACTCCTGACACTTATTTGATTCTATTATTCTTGCCTCTTGGTTTATCCCCCTATTTGAAAGGAAGTCAACAACACCGTTTGCTTCCCTCTATACATGTTTCAACGTGAATTTTTTGATATTGGCCATATAAGAACATATTCTTTCTATCCACATATTTTATTTCCATCTCGGAGCACTTTGAGAGCTTGTTGTCTTGATTACCACAATTGAGTCACCTTCCACATCAATATTATGTACTATGTTCTTGCTACAATACCTCATTCCTTCACATTGTGTTGTAAACTTTGCCTCATTATTGGTTCCATTAGGAAGTTTAACAAAAGCAACCCATACTAGACTTCCTCTATCATCTCTGATTATGAACCCAAACCTAGAGGCTTTGCGATTTCCTCTTGAAGCCCTATTAAAATTCATATTTAGTCTCCCTCTTGGAGGGAGTGACTACTTGATCTCAACTCAATCCCTGCCATTTTGATGAAGTTGCCTTTGGTGGTATCAAGTGTGGCCACTCTTTTTGTATTTTCTAGTCCATGAAGAGAAATATTTGTATTTTTTCCGCATTGTCTGTACATTTAGATGTTCACAAATGCTAATCTTGATTTTGTTTAAAATTGATGCAATGGATAGTGTCTTGTCTTTGAATATTCTAGCATTCCTTTCCTTCCATATTTGCCACACAATCATCGTCGATACTTCACTCCATAGACTAGCAAAGGTCGAGCCTTTATTTAATATGGGTCATGCATCGAGTACTTCTTCCAGTTTGTTTTGCATTGGACTTTACCATCCCAGTTTTTCTCTAAAAGTGTTATAGCATTCTGAGGAAAATTCACATTAAGCTAGGAGGTGATCCACATTTTCTTCACTTGCATTACACATCATGCACCAATGTGGGCATGCAATACCTATTTTATTTAATTTTTCTATGGTTAAAATGCATTTATGAAGAGTGGACCATACAAAAGCCCCTGCGTTGGGCAATACATTGTTTCCCCAACATAAATCTTTTAGCCATTTTCCACGTTTATTTTTTGGTTCAAAACTTCATATCCAATTTTGGTTGTGTATTCCCTAGATTTAGCTGCACACCACACTAGTGTGTCATTCCCCTTTGTTATTAGGATCATTCAATTAGTAAGCTCTCCCAACAAGATGTCGTTGTATTTCTCATTCAATACATTAAAGTCCTTTCATTTGTATTCATATCCACCATTGACTTGTGATATGACCATGTAATGTTGCACCTTCTCACCATAGGCCACGTGTGTGATGTGAATTACATATTCCATTCCAAGGAGTGAGGCCAATGGTTTACATAAATTATAAGAATCTAGCCAAAATAAAGCCATGTTTCCATTCTTGATCCTCCATGCTAGGTGCTCCATAATAGTTTTTATGCACTTGGTTAAGAAATTCCAGATTAATGATCCTGATGGAGGATTTTCAATCGCCAAAATTTTCTTCGGGTCTTCATCATCGAGATACTTGGCTTGTAAAAGCTTACACCACTGGGAATCAATATTTCTATACATTATCCATGCGAGCTTGGCCTCAAGTACTTGATTATGAAACTAAACATTTTTTATGTTTCCCCCCTACTCTTTGCTCTTCTTGATAGTTTCCTAGGAAATTAGCAATATCCTTTTCCTTTCATTTGACCCTTCCCAAAAGATTTTTTTTCACTTCAATAAATGCCCTGATCACTCTCTTTGGCAACTCGATACAAGACAACATATATATTGGGATGGCAGTGATTACTACCTTTAGCATGTAGAAATTATGGATACTCAATAACCCTATGAAGCTACAGACTTTAGAGGACCTTAACCAAAAAGAATGTCACCCACAAAGAAAGTGTTGCAACTTAGGCATGCAAATTGAGATTCTATTATTAGATTGATTGATCTGATATATTGCAATGTACAAGAGCCCTGTATAAATTGGAATGAATGAGATGTAGTATGCTATATGATGTTGACATGTGTCTTGATCTAACAACATGTGACAACTAACTAACTACCTAGAATGATGTGAAGTCTTGGATAAGGCTTCTAGAAGGAATCTTATTTCTTAAGTACATGTGAAGGGGGATGGCCCCATTATAACTAATTTCCTAGTGAATGCAACCTAGGAATTAATTAAATAATATGCCTAAGTAAACTTATGCAAGTGTAATTAAATATTAATTACACCAACACCCCCCCATAAGTGCAACTTAGGGAGGAAATGATAATGCAATGATTATGCAATGATGTAATGATGGGTCTCGGCTACATGATGGCCATTTTAGGTACCCATTTACAAATGAAGATGAATGCAACTAATCTCCCACAAACAGAACAAAGCGGAAAACCTAGTGGGAAGAAAACCCATCTCCAGAAAGGAGATATAATGCAAATGATGTATGAGTGACAAAAGCAGTGATGTATGGAGGTCTCAACATCAATACCCCCCAAGAGCTACATCCATCACAAGAGTACAATATAAGAAATAGCCCCCCCATAAGAGGGAAAGAGAGAGACTATATAACCCCCCCAACAATATGTAATCACCTGCAAAAATGGTAAGTTCCTGAAGAAAAAAACATGATCCAATGTCAACAAACAACTTGTCTCCCTTTCAGAAGAAACAAAACCAAGTAGAAATGTAGGGATGCTTCCCACTCTGGATAGGAATTGAAGGAAGGTAGGATGAATGTGTATGATGATGATATCTCTAAAAACTGCTCATGTGTCTCCTTTCCCAAGGAAGATGAAGATGCCACAATCAAATCAGGTACATGCCTAATCAATGAAGAAGGTGACACACTAGGACTATGTGAAAACTGATGTTGAACAAGATCCAAAGACTACAATACAATGATCCCTCTATTGAAGGAATAGATGGAGACTATATTTCCCCCCAGAATGAAGTGTCCTCAAAATCATTGAGAGAAGTCTGAAGAAACATCAACACCATAATGAAATGGGAGGGAAGAAGCCTCATATATGAAATCTCTAAAGAGGAATCAAGTGCCTCCAAGGTAGTCTCACCAAGATCAAGATCCCCAATCAAGGTCCAACCAAAGGAATGTGGAGACTCAAGAAAACCCTCAAAAGTAAAATCTGCATAGAGAAGAGATATCCCCTCAAGAATTTCCTCCAAACCTATAGAATTAGCCAAGTCTACAATACATGAAACAAAGCCATCTTGTGATACCAAGTCTGGAAAACTGAATATGTCCCGATGAATAGAAATGATGGAAGCCTCAATCAATGACTTTGGACAAGGAATCATTGAAGGTGAAGGTATATCAATTGTCTCTGATGGAGAAGAAGGAGCATCTAAAGAAACCTTGTCAACCTCTTCAAAAGATTCAAAGTATTCCAAACAATCAAACTCCTAGTATCAGAATCATAGGGTATATTGTCTAAAGAATAAAGAAGCACATGACACTCTGAATCATTATCATCAGGGAATGGTGGAGAATCAGGATCTCCATATAGTTCCCAAATCCTAGTCCAAAGAGTATGAGGACAATCACAATTATCAATAGCTTTCAAAACATCATCATCAACATGCATTGTAATTACCCCTATCTGCTACAAATCCAAGAAAATTTTTGGACATAATTATCAAGAGGGGGAACTAAGCCATACAAATACGACATTAATTGAAGTGATTGAAGATGGTTGATAATGCAATCTCTCCATTGTCTATAATTTCCCTTTTGCAACATTATCAGTGAAGGATGACTTGAAAACCCCATAACAAGCTATGTCAAATCTCCAATATTACAAAGATATTGATCTTTGACAACAAATAGAAACTTTCAAACATGATGTGCAGCTGAAAAGATGCCTCCCAATGCAAAAAATCCTTCTTCAAACTTTAGGATGTCCAAGTACTTAAACAAGTGCACCAAATTGCAAAAATCCAATACAAAGTACCTAGAGCTGAAACTGAACAAAATGAATGGACTGGTAAAAAAGGCACTGAAATACCTTCTGAATGCCACTAGAATCACTGATTTTTGACAAACTGATTAGAAGATATGATCCTTTGAGTCCAAATGAGGTAGTTGACTTCAGTTGACTATAACTTTTTCTAGCAAAAAACTTATGGAAAATAGATTAAACCACTAGATAGTTCTCTAAAATACCTTTCCAATGATATCTCATTTTCCAATTTTTGATATCATGGTGAAAAGATATGTTCCTTAGAAGATTTATGTCCTATTAGGGCCTGACAGACTAACTAGGTGCAAAATTTAAGCACCCTAGGCAAAAAGAATCAGCCCCCAGTCGTTGATATGACATGGGGCATTTGGCATCATTAAAAAAAACACCACCCAACCTGGTGGCGATGGAGTGGAGGGTTGGCAGCGGAGACAGGTGGCACGACTAGAGGGAGTGGAGCCCTCGGTCTTGATGTGACCTCGAGCCAGGTGAATGGAGCTCACAGGAGCCAATGGAGAAGTTGACGGAAACTGACAGAGAGCAACCTAGCGGCAAGGTCAGCAAGAGATCCGCATGAAGTAAATGGACCAGAATGGTGGACAAATGCCAACAATGCACGGAGGATAGGGTCAGTTGAGGTGACAGGTCGGTCAAGTGGGCCAACAGGCTGATAAGACCTGACCGATAAGAATGTACCCCCTATACAATTCATAGAATGCTAACAAAGAAATTTTGTAGGTAAAAAAAGATTATATCGATATTAAAAAAATTGCAAAGATTTTCCACCAATAATATGTTGACCACGGTCTTTTTTAAATGTTGATAGACAATATTTTAGAAAAGATAATTTTTGACAAAAAAACCGACCATAGAATATATTTCGCAAAATAAAAAATTCAAACCCTATATAAATATCTGCCCAAGCAAATATTTTGCCAAAACTATATAAAGAACTATAGCTCAAACTAGCCTACAAACTAAAAAAAAATTGCCATAGAGTATAACTGAAGGGGGATTTTTTTTTTGCAGACCATACGATCCATATGGTACAGATGGCAAACCCTAGCTGAAAATACCTTTGATGGCTCCCAAAAAAATGTCTCTAAATTTGATGATTTGGCAGGTGATTCTAGGGTTTTGAGGCCTTTTGAGCGCAATGGTGAGGTAGAAGAGGGTTCAATCTGCACCAAAAATTAGCTGGTCCCTGGGTGGAGTCAACTAGCCTTCAATGAAAACCTTCAAGCCTGTAATGTGAATCTCCTTAGCCTAGCTTTCTGATCTTGAGATGAGTCTTCAATGGAAAATTTCTAATACCATGTAGAAATTGTGGATGCTCAATAACCCTATGAAGCTACAAACTTTAGAGGAACTTAACCAAGAAGAATATCACCCACAAAGAAAGTGTTACAACTTAGGCATGCAAATTGAGATTCTATTATGAGATTGATTGACGATCTGATATATTACAATGTACAAGAGCCCTGTATAAATAGGCATGAATGAGATGTAGTATGCTCTATGATGTTGACATGTTTCTTGATCTAACATGTGAAAACTAACTAACTACCTAGAATGATGTGAAGTCTTGGATAAAGCTTCTAGAAAGAATCTTATTTCCTAAGTACATGTGAAGGGGGATGGCCCCATTATAACTAATTGCCTAATTCTCTTGGCCAATGACAACCACATATCATTCCAACACTTTATTTTTTCTCTACACTTTGTGATTGTTTCCTCCCATAGCTCAAATTTGGCGGGACCTCCAAACAGAGGCATCCTGAGATATTTTGTCATGAGATGTCTTATTGTGATTCCTAAAATATTAGCAATCCTTCTTTGTATCACTTTTCTTGTGTTAAAAAATAATATCCTCAATTTCTCCATGTTGATCAGTTTCCTAGCTTCAAAGCTAAGAGTTTTGATTGCTCTTTTGATGCTTTCAATCTCTTAAATGGTTGGGGTGCCATGTAGTATAGTTTCATTGGAAAAAAGTTGATGTGTTATTGCCAAAAGGGTGTTGGAAGTATGAGTAGTTGTGTGTTGTCATTGATGTCAATATTTCTAGGTTGTTGCATTGATATCAACAGGTCTATGGAGAGATTTTTGGAAGTTTGTGATGATGCTTTGATTGGTTGCATTATGTTGTCATTAGTAGTGTCACTGGTGTCAACCTCTAGTGTTGATTTGATAAGCATGTGTTGGTGATGTCCAACCTCTTGTGTGGTTGAGATGCTGAGAAAGTGCTCCAAATGATGAGAATGTGTTTGTGGTGCTTGGTTTCCAAGTGCTTTTGAGAAAAATTGAATAAAAGAGGAAACGATGTGGTGAAGAGCGTTCAGTATGGTAGAGTGGTGTTCAGTGTTTTGCTCTGCATTACTTCATGGTTGAATATCTACTTTTCTAGTTTGGATATGTTGATCAGAGGTGTTTAGAAGTGTTATATCTAGAGTTTTAGGTTATGGATCATTGTGCAAAGAAAGTTGTGTTCACCAGTGTGAGAACTGTGAAAGCAGTGTCATTTGGGAGAAATGATTTTGCTCTGCATTTCTCTGCAGTTTGGTTTCTAGTCTTATGGATCTGAGGGTGTTCTTAGATTTCTCATATCTATATTTAGTCTGAGTTTTTTTTGTTTTTGGTGCTTCACAAGGGTGGATCCAGGTGTTGCAGTGTGTGGAAGATTAGTTCTAGTTGTGAAAAATGAATATGTTCTTTTGGTATATGATGTTACGAAGGAGTTGTTGGATTTTAGAGTGTTTATGGAATATTCTAGATTGTGTTTAAGTGTTGTGTGTGGTCTGCAAGTCATCTTTGGATCAAAGGAAGTGTGTACTTAATTTTTTAATGGTGTTAACACATGTTTGATTGACCTTGGGTTTTTACACTAATTGTGGATATGTCTTAGTGTTTATGGAAGCGTGGTGTGGTGTGTATAAGTGGATTTGGGTCCAAGTTAAGGTTTCTTGTGGTCCACCTTCATTCCTTTCCATCACAAGAATATTTTGGTTTTGAACTAATTTGAAATTACACGGTTGAGGTGCATAGCCAACCTTGTGAATTATTTTCAAGGTTGAAGATGGTATATATGAGTGATGATTTGGTGTGTGAAGAAGGTAATGTGAATTGTGAAAGTGTGAGATACAATATGAGCTTTAATGCCTAGGACTACTAGAAGCAATGAGTAGAAGGTGTTTGCATTCTATAGAGAGAGTGTGAATTTTCTAGTGAAGCAGTGGTGGATCTTTCTATTGCTCTAAGATGGATTTCTCATTGTAACAATCTTCTTTCTTCTTCTATCTAATCTAACATTGATCCCTTCTTTTGCGTAGTGAGCCCTTTGACAGTGAGTGTATTATATTTGGTGTTGCAATTACTTTATATTGTGAGCTAATCCTCACCATGGTTTTTCCCTTCTTGGGTTTTCCATGTAAATTTGGTGTCCTCATGTGTTTGGATGTGTTTGCATTATTTTTTCTCATGTTTGCATTATGCTAATGCATGATAAGGGCTTAATGGTTGTTAAGGGCTTAAGGACTAATGTAGATCTAAATATTAATGAGGGTTTTTATAGTTTAATGTACAACTAATTCACTGCCCCTCTCAGTTGTCTTGTGCATTCAATAATTAGTATAAGAGCAAGGTTCCTTAGAAGAAAGCTTAACTACTTGAGGTAGATCTGGGATGGCACACAAGAAGGAGGCTCCTCTATTTGATGAATCTGATTATGCATTCTGGAAGATCCGGATGGAAGGTTTCCTTATTTCTCTAGGGTTTGGAGTTTGGAAGTCTATTAAAACTGGATATACAATACCTATAAATGGTATGAGTTTTGATGATGAGATCAAGGCATATGAAAACAATGGAAAAGCAAGGTATTCTCTTTTGAGTGGTCTTTCTAATTCAAAACTTGTGAAAGTTATGAGTCTTAAAACTATTGGTGAAATTTGGAAAAAGGTCAAAAGTATCTATGAAGGAGATGATAAAGTCAAGCAAGCAAATATGTAGAATCTAAAGACTAAATTTGAGACATTAAGGATGACAAAAGATGAAGATATTATAGGCTACATGCATAGAGTAGACAAAGTTGTCAATTCCTTCAAAGGACTTGGAGGAAAACTTAAAGAAGAAGAGGTGGTAAAGAAGGTAATAAGGACTCTTACTAAAGCATATAGTCATGTAAGGTTTTTGCTATTGAAGAATTTCATAATTTGGATCAGTATTCCAAAGATTAGTTGTTTGGTACTTTAACTACTTTTGAATTGAGAGAGTTTGATCCAAGTGATGTAAAAAAGGAGTTTTCTTTTAAAGTTGGCAAAGCAAAGAAGAATGAGGAATCTGATTTGGATGAAATTAATGAGTTGGAAGCTAAATTTGTAAGGAAATTGAACAAGGGCACTGGAAAATATAGAGGTAAGTTACCTTTTAAATGCTTTAACTATGGAAATATTGGTCAGTATGCTTAAAGATGTCCATCAAAGCTTCAAGAGATAGACCTAGGGAGAATAAAGCTAAATCAATTAAGAAAATCTATTATGTTAGAGAAGATGCTAGTATATATGATGATGAATCTGATTACCCTAATGATGAAGATGATGAATGCTTGTTCATGGTTCTAAATGCTAGAACTAATTTTTCTAACTCTGAGAGATGTATGAAGGAAAGTTCTCCAGAAGTGGGTCATAACATTGGAGGACAATGGTGGTTGTTTTTCATGCTAAAGAATAGAAGAAGAACTAGATCATTGATAATGGATGCTCAAATCACAAGATAGGTGATAAGAGTAAGTTTGTTAATCTTGAAAAGTTTGAAGGTGGTTTAGTTAAGTTTGGTGATGATACATCTGCTAAGATATGTGGAAAGGGTTCAATAAGTTTTGATGGCAAGCATAATACATATGATCTTTATGTTAAGGGTCTACGACATGACCTTTTGAGTGTAGGAAAAATGTGTAGCAAAGGATATAATCTTGTGTTTTAGGACAATGGTTGTGAGATCAAAAAAGGCTCCAAAATTATGGTTACAGTAGGAAGAAGGATAGATGAAAATGTTTATCAACTTAAAGGTGCAAATGGTCAATGCCTTTTGACTCAAATTAATGAAAGTTGGCTATGGCATAGAAGAATGTGTCACATCAATTTTGATACCTAGTGAGGATCAGTTCAAATTAAGTTGTGAGAGATCTGTCATATTACAAAGCCTATCAATGTTGTCTACAAGGAATGTCAAATTGGGAAGCAAGCTAGAAAGAGTTTCAAAGTCAAAGAACAATCTACTACTAGTCCTTTAGAGCTGGTGCATACAGATCTTTGTAGACTTACAAGAATAAAAAGTTTTCAAGGTGATAGGTATTTCATGATATTAATTGATGATTATTCTAGAATGACATGGGTTACTTTTCTCAAAGAAAAATCAGAAGCTTTAGATAAGTTTAAGGCATTCAAATCTATGGTTGAGAATGAAATGGATATGAAGATCAAATATTTGAGATCTAACAAAAGTGGAGAGTTCACCTCCAATGATTTTAACTTTTTATGAAGATCATTGAATAAAGAGGCATTTATCAGCCCCTAGGACTCTTCAGTAGAATGAAGTTGTGGAAAGGAAGAATAAGATTGTTCAAGAAGCATCAAGGACAATGATGAAGGAAGCAAATCTATCGGATGTCTATTGGAGAGAAGAAATTAATACTACAGTCTACATACTTAACAAAGCACAAGCAAGGACAAACAATTCAAATACTCCTTGTGAGTTGTGGTATGGAAGAACCCCTACTGTCAAATATTTCAAAGTGTTTGGAAGCAAATGCTATATCAGAAGAGATGAAGAAAGCTTAGGAAAGTTTGATGCAATCTATTTGATGAAGGAATCTTCCTTGGATATTCTACAAGAAGCAAGGCTTATCGGTGCTACAACAAGAGGCTGAAAAATATTGTTGAAAGTGCAAGTGTCAAAGTGGATGAAGACTTACACAAGAGTTCAATGATGATAGATGGATATGGATCAAATGAGTCCTCTTGCAGAGAAGAAGAGAAAGATGAAGGTAAGGAAAAAGAAGTGCAGGTTGAAGAGGAAGAAGCTTCAAAAAAGATCCCTAAGACCCCTAAGTATATACAAAAGAATCATTCAAAAGATTGGATTATTGGTGACAAAAGCAAAGGTGTGTTGACAAGAAGAAAGGTTGCTATGATAGAAAAACAAGTAAACTTATGTTTACTTGCCAAAATTGAACCTAAAATAGTGATTGAGGCATGCAAAGATGAATATTGGATCAAGGCTATGGATGAAGAATTGACCCAAATTAAGAAGAATCAAACTTGGGAACATGTCCCAAGACTAGCAAACAAGAATGTGATTGGAACTAAGTGGGTATTCTGAAACAAGTTGAATGAGAGTGAAGAAGTGGTAAGAAATAAATCAAGACTTGTGTGTAAAGGCTACTCACAAGTGGAAGGAATAGATTTTAAGGAGACATTTTCTCTTATAGTAAGGATGGAAGCCATTAGGATGTTTTTGGCTTTTGTAGTACATAAGGATTTCAAATTCTATCAAATGGATGTGAAGTCTGCCTTCTTAAATGGTGAGTTGGAAGAAGAGGTTTATATTGAACAACTAGAAGGCTTTCAATTATTAGATAATCCTAATATGGTATGTAGATTGAAGAAGGAATTATATGGACTAAAGCAAGCTCCTAGAGCTTGGTATGCAAGATTAGATAGGTACTTGTTGCATCAAGGATTCAATAAAGATTAGGTAGATTGTGTGGATGACAAAAAAATTACAAGTGGTGGTACATTCTTTCTTGGAAACAGGTTGGTGTATTGGCTAAGCAAGAAGCAGGATTCAATGTCATTATCTGCTATAGAGGCAAAATACATTGTCACAGCATCATGTTGTACTCAAGTGTTATGGATGAAGCAAAATTTTAAGGATATCAGAGTGGTATATGATGAACCTATTTCTATCTTATGTGATAATACAAGTGTTATTAATATTTCAAAGAATCTGATAATGCATTCAAGGACAAAGCATATTTCAATCTAGTATCACTTTTTGAGAGAGAAGGTTGCAAAGAATGAGGTGAAGTTGGAGTATGTGCCTACTAAGGATCAAGTTGCAGATATCTTCACAAAGGCTCTTCCTAAGGATACTTTTGAGTATCTCCAAGAGAAGTTGGGGGTTATTTCCTCTCCTTTCAATTAGATGCATAAGGGTATGCATCAATCTAGTGGATCTCAAGATTCATTCTTTGTTCTAGACTGATGATTAGTGGCTACCTCTTAGGGGGAGTAGGTAGTAGCATTATTGGTTGTTGCAGTCAGAGGAAGTAAGTGTTGTTACAATGTTTCATACAAGTGGTTTTCCTTTGTCAATTGTGTCAAAGGATTTGTGTAGCAGTTGTTGGTTGGTGCAGTATGGTGTGTACTCCTAAAGGGGAGTGTGCAAGAAATAGAGTGTAGTAGAAAAAAAGGTAGTTGCAAAGCAGTTGTTGTCCCTTATAGGTGTTGCCTTTGAGGGAGAGAAAGTATGTATGTTTGATGTCAAAGGAAAAATTACAAGTGTGTTTCGCTTTGCCATTGATGTCAAAGGGGGAGAGAAAGTTAACTAAAAAACCTTATGAAGTAAGGAGAAGAAAATTCATGAGAAAGAGAAAGTGTTGGAAAGAGTTAATGCTTGTGTAAGGGGGAGCAATGTGCACTATGGTACATAGTATATGACTTGCTGATCAGAGCTGTTGATTTTGTTGTTAATGGTTTTTCCATGTGTTTCCATCAATGAAAAAGGGGGATATTTTTGGAAACTTATGAGTAGTTGTGTGTTGTCATTGATGTCAACAATTCTAGGTTTTTTCATTGATGTCAACAGGTCTATGGAGAGATTGTTGGAAGTTTGTGGTGATGCTTTGATTGGTTGTATTATGTTGTCATTAGTAGTGTCACTGGTGTCAACCTCTAGTGTTGATTTGATAAGCATGTGTTGGTGATGTCCAACCTCTTGTGTGGTTGAGATGCTGAGAAAGTGTTCCAAATGATGAGAATGTGTTTGTGGTGCTTGGTTTCCAAGTGCTTTTGTGAAAATTTGAATAAAAGAGGAAACGATGTGGTGAAGAGTGTTCAGTATGGCAAAGTGGTGTTCAGTTTTTTTCTCCACATTACTTCATGGTTGAAGATCTACTTGTGCAGTTTGGATATGTTGATCAACGGTGTTTAGAAGTGTTATATCTAGAGTTTCGGGTTTTGGATCGTTGTGCAAAGAAAGTTGTGTTCACCAGTGTGAGAACTATGAAAGCAGTGTTGTCTAGGAGAGATGATTTTTCTCCACATTTCTCTGTAGTTTGGCTTTTGGTCTTGTGGATATGAGGGTGTGCTTAGATTGCTCATATCTATCTTTAATTTGAGTTTTTTGTGTTTTTGGTGCTCCACAAGGGTGGATTTAGGTGTTTTAGTGTGTGGAAGGTTAGTTGGTTGTGCAAAATGAATATGTTCTTCTAGTGTATGATGTTGTGAAGGAGTTGTTGGATTTTACGGTGTTGATGGAGTATTCTAGATTACTTTTAAGTGTTGTGTGTGGTCTGTGAGTTGTCTTTGGATCAAAGGAAGCATGTACTTAATTGTTCAATGGTGTTAACACAAGCTCGACCAACCTTGGGTGTTTACACTAATTGCAAATATGTTTCGGTGTTTATGGAAGCGTGGCATGGCATGTATAAGTGGATTTAGGTTTGAGTTAAGGTGTGTTGTGGTCTACTTTCATTCCTTTCCACTGTGGGAATGTTTTGGTGCACAACCGACCTTGTCAATTATTTTCAAGGTTGAAGATGATATATGAGTGATGATTTGGTGTGTGAAGATGGTAATATGAAATGTCGATATGTGAAGTACAAAAGTGTGAGATGTAGTATGATCTTTAATGCCTAAGACTATTGGAAGCAGTGAGCAAAAGGTGTCTACATTCTACAGAGAGAGTGTGAATGTTCTGGTGAAGCAATGGTGGATCTTTCTCTTGCTTTGAGATGGATTTCTCATTGTAACAATCTTCTTTCTTCTTCTTTCTAATCTAGTAGTGAGCCCTTCTTTTGGGAAGTGATCCCTCTAGTAGTGAGCCTATTATATTCGGTGTTACAATTACTTTATATTGTGAGCTAATCCTCACCATGGTTTTTTCCTTCTTTGGTTTTCCACGTAAATCTGGTGTTCTCATTTGTTTGCATTATTGTTTCTCATGTTTACATTCTGCTAATACATGATAAGGGTTTAATGGTTGTTAAGGGTTTAAGGACTAATGTAGATCTAAATATTAATGAGGGTTTTGATGGTTTAATGTACAAATGATTCACCCTCGCTCTTAGTTGTCTTGTGCATTCAACAAAGGGTGTGTGTAATCTTACCACCTTTCCATAATTTATGTTGTTCTATTGCATATATGCATCTAATAAGAGCATATGCCATTATAAAAAATAAAATGGAGATAGTGGATCACCTTGCCTTAATCCTTTGACCCCTTCACAGAATCCACATGGAGTTTTTTTAATCATTACTAAGTATCTTGAAGTTGAAATGCATCAATATATCCATTTTAGCCAGTTCTTCTCAAATCCATATTTTTGCATTACCTTGATTAAAAATCTCCATCTCACTTTGTCATATGCTTTACTTATAGCTTTAGCAATATTCCATTTAGATTGTGCTTTTCAAAGAATGGATCACTTTGTGGGCTATAAATATTCCATCCATTATGCTTCTGCTAGGTATACACCCACTTTGTTCTGAGTTATGAGCTTGGGTAAGATCATTTTGAGTCTATTCACCATTACCTTTGCAATAATCTTATATATAATGTTGCATAGCAATATGGGCTTGTAATTCAAGAAATATGAACAATCCTTTTTCTTGGGGATAAGAGTGATGTTTGTATTGTTTAGATCTTTTAGCATCTCAAGATTTTTTTTCTTGACTCTTCTACTACTTCACAAATTTCAGAACCATATGTTTGATCATAATATGACAAGATATAAATTTAAGTTTAAAATTTTAAAAGCTCAAGAAAAAATAATAAATATAATAATATGTTTGTTTCAATTTTTTAACCGTGTATTAAAAATATTATTATAAATATAAATTATATTGATTTTATAATTGTATATTTTAGATTTACAAAATAATATGATTTAAATATATTATAAAACATTTAATAAAGAATTTATAAAAATATATTAATTATCATTAAAATAATTTAATATAAAAATTATAAATTTTCAATTAAGAATATAAATTTAGTTCAAATAAATAAATGCAATTTAAATCAATAAATATGTTTGTTTGAATTTTAAATTTTTGTATTAATAATATTATTAAAAATATAAATAGTTCCTAAAGATATATCTATGAATGCTTCAGCCTAGACCTATTTAAACATGGACAAACAAACAAACAAACAAACATTAGTCCTCAAACAAGTTTAAAATAAACATTCCCTATGAAATTCATTCAAGCATAAGAACAAGAAAACAACATAAAATATCAAATAAAAGCTAATGAAATCTCATTCGAATGCTCAAACCAGCATCCCATAGGGGAATTGGTGCTTCTTTGATGTGGAAAGAAGCCCTTTCCCAATTCCTTGATAAGCTTGATGATGATTGTGTGCTCCTTGATGAAAAATGCCAATAACCTAGCTATGGATGATGAATTCTATGATGACTTGGATGAAAATGTGAATGAACTTGCATAAAAATCTAGATAATAACCTTGCATCAAAATCTGGATGATTGTGGATGAACTTGCGGATCTCAAATCAATAGAGAAGGCCTCTATTTATAATGAAGAAGGTTTGAAGAATGAAGAATAGGATGAATGTGGGATTAAAACTTGAACCAATGGCATTGTTCCACTTGTCAACATGCTAATGAAGGAGAGTGGAGCACATTTTGAACAATGTGCATGTTAAATGCATGTAGGTGAAATTTGAATTTGAAGAAGTGACTTGTGTAAGGAGGGATGTAAGAGGAATTAATGCCAAGTTGGCTCAAGGAGAGGATATGTAAGAGCCTTTAATGCCAAGTTGGAGGACAAAAGTCCTTTGGGAGGGAGAATTCAAATAAGTGGAATATTCCAAGAATATGTCATATTTGAATGAAAATAGGATAATTAATAAATCAAATAAATTGATTTACATGTGCAACTTGCAAAAGCTAGAGGAATGGGAGACTAGTGTTAGGAGTTAATTAATCTGGGATTAATTAACTTAGATGAACTTAGTTTGATGATGAAATTTAATTTAAATGCTTGAATTTATTTAAATCAAATGAGAGGATATTGGAAGATTAGTAATTTAATTAAATAAATTTGATTTATTCAATTAAATGAAGAACATTAGGATATAATTAAATAAAGTTGATTTATTTAATCAAAGAGAGAACATTAGGATTTAATTAAATAAAGTTGATTTATTTAATCAAAGAGAGAACATTAGGATTTAATTAAATAACGTTGATTTATTTAATCAAAGGAGGAATTTTGATGAGCTAATTAAATAAAGATTATTCAATTAATTGGTTAGTAAAGAAATGATCGAGGAAGAATTGAAGTTAGCTAATCAGAATTGAGTGCATGATATCAATCAGGATATTTTGAGTGTCTACATTTTTTCCCTCTTTGAAGCAATGTACCTGCTGTGTTGGTTCAAAGAATAACCTTGCTGAGATCAAAGTTCAAAAATTTTCTTATTTTTTCAAATGCGTCAGCGGAAGGAAGTATATTGGTGCACTACCCCCTTGAGAGATCAGGCGAAAAGTTCAATTTTAGGGTCGATCTCATGACAAAGAGGTTCAAGATGGACGTATAGATGGTTACGATGGTGGTGCAAATGAGATGGTTGAGATGGATGATGTTATGATAGCATGTTAGCGTGAAAGAAGATAGAAGAATGAGAGGGATCAACCCTTGATTCCGACAAGATGCAGAAGTCCAACAAGTCTATGAGTCACCAAGACTTTATTAGAAATAATGATGAGAGATTGATGATGATGTATTGCTTATCAAAGATTGGGATTTTAAAAGGGCTTACTTACCTTATGTTTGATAACACACATAGATATGATGCATCAAGGTATAAAGAACTAGGATGGCATTGTACCTAGTGTGATGGACTTTGACTCGACAATTAGATAAGAGTATTCTTATTCACACTTGACATATGGAAACCTTACTAGGATCTACTTCAGATATTTCAAACATCTCAGACCAAAACACAAAAAGGAAAAACCTAACAATGTAATAGTCAACAAGTTGTCCAAAACACCTTCCATCCACACCTAATAAAGCGAGTATTCGTCGAGGTTATATTACAAGAATATCCAAAAGCACAACAGATAAAAAGATAATGATCAATGCCCCATTTGTTTTGATTAGACATCATCGAGAGGTCATTGGAATGAGTGCAATAAGATAACTCAACAAAACAAAGATCAAGTAAACAAACAAGCCAATGTTCTTCATACCTCTAGCCAAGACTAAACAACGGTGTGCCTGATGTTGATGTCCATTTTAGGAAGGATGCATCCTAGGACATGATGTTATCAGATGATTTTGGGATTGACTGGATGACGAGCTATTGATATCAAGAGTTGACCAACTTGTTTACCTACTAACCTATACTTGAGACCTTGACGATTGAGTTTTCACTTGTAACCTACTAGACTTGTTTCTGATTGTTTTACCAAAGTTTGAAGATGACGATCGATTATTATGAGTGAATGTTTATTGCGAGTGAAAGCGAAATGAGATGGGTGGATTTTTTCAAATATTTGGATGTTTTTTGATATTTTTGAAATGTTTTGAGGTTGTTTTTGGTATTTTCTGGATGTTTTACAAATGTTTTGATTTTCAAAATTTTCAAATGTTTTTGGGTTTTATGAGATTTTATGAATGTTTTTGTGTTTTTGTGTCTTGGGGGTTGATCAAAGATTAGCCTTGCCTACATTTAAGCTTAGAGATGATGTAGTTCAGATAGCATGTTTTTAACTTTTTTTTTACTTTTTAACCTGTTTTGGGATTTTGATATGTTTTGGATGTTTTTGGATTTTCGCATGATTTTGACAATATGGATATGTGTGATGATATTAGTGCTCTGTTTTGGGATTTTGTTGAAAACCAAGCTAGGGTTGATTGATCAAATTGATGGATTGATGATGATAACATTATTGAGGATACACAACAATGCAAGGATAGTGTTAAGTAACACAAGGATTAGGATGGATATCCCAAGACTATGAGGGATTGATGATGATAACATTGTTGAGGATACACAACAATGCAAGGATAGTGTTAAGAAACACAAGGATTTGGATGGATATCCCAAGATGATGTGGGATTGATTGAATTCGATTGATCTGGATTTTGAAACTTGATTTTGGAACAAAATTGTTTTGAATGATTTGATGTGACGTTGAAGCACGTGTTAGATGCGACTGATATTGATTGTTTGGATTGATGTTTGATAAAAGATAAAGCTTGATAAGGAACATTTTCTCATCAAAAATGCCATGGGCTAGCAATTTGGATTTTTTTTCTCTCACAACTACTTTGACCAATTTGATTTTATGTTTGCCAATGTCTGGATCACCACATAAGTTGGAGGATATAGATCAAGATTTATTCCCGAAGCAAGAAGTAAATATTTGCCCCTAGTGTCTAGCAATGTTTGAAATGTCATGGGTGGATGCTTGGATAAATGTATGGATGGATGGATATGGTAAGCATGCAAAGGATGCCAAGGATTATCTTCTGATAAGATAAGGTGTTTGAATAGAGGAATGCTTCATGGATCAAATAACGTTGGGTAGGATAGGATCAATGAAAATGACCCATGTCAAGATGTTTACCATAAGCAAGTATAAAGTGGGCACCAAATTTTTATCAAGATCAAGATAATTTGGACTATGGATGTAGATGGATAAAAATGGATTAGATAAATGGTTAATGGATGAATCGATTTATTATGGATAAGATGGATGGAATGTTGGATTTGTTATGGACGGGATGAGATGCTTCCACCTAAACTAGCGCACGCAGATGCTCGATTCTACACATGACGCTTGTTTTCCAGGTTTTCATCATGGTACATGTGCAAAGTGCCACCATAGTGGTTTTCATTGGAGGACGATTTTTTTTCTTTACTATTTTCAATCCCTTTTTTTGATTTTTTTTTATTTTCATATTTTTTGATATTTTTTGTATTTTTTAGTGAAATATTTTAAGCTCGTGTTGAACCACTTGGTGGTGTCGATGTAGATGCTTTTTTCATAATGTTCCATCGATATCCTACTTGAAGAAGCTACTTTGCCAAGATACGTGCACTTGAATGCAACTTTTGAGATTCTTGATCTACTTGGTTGATATCGGAGTTAACTCTGTCTTTATGCGCACGTCGCAATAGAATGCCTTCTAAATCCTTATTATGAAGGGTTGTTGTCAATACATGGTCAATGTGAGAATTGGATATCATGCATGGAGGCATGGATGGTGTTGTTTGTTTAGGAATAGGAGATGTATTGGTTGATAGTTTGGAACCTTTGACTCTCCAAACTTGGGAAGATGAGCAATGATAGGTGGATAAGAAAGTGTGTGTGGAATTAGGACCAACCGCTTGATATACTTTGTATGTTGCTTGAGAAGCCTGATTTTTCTTGTGTGGACATCTTTGATGGATACTTTTCCCTTTTTTATTTTGCCCCATAGTTTCTTTGACTGATGGAGTTTGATAGGGATAATATTTCTTTGTATTTTTTGGTATCCATGTGTATTTGATTTGTCCATTATGCTTCCCAACTTCTTTTGCTTTGATAATGTTCTTTGTGCTTTGATTCAAATCTTCCTTTTGATGTTGGTCCCAATTTGTGGATGGGGCAATGGGTGGATGGAGATTCATGACGTGACTAGTTGTAGTATTAGCATTGGTTTCATAAGGATTCTTCGTGCTCCCTGTGTTGATGTTTTCTTGAGATGACGTTGCCCCCAGTATTGTGGAAGTAGTACCTTCATGCTTTGATTCTGCCTGTTCCGAGAGCTCTTGTTTAGAATGCATTCTCTGATAAATGACTATTGTAGATGATGTTATTTCAATTTGTTGCTCTGCTGACTCTGGAATATCTTGTTTGGTCTGACCTGTTTCCTTGAGTGGATAATGGTGGATATCTTCATATATGATGTCCTCAATCTGAACTTGAGATATATCTGATCCTGATGTTGACAACTTAGTTTGATTGTAGGAATCAATAACCTGCTCTTTTTGTGTAATAATGTTAGGAGTAAAGGAATCCTGTTATAAATGAAGATCATCTACGTGTCCATCCAAAGAAGGCATCTCATGGGTAGATGGGGGAGTATGTGTTATATGGATATGATCATTATTTGCAACAACTTGTATAGATAGGAGAGTGCCTATTAGATCATGGTAGTATTGTGGAGATACAAATTCTTGATCTTGGTTAATGTTAGAACTGCTTCCGACGTACTTTGGATCAAGTTCTTGACGTAATTTGGATCAAGTTCTTGACATGGGTCCATTTTGCTGTGGAGTGTAAGGTGTAGTCTTATGTCTTTTAATCCCATGATCTGTACAGTACCTTTCAAATTCATCTGAACAAAACTCACCGCCATTGTCAGTCCTTAAACATTTTATTTTCCTATCAGTCTGATTTTCAACAAGGTTTTTAAATTCCTTAAACCGACTGAACACTTCTGATTTACTTCTCAGAAAATATACAAATGCTCTTCTTGAATATTCATCAATAAACGACACATAGTATCTTGATTTAGATAAAGAAGAAACATTCAATGGACCAAACACATTAGAATGTATATAATCAAGCAAACCAGAAGATTTGTGAGGACTGAAATAAAATGCAACACGGTGTTGTTTACCATATATACAATGTTCACAAAACTCAAATTCGAGGTTACAATCTTCAAGCCCCTCAACCAGGTTTTTATTCTTCAAGGTTTTTAAACCTTTCTCACCAATGTGGCCTAGCCTATGATGCCGAGCATAGTCTTTTCTCTGGAAGTTTGACCTCCATGGAGTTTACACCATCAGGAATGTTTCCCTCTTTTCCTCCATGAGTAGTTTTCTGTGACTTCGCAGAGACACTATTTCATTGAATAGCTTGTGCATCCAGCTTATACAAGGTACCAATACGAGCACCCCTTGCTAGCACCATAGAGCCTCTAGTCATCTTGCAACCATTTCCAGAGAACGTGGCATGCACTCCGGTATCATTCAACACTTACAGAAAGTAAATTGAGCGGACACGGTATATGCATACATCATTGATTCTCTTCACTCTTCCATCGGAATTGAATTCTGACTCTTCCACGGCCAACTATTTCCAAAGATGAATCACTTGCCAAATACACCTTTCCACCATCATAGTTTTCATACTTCGTGAACTAGTCTCTATGAGATGTCATGTAGAAAGATGCTCAGAATCAATCGGCCAGACATCATCGGATGCTGCGTAGCCAAAGCAATGAAGGCATCTGCATCACTCTGAGAAGAATCATTGTTAGAAGATGTATTCTTCTTCTTCTTTTCTCCTCCTTGCAATCCTTTCGGACATGTGGGTTTCCCACAATTCCAGCATTTCACCTTGGACTTCTTGCCAGGAGACTTTGATCTCCCTTCTGATTTTGATCTGGATTTCTTGTCCTTCTTCTTACCTTTCTCCTTCGATCTGCCTCTAATAGCCAGAGCCTCCTTTGCCATCTCAGAAGATTTTCTTCTCATCTCTTCCGACAACAAAGAAGCAACAACATCTTCCATCTTGAAAGTGGATGTCGTACTCCCAATAGCCATCACTAGATGATCCCAAGAATTTGGTAATGAACATAGCAGCAGCATGCAGCGATCTTCATCTTCAATCTTCACACCAACAGATGTTAACTAAGCAATCAGTATGTTGAATGCATTCAAATGATCAGCAATAGATCCTCCCTCCTGCATTCTCAAAGAGTACAACTTCTTCCTCAAGAACAATTTGTTCACCAAGGACTTGCCTTGATAAATAGATGCCAGTCTTTTCCACAAGGAAGATGCAATCTTTTCTTCATGCACGTTCATAAGAACATAGTCTACCAAAGAGAGCCTTATCAGCCCCTTAGAATTTCTATCTGCAAGATCCCAATCCTCTTGCTTCATGCCTTGAGGCATCATTCCAGACACAACAAGCCACAGATCACGATCCACTAACAGATCTTCCATTTTGAGTTTCCATAACTCAAAATTGCTACCATTGAATTTCTCTATTTCCATCTTTCTGGATGTGCTTGCCATCTTAATTTGTAATTAAATTATCAGACCTCTACCAAACTCCCACTAAAAAAGAATTGACACAAAAAACCCAACCCACTCACAAGGATAACACAACTGGCCACGCTCTGATACCACTTGTAAGGAAAGCAGAGGTGTGGAAGCAACTTTCCTAACATCAAAACCATAGGGAAGAATGCAGACAGTGCTTTTAATTTTCAAATTACAATCTAATTAAGACACACATGAAAGATTTACAGAAACAAAAATTATACACAAACACAATGAACAACAGATTTACGTGGGAAACCCTTTCAGGAAAAAACCCACCACACCAAGCTGAATCTCTTTGTATTACAGTAACAAACAATTACATACAATGCAGAGATACAACTCTCTGGTATCAATTCATAGTAGCTTCATTCACTGTTCAATCTCTTACAGAAAAGCTCTCAACAATCCGATCCACTTCAAACTCAGAATCGATCCCTTAAATCTTATCACATCCTGATTTTTCTCTTCTATTCATCCTTATCCGCCATTACCCATCATAGAATGTTTCCATTCCATTGTAGATTTTTCCTTACATATAGTTCAGCTCCAGCGTCACAGTTGTTGCAAAAATCTAACTGCCAACCATTTGAATTTCACTTCCTCTGATTGGTCCACGAGACACCACATAGGATAGTCATCAAACGGTCAAGGGCGTTCAACCTGTGTTGGCATGTCGGTGAGACACTAACCTTGTCTCCTTGATGCCAACACAACCAGCATTCGATATCGACATAGATTCCAAACAGTCGACAAGATGATATAGCGAAAGCCATGAGTCATTCTGAATCCACCAATGACCATTTCATTCCTATCGACAAGACTCATATCGATGCTCACAAGTCACAACAACTTCAACTTTGCCATTGGCAAGACTTTACCACTTGCCAAGAGGTTACATTGAGTCTCCTCAAGTTTCACTGAAGCACCCGACAGTCGGCAAGACATTCGTCTTTCGCCAAGACCTTACATCGAGCAAACATGTCATATCGAGTCGGCAAGACATTTGACTTTCTCCAAGACATCTCAGCGAACACAACATGTCATCCCGAAGACTATCGGCGAGACTCTCCAAGTTGCCAAGAATTCACACCAAAGTCTTTTGTCACCGCGAAAGCACCAAGTATATCCATGTTGGCGAGACCTTCATCGATCACTGGGACATCATACCGAAACAAAAGGTTACACTGATGACTCCAGTCGCTGTAGGTCTCCCCGACATCCTAATGAATTGCTATCGGTGAGACAACCCACCATCGCTAAGACTTAATATTGAAGCAAGTGAGCTACACAGATGACTCTAAGATAAAAGGTGTCAGCGAGACATTCATCAGTCGCTGGGACTTCTTCCCGAGTGTTCAAGTCACCCTGATGCCCGATAAGAGCATTTTGTCGGCCAGAGGTCTCCACTCGACAAAAGGTCACATCGAACACAATAGGTCTCAACAATAGACTTCATTCGGCAAGGCATCAACTCTGTCTCGGCGATATGAACATTTCAAAAGGATTTAGAACAGCTAGTCGACCAGACATCAATAATGTCATAGTGATTTTTCCCTCCAAGAGTTTCATCCCAGTAAGAATTGAGGCACCTATTCCAACACATTGGTTGATGGATCATGGATTATGTCAATAGGATCAAATAATTCTAACACTCCTTGAAATATATCATTGTTTAAGGGGTTATGATCATGACTAAAAAGTGACTATTGATGTATGTTGATTTGGTCATTGGATGAGGTGAAAACATCTTCAAGGTGCTCATTGATTGATAGATCTTGATCATTGTTTTCAAAAATTGTGATGGAGAGATTGTCAATGCTATCACTAGTGGTTGAATCTTCATCATTGTCCTCAATAATTATTATTTTTTTATCAATAAGGTCCTAGATGAGATTTTTGAGTCGAATACAATTTGATGTTTTGTGTCCCTTTATTTTGTGAAAATTGCAAAGGTGCTTCTCGTTATACCATGGTGGTTTAACTTGAGGCTCTTGGTAATTTTCATAAACAGGGATTTTGATGAGATTTGCTTGTACCAACTGTTGCATGACTGATTCGATTGGTTCCCCAAGTGGTGTGTATTTTCATTTGTTACCTTGTGAGATTTTTACTTTAAATTGACCTTGTGGTGATAGATTTTGGAGATGTGGTGATTGATCTTTGAGACAGGGTGATTGGGTTTGTTGTTGATCTTGATATCCAATCTCTTGACATTGGGGATATTGTTCTTGATGTGGTTGTGGACACAACTCAATGCTTTGATGACATGGTTTAACCAATAGAAGAGTGCATATATTTTGGGGTGGAGATGTCTCTTGGTGTAGTGAATCAACTATTTTGGTAAGTGTAGCAACTTGATCTTGCAAAATTTGATCTTGATTTTGATCTTGACACCCTTGATATAGTTGATTTGGTTTTTGTTCAAGCATATTTGGAATGTATACTTGTGGTGTTTGTATGGGATCATGGACAAATTGATTTTGGAAAATGTTCTTATTTGGGATGATGTTTAGATTTGGCATTATAGGTTGAAATTGAACATTGTTGTGGTTGGGAATCACATTTCCTTGATTTAGGTAACTTTGATTTTGCATGGTGTTACCTTGAATTGGATCAATACATGGAGTCGTTAACATATTGTTTGGACTTTGAACAACATTTGTATGATTCGCAAACATATCTATCCCAAAGTTTACCAAGTGTGGATTTGAAATGTTCATGTTTGGTAAACTTGTACTTGGTATATTCACATTTGGCATGTATGGATTTGGTGGATAATGTTGTTTTGTTGAAGACTCATGCATTGATTGTTTGGTTGATAGATTTGTAGGTTTGGACTTTGATTTAAATCTACCATAGGAAAAGGTGTTCCAAAATTTAGATTGGGCATACTCACGTTTGTTGTACCATTGAGGTTTGTAGGAGATAATGATCCCATGTATGGATTGTATAAATGTGAGTTTTGATAATCAATTGGCATTGTAAGGCTTTGATAGTTTGGTTGATTTAGATTACTCATGATGTATGAATCAAGTTTATATTCCATGTTCTTCTTGTGTTTTGACCTTGTTTACCTCTAAGGAATTTAGGACCAAGGATGAGATGAAGGATGAAAGGGGTGAATGATATGGGTGTTGAACTTTTAGGAGCTTTGGATCAATACTAGACTTTAGGACTTTTGGATTTTTTTAATTTTGGATTTGATTTGGATTTGATGATGAACTCATACAAACTCCAAGAGGTTAGATGTTGTCTTGGAATAAATTTTTCCACAAGGTGATAATTTAACCATGTGTATGAAGAAGGATTCATCTACACAAACCTAGTTAAACAAGATGATTTTGATTTGATTTAAAGGATTTTCCAAAAGTCTAGTATGAAGGATTTTTCCAATGGTTCAAAAGTTGTTTTTGAGATGGGATTTGATTGATGTTTTGAGGATGGATGAAAGTGTTGATTTTGATCCTAAGTGAACTTAGAAAGACTTTTGTTTACTAGACCAAGGTTTTGAAGAACATTCTTTTCCCTAAGAGTACTTCAAACCAAAAGATCAATGTTTGCTTAAAAGACCATAAGACAAAAGATAAACAAGCACATGTTTGGGGTTAAATTGATTCCATATTGATTAATGAATTGCTTTTACCACATCCACACTTTCTTACTTAGCTTTTCAAACTGAATGTCTATGTTTCAATTTCATTTTCATCCCACAAGATCCATTATGTGGAAATTAAGGAAAGCAAGGCAATAGTTCCCTAATGTTGACTTTAGAGAGAACAAATTGAGATATGGGCCCAAATATTTAGAAGCCTCTAAGGATAGAATCCTTAGGGACAAGCAGTAATACTTGGAATTTCAAAGGTATTTTCTCCTCCAAAGGGTTTGAAGTTTTGATGACTTGTTGAATGTTTTTTTTCAAGATTTTGGATCCAAGCAATGTGTTTAACTGACTCAAAGATTGCACAACCCTAGGATGGAAAATAAAATATTTTTTGAATTCCCACTTGGATAAATTTAGCTGCGCTTATTCAAAGTGGATGATTAAAAGCTTGACCACACTAGCTCCCCTCCATGACACTCACTTCTACAGTTCAACCAAGCTTCAATTCTCATGAATCTCCCATGACAAAATTTTCATCTCTACAAAGAACCGCAAATATGTGGGACAGCTCCAGAGGTCTGACCTCCTGATGCCAACAAATATTGGGATTTTGGATTCTAAACAAAGGTTCGTAGTAAGGGCATCTAGTTTAGGGGGTGCAATGATAAACTCCTTGTGAGAGATCTCCCAACCCTTAGAACAAGGGCTTTACGCATCATAAAGATATTGGGGGAGAGTTATCATTCACTGCTTCCCATTGTTTATGATTTTCATCATAACCACAAATTTATATAGCGGTTTGGAAGAGCCTGGCTTATGCTTGTTACCGCTCGGGTCATTCACTTGGGGTGAGTACTTTTTCCCACCAAGGTAGGCCCTCTAAAGGTAAAAAAAAGTGAGTAGGTGCATCCGTAGTTCGATCAATCTTTGTTTGCGTGAACAAAGACAGAATACACACAATGTCCTTCCTCACACTAGCAAGCTTTGTTCAATTTTAAGATCCCAAATTTGAAATGTGGAGGCAATATTTTAGACAACCTAATATCACTAAAATAATTTTGATTCTGAAGATCGTCGTGAAGCACAAGAGAAGTGCATACGCATTTGGATGGTATTAGTTTGTAAAGAAGACTACAAAACAAGATAGACACAAGTTCGTTTTAAATCCTTGAAGACAATAGTGAGCTCTTTTTAAAGCACCAAACTTGAGTGTGGATTTGATTGTTCAATTTTAACAAAATCCAAAAACTAGTGAGTTTATAATGTTCTTTTTAACCAACTTTGACAAAGCTTGTGTAGATGGTTAATTTTAAGCCCAAAGTAATGCTAGTTGGTCCTAAAGTATGAATGAAAAATAACATATGATGGGTTATTTTCTCATGAGTGTTTGAAAATACTATTAAAATGGATATAAACTATTTTTTCTTTCACTTCAATGCTCCATGTTCCTCTTAAACCTACAATCCAAGCTCCAAATGTTAGATGAAATCAAGAAACAAGAAGATATGAGGGTTAGATAAATGATTAAGCATAAAAACCCTAAAACTTAGACCAAGTTTCGTTGTGATTTGACATTAGGTGAAAATTTGAAAATTTTAACTCTATCAAAGTTAAGAAACACCTACACCATTACATAGCTTATGAAATTCTATGCCATTTCAAAATAAAAATCTTCAAAAAAGACCTCTGTATGACCAAGATATGGCCATTTAAAGATTGACTATAAAAGCAAAAAAAAACACATAGATCATATTTGCTAAAACACAGAGAATATGGGCTAAAACAGAGAGTATATGCGCTAAAATACCATGTATATGCACTGAAACAGGAGGTAAATGCGCTGGAATAGGAGGTAAAAGCACTAGAACAGGAGGTAAATGCGTTGGTTTGGGCTATGGATGCATTATTACAAGGCTTTGATGCTCCAAAAGTCACCACCAATGTGATGAAACAGACAATGGATGTGCTAGATCAGAATTCACGAAAAAACATGTTGACGAAACTTGTAAGAAAAATATTATGAATGGGGATAGGCCCCACAGTGGGCGCCAAAATGTGAACGCTTCAGCCTAGACCTATTCAAACATGGAAAAACAAACAAACATTAGTCCTCAAACAAGTTCAAACCAAACATTCCCTATGAAATTCATTCAAGCAGAAGAACAAGAAAACAACATAAAATATCAAATAAAAGCTAATGAAATCTCATTCGAATGCTCAAACTAGCATCCCATACGGGAATTGGTGCTTCTTTGATGTGGAAAGAAGCCCTTTCCCAATTCCTTGGTAAGCTTGATGATGATTGTGTGCTCCTTGATGAAAAATGCCAATAACCTAGCTATGGATGATGAATTCTATGATGACTTGGATGAAAATGTAAATGAACTTGCATAAAAATCTAGATAATAACCTTGCATAAAAATCTGGATGATTGTGGATGAACTTGTGGATCCCAAATCAATAGAGAAGGCCTCTATTTATAATGAAGAAGGTTTGAAGAATGAAGAATAGGATGAATGTGGGATTAAAACTTGAACCAATGGCATTGTGCCACTTGTCAAAATGCTAATGAAGGAGAGTGGAGCACATTTTGAACAATGTGCATGTTAAATGCATGTAGGTGAAATTTGAATTTGAAGAAGTGACTTGTGTAAGGGGGGATGTAAGAGGAATGAATGCCAAGTTGGCTCAAGGAGAGGACATGTAAGAGCCTTTAATGCCAAGTTGGAGGACAAAATTCTTTTGGGAGGGAGAATTCAAATAAGTGGAATATTCCAAGAATATGCCATATTTGAATGAAAATAGGATAATTAATAAATCAAATAAATTGATTTACATGTACAACTTGCAAAAGCTGGAGGAATGGGAGATTAGCGTTAGGAGTTAATTAATCTGGGATTAATTAACTTAGATGAACTTAGTTTGATGATGACATTTAATTTAAATATTTGAATTTATTTAAATCAAATGAGAGGATATTGGAAGATTAGTAATTTAATTAAATAAATTTGATTTATTCAATTAAATGAAGAACATTAGGATTTAATTAAATAAAGTTGATTTATTTAATCAAAGGAGGAATTTTGATGAATTAATTAAATAAAGATTATTCAATTAATTGGTTAGTAAAGAAATAATGAAGGAAGATTCGAAGTTAGTTAATCAGAATTGAGTGCA
Source organism: Sequoia sempervirens (assembly GCA_007258455.2). Taxonomy (NCBI): domain Eukaryota; kingdom Viridiplantae; phylum Streptophyta; class Pinopsida; order Cupressales; family Cupressaceae; genus Sequoia; species Sequoia sempervirens. The sequence goes on along the minus strand of VDFB02000009.1, from coordinate 27,098,375 downwards.
TGATATCAATCAGGATATTTCGAGTGTCTACAATATCTTTATAAAGTAAAAAATAATATTACTAATATATTAAAAAACCAAAATACAAATTAAAAATCAAACATATTAAAAACTTAACATAATGAGATATGACGGAGTAATACTAATTATTAAAATTATGTGAGTGTTAATACATTGATTTTATAATTGTACATTTTATATTTATAAAATAATATTATATAAATATATTATTAGACATTTTATGCAAAATATTTCTTAAAAATAATTTTATTTTAATATAAGAATATTAATTTTCAATTAAGAATATATTTTAATATAAGTATTAATTTTCACATAACACCCGCAGTCCTAGTGGATCCTCTCCACTCTTAGGACTACACGCTTTGATACCAATTGACGCAGATAGAAAAATACAACCTCCTTACTCAACAAACCAAATCTTCATACAAATTTCTAACTTCATATAGGCAATACACTGCCCCAAAAATTTGCAGCAAACTAATTTTTATATAGGTTCACCAAAATTCCCGAATTTAATTCCAACACAATTTAAATTCACAGTTGCACTTGTCAATTAATTTCAGATTTCAATTCACCAACAATTTATATTACACTTAATGTAGTCACATCAAATTACAAGGTAAATTCCCTCATATATTCATGACATCAAATTATCAGTTTGGTTCTCTTCCCAGGGAATTCCCTCTTGGCAAATTTATTTCTTCTACACATTGTTCACTTATGCGCTCCCACTTCTCTCTTTTTATCTTCTCATGCAACTCAACGCCCTTCCTCTATAATATGCATTATATTTCTTGTATTTAAAATGTCAATACCATATTTGGATGGTATGCCTGTGTCTTAGTATCAATGCAACCCTTCATCATTCTTTAATCTACTTTCATTTCATTCAATTGTTTGAATGTAATTCACTAAGTAACCCAGTCTATTGCAACCCCTCTATCCTCCTTTCTTGTGCATTTAAATTATTCAATTTAAAACTTGCAGCCCCTCATTTTGGTCTCCATTTCTATTTATTTCTTCAAGCTGCCCCAACACTCCCACGCAGCCTACCTCCCTTGTTTCTTTTCTTTATGCATTTTTATTTCATATTAATTGGTTGTCACTGGTGTGACTCTTCTCATTCTCCCCTCTCATTTTCTAGCATTGTCTCCTCTCTTTTTTTAATGGAATCCATCATTGTTATTTTGTTTATTTTTCTCATCTCATAGTAGCTATGCCTTTTCATCCCCCTCTGTTTAATAGCGAGATTTAAATATTTTATTTCTTATTTTTTTTGCTAATAAATCAATAACCATTTCCCTCTTAAAAAATTGAAGAAGACTAATTATGTAAATTGATAAAGTTGAGTGTCAACAGGCGAAAAATGCAAAGTGTTATGTTTTGTTCAAAAAAAATCTCTAACATGTGTTATGACCCCCTCAAGTCCTTTGCAAAGGGATTTCGCTCCAACCCTCGTAAATTTTGAAAATTTAAATATTTTGTAAACCAACGGTATTAATAACACAAACTTTTAGCATTAATTTCTTCCAAATGGTGAAATATATGTCTTTGATTATTTTTGCACATTTGACATGGTACCTCCAAGAATGCCCCTACAAAAGGATTCTGCTCTAGCTCTTACAAATTTTTGGGAATAAATTTTACAAAAGTGCCTACGAAGTGTCAAAACTATGAACAGGTAAAAGTTTGATTCTAGCAATTCTTTATTGACTTTGAAGTTCTATGATGTCGAGAGATGACAATGAAAATCAAACCAAAACAAAACTAAAAATCAAACTTGAAAATGTTTTGAGTGATGTTGATTGCCAGTTTGCCCAGATGCTCTACATGAAGTTTTCTCAACTAATGTTATTGGGCCAAAAAATAAGGAATTTATCTTTAAGTTGTTTGCATCAATTGAATGCAGGTCAATTCATTCAACATAAGCATTACCTTTATTTGTGGCATAACCAAATAGGCAAACCAATTTTTTCCACTCTCAACAATATTTATTTGTGGCATATGATCTACCTCAAAGGAATACTTGCAATAAAACTGTTAAGTTTAAATGAAAACAACTAACTGTTAACAAAAAGTAAACTTAACAACCTATAACTGACAACCAGAGTGGGTGCTCCAGAATTTCAAATAAACGAAACTAAAAGATAGAAAACTTAAACTATGACCTGCAAGAATAATTGATAGAGCTCGACACATACAACTAACATTCATCCACATTTATCATGTGCAAAATAAAAGTAACAAAATTGAAAATTGAAAATACTTATCTATCTATTCTACGTGATTCCCTTGAGTGGACAGCTCTCAGGTGTTTTAACGCTTAACTTAGATCACATGAACTTTTGTATCTTCAAAATGAATTCATCCATAACAATTCCATTGCACAGAGCTAGTAACTCAGAATAAGACTGGCAAAGCTTATTTTATTCATATTAGAAAAAATGTAACATAGAGACATAGTTCAAAGCATATTATAACATCATAACGGTATCATTGTTTCATTATTTATGGTGGTTACGTATATATACTAAACTGCTAACAAAATCCTAGATTTTAGATGGTGGAAGATCACCATTGAAAAATTATTCTAACAAAATTTTAACTAACCAACACACTGAGGTCCATAACATAAAACATATTAAAGGCTCAAAGAGGAGCCATAAAGTTTTAAAACATAAATAAAATAGAAAGCATTAAAAGACTTGTTCCACTATGCACTCCAAAATTTCCAACGTCTAGAGTTCCAGTGCTTAATCTTCAACTGGTTGAAGTCCACTCGGTTGTGCATAATGAACTATACAATGTTTGAAAGCTACACCACTACATTAGCGTTATTCAGCTAATTTCAATTGATTTAGGAAATACAGATTATACATCATTTTATAAAAAGTAAGCAATTATTCAAAAAATAAACAATTGGCAGCGTAAAAGTGACTGGGAGAAATAAGGAAGGGTATTTGGCTTATTATATTCATGAGGTTATTTATACATCATCAGGAGATTGTCTGCAAGCCAAAATAGGAAGGGGTTCTTGGGCTACAACAAGCCAACCTTAATGGTCAAGCTTTAGCTGCTAAGTTATATTAGCGGTGGTGTAATGAAAAGGATCATATTTGGGTGCAGATTATTTCTACTAAGTACCTATGGGGTGTTGCGAAGGATGAGGTTCCTCAGGTTGGGCTATTTGGGAGAGGTTTTGTCATTTGGGAAACTCTCAAAAAGGGGGCTAAGTTGATCAAAGATTGTCTATTATGGATATGCAATAGGGGAACTGTGGCTCTCTTTTGGTTTGATTCCTGGGATGGATTTCCCCTAATACTAACCAAGTACGCTCATTTGTTGAACCTCTGTCATCGCTTCTTGGAGGTTGGTTGGTCCCGAGTGGTGGAATTTAAATCAAATCAACTCTGGGGAAATGTGGGAGTGTCTAGATAGAAGGGTCCCATTGAGTGGCATGTTGGGGGTTTAGAGGCTAATCAAGCAGAGTTAAGGGCCATTTTAGCTGGTAGACAATGCAACTCTCTTAGCTCACCTGATATCTTGGCTTGGAGTACTGATAGCTAAACCGTAAGAAAAATGGGGTGATGGAGGTTTTGTGGTGGAAAAATGCATGGAATAATTTTTCTTGGCCTAAGTGTAATGACTTTGTGTGGACTCTTGCATGGAATAGGTTCCTTACTTGGGAAAACCTTAGGAAGCATGGCTTTCATGGTCCTTCAATTTGTGTTCTTTGTGGCAATAGTGAAGAGGACTCTCCCTATTTGTTTTTTCACTATTCCTTTTCTAAAATTATTTGGCATCTTTGGTGGGATGTGTGGAGGCATGCCTATGTTCATGCTTCTTCTCTGATTGAGTTTTGAAGTCTAGGGGGGCCCCTGAAATAGGCCTCATTCCTTTAGGTTGTGTGGAATATTTGTCCCACTTTCATTCTTTAGCAAATTTGGTTCAAAAGGAATCATAGGGTTTTTCACAATTGTAAGTTGGCAATTCATTAGGCTTGGCAGCATGTGTTGGGCATGGTTCAGGAGACTATGGGAGCTAAGTGTGAGGTTTCCCTCCCATTTGATAAATGGGATGATGCTATAGCATTGTGTTTGGGCCTTCATGATCTAACCCCTAGGTCTCCCTGTGTTAGAAGGGGTCGCTAGTTTAGAAGGACAACTCAGAGAGATGGTTAGTGGTCCCCACTTCCTACTAATGTTTTAAAGATTAACATTGATGGTTCTTCTAGAGGAAATCCTAATCATGCTAGGATTGACAAAGTTGGAAGGGATAGCACTGGTAAGGCCATTTTCTTCTTCTCTATTTATAAGGGGCAGTAGACAAACAATTTCATGGAAGGGTTGGCGATTCTCACTACCATTGAAAGAGCTTGTACTCTTAGATAGCATAAGATTATTTGTGAGTCAGATTCTCAAATCCTTATTGATATACTAGATGATTTGATGTTGGATGGTGCTAATTGGCACCTCATATTTGTGGTTAGATTCTTAGATTGAGTTTTATGCTTGATTTTATTTACTTTTCCCATATTCCTTGGGAATGGAACAAGGTTGTTGATTGTTTGGCTAAATGGGCCTGGGATAATGTCGGTGATTTGTAGGTGGATAGTTGGGAGCATTTATCTTGGGATTATTCCCAAGCATTAAATAGGCTCATTACTAAGGAAAGTTGATGGCTTTGGTTGGTTGGTTTCTTTGGGTTTTTGGATGGTGGTATGTGATATCTATTTCTGGTACTGGGTGCTTGTTTTGGACCTACCTTTCTTTGTATGATTGGTTTCTCTTTATTTAATAAAAAAATTACCCTTCTCATCATAAATAAATAAATAATAAATTATAATTAAATACGAGAGTTTTATCGATGGTGAATTATGGTTAATAATTAATTTAATTAATATGTGTGGAGTTGTCAACATTAGGGTGTCAACATATTTTCCCTCTTTGATATGATGGTGTGACTAAAGAAGTGACATCATGCCAAATAAGAAAAAATATACCCTATTTGATTGGAAAAGGAAGGAGGGTGGAATGATGCCCCCTCAAGAGGTCACCCAAAAAAGAGGTTTCAAGGTGAACTCTCAAAAAAATAAGAATAAAATTAAGAAGTGTAAAGGATGATGAATGGAGGGGATTAGATAAGGTAAGAAGGAAAAAGGATGAAAAATGAGAAAATGCAAAAGAAAAATGGAAAATGTGGGGGTCTAGTACAAAAGGGCTAGGGCTTGAGGGGAAAATGGGCTTGTGGGGCCTATAAATAAGCCATTGGGGGTCCATTCCAATTTATTTTCACTCTCAAGTTTGGGAGATCAGAGCTCTATAGGTGCGGTGAGGATTGGATAACATGGTGCAGATTCCACATTATACACATTGTGGAAAGCGTGTTTGGATGTACCCATGAGTTGAGGATGTAGAGGCATCAATATGTACCACTAACCAAGGTCCTATGGTTAGGTTTAGGTGTAATAAATGCTATAGATAGTAGGGAGAAACATAGGCTCTACTCTATAAAGCGACACTTGTGTGGTTGCATTTAGTGCCTACATTACTAGATTAATTCTTCAATTGGTGGCTTAGCACCTATGCATGGTTTAGTGCAAACATAAGAAAGAATCTCATTTTCATGGGCTTAGGCATGAATACGTTATTGTATCACTTTTTCTAGTTAGGATGTTGCTTGTGTAGGATAGGTAATGCTTACACTAGAGTAGTATTTTTGTTGGGGGATTAGTACTTTTGAAGAATAGTACTATCACAAAAAGGATTAGTGCTTACACTGAATAGAACTTATGTGGGATAAAATGGTGTTTGCGTTGATTGGGGAGGGTAGGATTAGGTATACTTATGGGTATGCTAATGACTTGGCTTAGATATAATGCAAGTGTGATTGTCACCATTGCATACTTAAGAGAGGTAAACGATGATGATGAGGTTGTAGCCTCCCCTTTTAGACCTAGATGAGGAGTTCTTGGTGACCATGGGATTATACAAGGTTAGGAAATGGCCAGATATCTAAGCTCATTGGGAAATGATGACTACCCTAGTGGAGAGGTAAAAATCAAAGACTAACACCTTTCATGTGCCAAAGAGGGAGGTGACCATCACATTGGAGGATGTCAAGAGGATCCTATACATCTCGATTCGAGGGGAGATAGTGGAGTGTGATGACGAGACTAGTTAGATATACTTAGAGAATCTATTCATGTCAAATGACTTTCCAATGTAGGGTATAGATATGGATCTAGGATGAGTATTGGCTACACTACTTATATTGCCCCTATATGTCATTGGATTGATTAGCAATATTCTCATGCTTGATAGGAAATCTTGCAAATTTTTAGTTGGTTGGTCATGAGTTATATATAAGATGCTATCAGAGGAGACTGTATATGGCTAGGGGTATTTCCTATTGGTATAGTTTTATCAAAACCTATATATGGTGATGTTATGAGCAACGAAGAGCTTGGGATGTGAAGTAACAATACTTATCTAGGCATGAGAGTATATTGTTGTGTTGAGACTGGTATCTCTAAGACGAGTAGCAGGTCAACCCTATGTATACTTATATGGAGGATAAATGATCATACTCAAATTGGTGACATGTTTTATTCTTTCCAAGTTATTGATGAAATTGATGAGGTTACATGGAGGCCATGGTGAGCATGTGAGGCTTGGGATGATGATCATTTTCCATATTCCTAGACCACATACTTATTGATTGGGAGGATTATACATATCACTGAGCATTATCTATCAGATAGGGTACTACAAAATTTTGGGCTTCAATAGACTTTGTAGAGAAGGGAAATGGTTTTTTCACAAGTGACTCGAGAAAATAGAATATGTAGGATGCTTGTATATCTTGTATGGGCCCAATCATCATGGTTGAGCATGAAGCTAGTTACTTGGGTACAGTTATTGGATGTAGAGGATGTAGGGGAGACACCAAATCATGTAGCATGGTCTTTAGTAGAAGATAGTTAGACTGATGATTCCTATTGAGGAGGGAGCATGAGGAGGAGGTGATGATGAAGGAGATGGTGAGGATGGAGGAGGAGTAGAGGGTGGAGGTGGCAAAGATGATGCAAATGGTGGATATGGTGGTGGGAGGATAGATAGGGAGAGAGGGAGAGGGAGACAACCTAGGGGAACACATAGGAGGTAGGACCTTCAAGACCTATAGAATAAGGAGGAGATGAGGGAGAGGATATAGACATAGATTATGGATAGGAATGCTAGGAGGAGGAGGGTGATATTGAGTTTTGGTTGGGGAAATCCCTATCAAAGTTTTCAATGGGAGAGGGATGAGGCACAATCGAAGGTGAGAAGTAAATAGTAGAGAGATACAAAATTCAGGTAGATTTTTCTCAAGTATATGGATGACTAGATACCGCACAAGCACATGGAGGGGATGGGACTAGTGGTGATGAAGGAGCTCAGCTAGTGTGGGTGATTTCAAATAGAGACAAGGTGAATATTATTTAAGATTTAGCGATAGTAAAGTGATATGCATATAGGGGAGAGGTACAGACCTTACAAGTATAGGTGGGTGGAGATGGATAGGATCAAGTTGGATAGATGATAGGAGAGAGGGATAGGGCCTTAGCAAAGTGGGAAGAAAGATTTAATTTGGTTATAGAGAGTGGATGCAAATGTTCCCAAGCTCAAACAGGAGTGGGATATGGCTAGAGGCATATTGGGAGGCCAAGGTATGGGACAAGTGGTAACCAACATGTTATAATCTTGTAGGGAGTTGACACAGAAGGCACATAAGGTACAATATTATTAGTCTCTATATGAGGGGTAGTATCTATTGATTAGAGGGCTCCTAGTTTTACAGAGAGCAGTCAGTGAAGGATAAAAAGATTAATGGGCATGGGGCCACCATCATCAGGGTAGGGGTAGTGTTAGGGTTTCCAACAACATCTGAGGGAGGTAGTACTAGCTAGATTATAGATGATGGGTTACATGCCTTTAGTCTACTGGTAAATGTATTGATGTATTTTGGGGTCTTTTCATAGATATTTTATATGTAGTGGCACATTTATATCATGAATATATATATATATATATATATATATATATATATATATATATATATATATATATATATATATATATATATATATATATATATATATATATATATATATATATATATATATATATATATATATATATATATATATATATATATATATATATAAGATATGGTTCTTTTTGGTAGTGATTATATGAGGTGTTTATGCATGGAGACTTATGGTTTACAATTTCCTATGTGATGGATGTATTTACACAAATGATGGATTTGATTATGCTATATGTATGTTCAAATGATGGATTTATATGTTTCATATATGCATTGATTTAATGTATTTTATGTATGATGATGTGTTAGATGATGATGAATTATTATTATGTATATATTTTATATATGGATGGTTTATGATTTTATATACCATTGAGAATTTGAGCAATTATCATCATCTAGGTCATCATTTTATGCTTTTGCAATCATGGGAACTTTTTGATTGAGCAATCCAATACGCCATCAACCATTAAAAAGGAATGCTAGGTTTGAACTTGGTTTTTTTTCATGTTTTGATTCTGATTTTCATTGTATATGTTGATTTCTAACCATGTTTGCATTCAATTCCATTTGTAAGTGGGATTTGACCATTTCTTGATTTGGGTATTCTGAGTTCTAACCCTTATTTGATAATTCATTCTTCATTCCCATTTTCCACTAACCCCACTTCATATTTTGGCATGCCCAATGGGACCCACATCCCTAATTTGATGAAATTTTGTTGATTTTTTTATGCTTTTCAAGTTTCTAGCATGATCGTGTTTTATAGAGCCATGAACAACAACAAATTGTCACCTCTAACATTTGCGAACTGGTTGCTTCTTCTAATCTTGTCACGTCTTCTTACTGTCTGTGTATGGTCTTTGATAATTTTTTCTGCCTATGCAAGTTTTGTTGTGATTGAAAAAGAAATATGGTTGCATCTACAAATTCTACCACTTATGTTGGTCACACAGGGGTGCTTCTGTGGAGTTTGTCACATCTGCAGGTATTGCTAACATGTTTGACAGTTACTTTTGCATCTTTGTTTTCTTATAGTAATTTTTTTTATTTCAAATTTTCATTTAACCCTAACCTTTTTTGTTTTGTGTTGTATACTTTTTTTATCTAATTTGTTTGTGTAGCATTCATTTTGGAGAAGAAAATTTTTTCAAACTACTAATCCATTTTTGCTTGTAGGGTTTCAATTGGTCCAAGGAAAAGCAATTGAAACTACTAATACATTTCTTGCAATTTCCTTATCAAAGATTATTATTAGAACTAGTTTTCTTTCTTTCTTTCTAGATTAGCAAAAAAATTCAATTGCATTTGGTGTTCTAAAAATCAATTTGTTTGTCGTGCTTAGTAGGCTAGAGAGTACGTATCCTCTCCCCTTGTGCTTCATGTGATCTTGGGTGAGGAGAAATACCTCTAGTTTAAACTTCTATTTTTTTTAACCAAAGGATTTGTCTATGTATCCTCTCCCCTTACGCTACGTGTGAATCTTGGGTGATGAGAAATAGCAACATGAATCCTTCCCTTATTATTAGGAGGCCTACCTAAGGATTTCATCACCTTAGGGTTTGACCTCAAGCACAATTTTGTGATGATATATATCAAAGGGATGAGAGTGAAAGTTGTAGTTCTATCCACTTGTGCCATGCAAGGCATTATGACGAGGTAAAAATAACCTCATCAATATATTGGACTCAATATGAAAACTTATACCTTTCAACCCAATTTACCCTGCCAATTAATTACCTTTAGGATAAATAATTTCTCTTTTTATGAATAAGCGTGCAAACTTTATTTCTTGAAATTAGTCGAAATAAGCTAATTTATGTTGATTTAATGGTTTAGTTCTTGAGCATTCCACAGGTCAACTTCCACCACCGATTACCATTCCAATCAAGAGGGAATTAACACAAGTTTCAACATCGTTGAAGACAAGTGAGTGGGTGTCAGAATTTTAGGAGCATATGTTATGGATCGAGTCTTCATAGTTTCTATTATTTTTAGTTCTAAAACTTTATGGCTCGTATCGAGCCTCTTTAATACTTCATGTTATGGGCTTTAAAGTCCATTAGTTGTTGGCAATCTGTTGAAGACTTTATTAACTAGAAAGTAGGATTTTGTTAACTGCTTTCATATAAATATGCAACTGTTGAAAATGATGAATACAAAAGAATATCATTATGCTACCGATATGTCTTTTTTTTAAAGTTAAACTACCATATGAATAAAAATGATTTTTCCTGCCACTCTTTGAATTACTGAGCAATGTGAATGGAGTCCTTTGAATCAAGTAACTTGGAGATTACTAGTGCATATGATTTGAGATAGTTGTAGAGACACCCGAGAGCTGACCACTGTAGGGTTATAGATAGATAAGTATTTTACTTCTCTTTTTGTATTTTCTTTTAGTAGATAATAATTGAAATTAGAATTTATTTTCATGTATGTGTCATGCTTCCAATGTTAATCCCACAAGTTGTAGCTAAGTCTATAGTCTTTGAATTCAGAATCTGAAATTTCGGAGCACCTTCCTTTAGTTGTTTCAGATTGTTAAATTGTTTCATGCTAAGTTGTTTGGATTGTTATCTTTTGCACTAGATAAATGTTTCCTAATTTCTTTACAAGTTTTACTTCTTCAACAATTTATACATTCTTTAGATTAATCATTTCCATGCTTTCTAGCTTAGTGGTGATATTTTTCAGATTCATAGTTTTATGCTTTCTAGTTTAATTATTTCTAGCTTTCTAGATAGACGATTTCCTACTTTCTAAGTTTAGAGGCTCTCTAGTTTAGAGTTTTATTGAGTTGTTTGTTATTTAAAAAACCTGAGAGAGAGATAGTTGAGATGTCTTCTATTGCATACAACATTTGGACACTACCTAGTTGATATATTAATGTGTTTATTAACTAAAGTGTTAGAACCTAACGACAACCTATCACTTTTTTGTGTTGTTGTTGGGGAGCCTTTTCTAGTGTTAGTAGGAGATATCTTGAATACCCCTTTTAGGGATAGAAATAGTCCTTTGACTTCTTTTCTGCATGGTTAGGAAACAAGGCCCCCACGGAAGATTCATACCAAAAACCCCCAGTCGACGTACCAACACCAAGTAGGGAGGAAGGAAACTCAGATCAAGAACTTACTGAGGAATTGACCAAATAGGGTCAACCTGAGACCTTCCCACATGCCCCAAAAAGAGAACATATAGTTGTAGAGGAGTATATTCCTTTGCAAACTCCTGAACCTTTCCCAACTGAGTGAACTTTGAATGAGAGTCATATTCTCTTCAACATCATGGGTGACCATAGAAATGTCACCAACAACAACGATAAACCTCCACCACCATGCACATTCACTTATCCTATTGCTATTGATGCAAATGATGATACGAAAATGAAAAATATCTCACCAACCTTCTTGCCAACCCTTTGGGATTTGTCTACTGAGGACCTTGATCAGTTTCTATTTGAGTTTTAAGTCTTATGTCAGACATATGACTACAATAATGATAATAAGAAACTAAAGCTTTTCCCTTCCACTCTGAAAGACTCAACTATGCGCTAGTTTATGGGATTAGCTTCTCAGCCGATAACCTCCTGGGATGAAATGGAGTCTGCCTTTTTGGAGAAGTACCAATGTTACTACAGGGTTAGTGATAGGAAAGAAGAACTATTCAAGATAAGGAAAAATGAGGATGAAAGTTTAGAGGATTACCTAGATAGGTTTATCTTCTTATCTAAACACTATGGTGGAGAAGTCATAAGTTTTGATATTTTGAAGACCCTATTCCTTAAAGGTCTCGATGACAATGCTTGGAGGAGCTTGGATTTAATGGGAAAAGGAGACGTGTACCAATTGGGATTGGATGATATCATGGAACTGTGTCAAAATTTTGGGGAATCAGGAAGTCCACTCTCTTTAAAGGTTCCAATGGCATAGGAAAACTTCATGAAGAGCTAGCCAATTTCAAGACCAACATCCTAGTTCAGTTAAACACCACTTTAGATGGCATACAGGCTAAAACATGGAATCCTAAAAAATTGTCTATTTATTGCCCTAGGTGCCGAAAAAAACATTTGCTAAGGGAATGTCCTTTGGAAAAAGTTGACAAAATTGATGTTTGTCAATTATGTGACAAAAAACACCCCACCGATCAGTGTGAACTTCTGCATGCCATCAAGAATTCCAAGAAAAGGACAACCCCAGTTGAGGAAGAAGTAAATGTTGTAAATCAAAGAACTAGAGGAATTTTTTCCTATGGCTAGAACTCAAACCCTAATTGGAGACCCCAAACTAATTGGAACAATAATCAATGGGAAACATCCTAGCCACATGCACCACCTCCAGTACCCCCTAATTGGGGAACCTATCCTTTGGGACCACCTAAATGAGAAAATCAATCTTGGGGTAACCCTCAGTGGCCTAAGTAGCCTCAACAATAGTGGTACCCTCAAAATCCCATTCCTCAATGGAACCAATCTCAACATCAGTTTTACATTGGCCCCAGGAGGATGCCTACTCAACAACAAAATCTTCAACCACCTCCCCATAACACTCAACAAAATGAACTAGTTAACCAACCACCACTTCCAGTGCAACCAATTCTGAACCCAAAGAACAATCACCCAAATACTTCGGTATATTCTACTGAACAAGACAATATCACTGGACTTAACACCATACATTGTGGAAATCTGTAATTGAGGTCTGGAAAGACACTTCCACAACCAAATATTGAAGAAATCCTAGATGAACCTATCAAGAAGTTTGCTAAGAAAACCACAATAATGCCCACATCCGTAGAAAAAATCCCAGACACTACGCAACATAAGCCCGACCCACCATCTTCAGTTGGAGCTTCTGACCGACCTCAGGAGGAGGGGGGTCAGTCTCCAACTGAACTTCTGAAGGACCCCACGCCTAAAGACAAAATCAAAGCACCTTTTCTAGAGCGTTTGAAACCAATTCCTGTGAAATATGCTTCGAAAATGACCTCACCCACTAAAACTGCATTGATACAAGAAATTAAACAATTGCAGATTGAAGTCCCTTTGCTACAAGAAATTAAGGAAATTCCTGAGTTAAACCAGCTGATTAAACAGTTGTGTATCAAAATCCTGGGGAGAAAACCAAAATAAATCAACACCATCCACATAAATGGGTACCTAGCTGACTTGTTGGCTGGGATGACCACTACTCCGAAATATGATGATCCAGGTAGTTCGCTTATAACAGTAACAATTAATGAGGTAGCAATACCTAATGCTTTGGTGGACCTTGGAGTAGCCATTAACGCGATGACTATTGATGTGATGGAAAAATTGGGACTTACTGATCTACGCCCCACAACTACAGTCTTACAAATGGCAAATCAATCCATAGCTATTCCCAAGGTAATCATTGAAAAAATTCTTGTTAAAGTGGATGGATGGGAATACCCAGTAGATTTTCAGATAATCAAATCCCTTACACCCAAAGACAGTTATCTAATAATTCTGGGACGACCATGGCTGGCTATCGTTGCAGCCAAAATTGACTGTAGAGAGGGAGGAATGACCATATCACACGAAACTAATAGCAAACATTTATTTTTGTATCCTCCTACCAAGCCTGCCAAACAAAATAAAGTATGGGTTGATGAACCAAAAAGTCCCAACGGATAGGAAAATTTGGCTTCACTGGCCATGGCAGTCATTAAACAACATGGTGAAGAATTAGAGGATGAACTGGAAAATGACGTGGAAAGTCTTACTATGGATTCAAGCAGTGAGGAAATGACAGACATAGACGAAATTCTAGGACACCCAATCAACATAGACCATGCAGAATTTGAAGATGCCAGTTTCATAGGATTACCATGTCCTTTAATGGACTTAGTTCCAAAAACTCACCATTTCTTTGCAGATGTTGCCCGGCTTCATAAAACTATACCTCACAGCTACCCTCTCAAAACCCTGATATGACCCATGTACATTGTCACATCCAACCATCTGGGAGTTAAAACCATTATGTTGTTGCCAGGAAAAAATTTGAACATTAACAGTTGGTTGACTAAGACGAAGGAACACAGATTGTTTGAAACCTTGGTGAGTAGATCTAAAGCATTCGCTTGGGACTATACAAATGTGAGAGGAATACATCCTAGTGTGTGTACTCATCATATCTATACTGAGGATGTTTGACCTATTTTCCAACCACAACGGAGACTCAATCCTGCTCTGAAAGACATCGTTAAAACCAAGATTGAGAAACTCCTACAAGTAGGGTTTATCTACCTGATTTTTGACAACAAGTGGGTGTCACCCTTGGTTGTAGTTCCAAAGAAGAATGGGAAGTGGAGAGTGTGTGTAGACTATAGGGAGCTTAACAAAACAACACGCATAGATTATTTCCCCCTTCCATTCATGGACCAAGTGTGTGATAACTTGGCTGGGAGGAAATATTTTACATTTTTGGACGAATTTAGTGGATACAACCAGATATAGGTAGCAACAAAAGACTAGGATAATATGACCTTCACCTACCCTTGGGGGACATTTGCATATCAGGTTCTCCCCTTTGGGCTATGTAACACTCCTGCAACGTTTCAAAGGGCTATCCTGGCTATATTTGATGAGTTGGTAAATGAGTGTGTGGAAGTTTATATGGAAAACTTCACTATATATAGTTCAACTTTCGATGAAGCCCTCATGAATCTAGACAAGGTGTTAAAATGGTGTGAGGATCATCATTTTTCCCTAAGCCATGACAAATGTTTGATCATGGTGGAACAAAGAATACTGCTGGGACATCATATTTTAGCCGAAGGGATTAAAGTTGATCCCAAGAAAATTGAAGTAATATAACAAATCAAGATTCCAAAAACCTAGATGGATGTCATAAGTTTCTTAGGCCATGCTGGATACTATCATAGATTCATAGAAAACTTTAGTAAAATCACAACCCCTATGTTTTCCCTCCTTCAAAAGAATGTAGAGTTCATCTGGACACCTGAGTGTCAGTCATCATTCAAAATTATCAAGGAGAAACTCATCTCTTCTCCTGTCCTTCGAGGGCATAATTGGAATCTTTCATTTCATATTTATGCTAATGCGTCTGATGAAACCATTGGAGCAGTTCTAGGGCAAGAATATGAGAATGGGGGAAAATATGCCATATACTTCATCAGCAAGAATTTGACACCAACAAAAAAGAATTATACCACAACAAAGAAAGAATTCTTGGTTGTAGTCCATGCAATCAAGAAATTTCAAAATTATGTCACAAGATATAAAGTCACAGTGCATACAGATCACTCAGCCATTAAGTACCTCATGAACAAACCTGTGGTAAATGCAAGGATAATTAGGCGGTTACTTCTTCTCTAGGAATTCAATGTAACAATTGTTGACAAACTAGGGAAGTCCAATGTAGTCGTAAATTTCTTATTCTATATTAAACATGGCGACGACTGTGCTCCGGTACAAGACGAGTTTCTGGATGAAAATCTATTCGCCATCTCCATTAAAACCCCTTGGTTTTCTGACATTGCAAATTATTTGGCTATTGCAGAAGTACCACCTCACTTCTCATCAAAACAGAAAAAATGACTCATTAGAGAAAGTGCCCCTTTCAAATGGATTAATGGGATCTTGTTTTGATGTGGACCCGATATGGTTTTACGATGGTGTGTTAGGGAAGACAAGACCTATAGTATCCTTAGAGCCTATCATGATGACCCTTCAGGAGGGCATTATTCTGCTAAGAGGACAACTCACAAGATCTTGGGAGTGGGATATTACTAGCCTTCAATGCATAAGGACATCAAGAAATACGTCCATCAATGTGATGAATGCCAAAGGGTAGGAAGACCAACTACCTCTAACAAAATGCCTCTGCAGCCTCAGGTAGTCCTTGAACCATTTGAAAAATGGGGATTGGATTTTATCAACCCAATAGACCCTCCTTCACAAGGAAAAGAGTACAGAGTACATTCTGGTCTGTACTGATTACCTGACTAAGTGGGTGGAGGTGCAAGTCCTATGTATTGCTAGGGAGCAACAGGTAGTTGATTTCCTCTACAACAAAATTTTCCTCAAATCCGGAGCTCCAAGGACAATTGTCACAGACCAGGGCCCCCAATTTATGTCTAAAGTTCTGTTGGCATTCACAAATCATTTCCAAGTAAGTCACAAGAAGTCCTCACCCTACCACCCTCAGCAAATGGACAAGTCGAAGTCACTAATAGGGAATTGGAAAACATTTTAACAAAAATGGTTTCATCAAGAAGAAAAGATTGGGCTACGAAACTACCAGAGGTTGTCTGTGCCTACAACACCACTTGAAAATCAACTACTGGCTATAGTCCCTACGAGTTAGTATTTGGGAAGAAGCCCCTCTTACCCATTGAATTTGAACTCCAAACCCTTAGAATAGCCATGGAGTTGGGAATGGATCTTAAATGAGCCCAAATTGAGAGAGTTTTACAACTTAGCAAACTGGACAAACTCTATTTGGACACCGTCCATCAAATTGAATTGGTCCAATAACAACGTAGGGTTTGGAATGATAAACATATCAAAGAGAAATAATTCCATACTGGGGATTGGGCATTATTGTTCGATTCCATATACAAGGATCATCAAAGGAAACTCAGAATGCACTAGCTTGGACCATATGAAATTTCTGAAGGTTTTTCCAATGGTTTGGTCCAGCGAAAACCTATTGATGGTGTACCCAAACTCTTCTAGTTAATGGGCACCAATTACGCATCTACCATAAGCCCATTAATAAAGAAGAGTTTACAAAAATGGTAGAAATGCATGTAGAAATCTAGTGCATTGACTCTGCTATGGTAGGGTCAATATAGTTTTTCCAAAAAAAAAATTAGAATGTTTCTTCAATTTCTTCATCAACTTCACCATTTGGACTTGACTAAATTTTGTCTATATTTTGTAGGACTTCATCTTTTTGGAAAACAAAATTCCGGCACATCTTGCTACGATGCTCCAGAACTTGTCAGCGCGGTTGCTACGATGCTCTGGAACTTGTTGCTATAATGCTTCAGAACCTGTACAACAAACCTTTCCCGCTCCTCATCCTGATCCTACATTCTGACACATCACTCAATGATGCTTTGGGAAGCCAAGGCCAAAATGTAACATATTTCTTCCTTCCAGTGGCATCTTTTCAGCGATTCTCTAGAATTCTTTTGTTTCTTCCTTCTAGCGGCATCTCTTAGCAATGCTCTAGAATTTGCTCAGGTGCTCTGGAAATTTTGGTTGCTGCTCCAACTGCATCTTTTGATGATGCTCCAAAAATTTTGGTCACTACTCCGGCTGCATCTTTCGATGATGCTCTGGAAATTTTGGTTGCTACTCCAGCTGTATCTTTCGACGATGCTTCAAAATCTTTAATCTTGTTGTTGTGTTTTGATACATCTCTCCACGATGTTTTGGAACTTTCTTTTCCTTTACTCTGGCTACATTTTTCGGCAATGCCCCAAATTTTTGTAAGCTTTTCCTTTTCAGTATTTTGATTTTTCCTAAGTTTTATGCATTCCCCTCATTTGATTTTCTACCACCTCGAGATCTACTCCCTAATAATTATTCTGTCACATCATAATAAAAATTTCCATAATAAATAAAATTATTATGACACTCCTTTTTGTCATAATAATTTTTTGCTATCATTTCAACTATTCCATCCATGTCATTATTATCTACCACCACCCTCACCTAATCATAATAACTATCCAATTACGTCAGCATAGGTAAGTGACGTTCGATCTAGTGACAAGACGTAAGGTGTGTGTGAATTTATTTATTTAAAGATTAGTACTTATTTTGAATAAAGGCTAATTAATTGGCATGAACCATTTCCTTTTGTAATTTTGAAACTTGAGCCATCACACAATTGTTGAAAGTATGGAAATGGTTGCGTAATTCCCCATGAAAACTCACCATAATTACTTAGTAAGGTGACAAGAAAGGTGATTAATTCCTCCTCCATTGGGTATATCGACACAAAGTTCTTTTTTTTTGTCTGTAATTCAGCAAGAAAGGTATTGAAGAGTTATGCAGAATTTCATAGAGTGGAAAGAAAATAAATGGAGAAGAATGGGAGGAGCCAAGAAAAAGTATGAACCAACTTCTACAGCTCAATTATTGGCATTGGGAAATATTGCGGCTCTATTTCAGAAAGTCAGGTGGCTGGAATTCATGAAATAGTTTGAAGGGTATATGAAGTAGCTCGTAAAATAATTTGTTGAGAATTTTTCAAATGGATAGACTTTGGTGCATGGAAAGTGATTCTAGGTAAGTACGAAAACCATTGCTCGTCTTTCCAGTCTCGAGAAAAAAGGAATTGATTTGAATGAAAATGCAAATGTTACCTATCAAAGGCTGATAGAATTATTTCATAGGGAAGGGCAACCTCAACCCATAATTACCATTAGTACCAAGGGACAAAATAAAGGTTTCCATAGAATGTCTCTTCCAAAACCCTAGAGAACTGTTGTAGCCTGGATAATCAAATATTTCACTTGTGAGGGACAAATAACTATAGTAGTGGGACCCCCGTTTTGCTTGTTAATTCATTTGCACCACAACATTGAGAAATCTTCTCTTAGGGTCAATTTACCGGCCTTCCTGCGTCATTCAGTCACCTCTATGATAGAAAAAAAAAAATTTGGGACAGGGCCCCTCAAACATCATGGTCTCATACAGTTGATATGCAAATATCATTTTCACAAAAAGCCAGAAAAGAAGTGGCAAAATTTCTTGCGAAAATTTGAAAAGGTTGAATTTGAAAGACCACTCGAGGAGGGAGAATCCTCTAAGAAAAAAGAATAGTTTCTAGAAGAACCCACCTCTGAGGTTGTGGGTGCTCTTGAATCCCAACAGACCTCAACGGCTCCCAGTGGTGATTGGAAACCTTTTTGGATGAGCTAGAAACCCCAGGACAGACAGGGGATGTGGAAATTGTGCACTTGAGAGATGAAAAAGAACCTCCTCACAAGAGGAAGAAACAAAGTAAGGTTACTTTTCAAACGAATCCTCCTCTACGGAGAAGTAAAAGGTTTTCTTCAAGATCCAATCAAACCGAACCCCAGGACATAGGAAGTACTTTCGAAAGGAGGAAGGTCAGGACTCAAACAAAGATAGTGGAAATTGAAAGTCCACCTGGTAGTGAGGAAATAAATGAAACAGAAAAGCAGGGTGATCAATTCCCTAGGGAAGAGGACAAGGAAATCACGTCACCCAAAGAGCAGGAGGGGGAGAAAACATAGTCACCACATTCAGTGTAGATTGAAGATGAACCTGTGGGAGGACTTTCTCCTTTTCTTGACAAAGTGGGAAGCATATCTGAAATTGAGGAAAATGTGCCTCATGTTGATGTAGAAATTCCTCACTCATCCTTACCTGTGGATACTGGGGAAGAAAATGTGCCTCATATTGATGTAGAAATCCCTCATTCATCCTTCTCTGTGGATACAGGGGATACAAAATCTAGCTAGAGAGATGAAGAATTAGAAAAATTAAAAGAAAAAATTGTGGAACTAAGAACCAAGCTACAAAATGATGAAGCACAAATTAACCAATAGAAAGAGGAGATTGAGGTACAAGCTGCCATTATAAATAAAAGAGACCAAGAAATTGCAAGACTAATAGTACAGATGGAGGAAAAAGATAAACTCATTGAACAACTACAGTACCATATTTAGCAATGGAATCAACAAGATAAGCAACAAAAGGTTGGTCTATCTGACATAGATAAACATATTGAATATTTGAAAAATAATTTTATGCAATTATTTAGTGCTTTTGAAGAAGAAAGAAATAGATAGGAAACTGAATTGAATGCTTCTATGAGTAAGATTGTGGAATTAGAGAAAGACTTGCAAGAGAGTGACACTAAACCAATTTTGGAGTCAAAGGAGACACAAACTGAACCCATTTTCATAGAATGGTTCCAAGTATGCATCCCTCCAATACTAATGAAATGGATAGAGCAATGCTATCTTTTAAGGGATGTCAAATTTGAGAATAATATGGTGAAGAGGGAATTGGTAATGTTAAAAGAATCATTTCATAAAGCATATAGGGGTAAACATGATGCTTGTGAAATTGGTGAACTACTATTAGCCTGTAGAAGACCATCTCGGTTGTACTCTATGTTTCTTAATGAACAACTCTTAAGATAGAAATTACAAAGAATTTGCCAAAATCGGCCACATTATCCTAATGACAGGGAATTTCTAAAGACATTTGTTGAGTTACTCCCAGAACAACAAGATTTTCTATGTGAGTTCTTTGTTCATAATTTGCTCATGAAAGAATATACAGATTTCTTTGTTAATTTCTTTGTGGGAGAAGTACAATTGAGATCATTCCTATCTACAATGAGAAATCAACTTCACTAGCAAGATAGATTAAGAGAATATGCACATGCAAAAAGGACTGTGGGGTTGCAAATGAGATATCCTCATAGGAAGCCTTTCTTTTTCAAGGCACAATTTCTAAGCATTCGACTTAAAAAGGAAGTATAGGGCAAGTACAATAATAACCTCAGGCTATGCTATGATCACTTTCAGGAACAAGGACCAAAATTGATGGGAAGAGCTTGGCATGCATGTGAAGAACAATATACCCCTCTTCCTATGTATCTCAGGAAAAGAGAATTGATCTCACCTCTTAATATTAAAAGGTCCTACAGAAGAGCAGTAACCTTGGCCAAGATCCTTGAAAAACTAAAGGTTAATTGGAATGGTATGAGGTATAGACCTCCCCTGCTTCTTTCACCACCTCCTTCAACATATACCAATACAAACCAGAGTGATGATAGCTTTGAAAGATGGGAACAAAGGGTTGCTTTTCATTAGGGATTTCTGAGGGAGCCAGAGGAGCTGGATACAGAGGCAAATTGCTTGTATGATCCTAGTGCCAAGTATGAGGAGATGAATAAGGGGAATGAAGGATAGGGAACACACCAGAGAGCAGGACGACCTGCTCGAGCTTAGGAAGGGGAGGAAATGATGAGGTAAAAATAACCTCATCAATATAATGGACTCAATATGCAAACTTATACCTTTTAGCCCAATTTACCTTGCCAATTAATTACCTTAGGATAAATAATTGCTCTCTTTTTACTAATAAGTGTGCAAACTTTATTTCTTGAAATTAGTCGAAATAAGCCAATTTGTGTTTATTTAATGGTTTAGTTCTTGAGCATTCCATAGGTCAACTTCCACCACTAGTTACAATTCCATTCAAGAGAGAATTAATGTAGGTTTCAACACTGTTGAAGACAAGTGAGTGGGGGCACCGGAATTTTAGGAGCATATATTATGGACCGAGTCTTCATAGTTTATGTTATTTTTAGTTCTAAAACTTTATGGCTCATACCAAGCCTCTTTAATAACTCATGTTATGGGCTTTAAATTCCATTAGTTGTTGAAAATATTTTGAAGACTTTATTAATTGGAAAGTAGGATTTTGTTAACCGCTTTCATATAAATATGTAACTGTTGAAAATGATGAATATAGAAGAATATCGTTATGTTGCCAATATGTCTTTTTTTAAAAGTTAAACTACCATATGAATAAAAATGAGTTTTCCCGCCACTCTTTGAATTATTGAGCAATGTGAATGGAGTCCTTTGAATGAAGTAACTTGGAGATTACTAGTGCATGTGATCTGAGATAGCTATAGAAACACCCGAGAGCTGGCCACTCGAGGGTTATAGATAGATAGATAGATAAGTATTTTACTTCTCTTTCTGTATCTTCTTTTAGTAGATAATAATTGAAATTGGAATTTATTTTCATGTGTGTGTCATACTGTCAGTGTCAATCCTATAGGTTGTAGCTAAGTCTATAGTCTTTGAATTCAAAATTTGAAATTTTGAAGCACCTTCTTTTAGTTGTTTTAGATTGTTAAATTGTTTCATGCTAAGTTGTTTGTATTGTTATCTTTTGCACTAGATAAATGTTTCCTAATTTATTTACAAGTTTTAATTCTTCAACAATTTATACATTCTTTAGATTAATCATTTCCATGCTTTCTAGCTTAGTGGTGATGTTTTTCAAATTCATAGTTTTATGCTTTCTAGTTTAATTATTTCTAGCTTTCTAGATAGATGATTTGTTGCTTTCTAAGTTTAGAGGCTCTCTAGCTTATAGTTTTATTCAGTTGTTTGGTATTTAGAAAACTTGAGAGAGAGATAGTTGAGATGTCTTCTATTGCATATAGCCTTTGAACACTACTTGGTCAATCTATTAATGTGTTTATTAACTAAAGTGTTAGGACCTGACGACAAACTATCACATTCCTTAGTGGTCTCGGGTGATTCTAGACATGGGATTAGAGACTTCGGTCTTGCATTGGTGTATACCATGGTGCTCATGGAGTTCTACCCACTACAAAAAATTGTTATTAGAAGCCTAAGACCTATTTGGCCATCAAACTATAGTAGTGCAGCGTATAGTATCATGTACGAAGTTAGTCACCATGTTCGGTCCTTGGTTGATGTGATAAGGTGTCTTATTAGGACCTAGTCCTTTCAAGGCGAGGAGTGTCAAGGTGGTACATGACCTTGGCATACCCTACTTACCCATTCCTTGGATTCAGATTAACACACAAGTGTGGTGAGCCTAATATGGGGTGATTTTCCAATTTCAAATACTATCTAGGTTGTGCTTATCTTGTTCTCAAATTGGTCTATATTAGTGAGCTTTGTGGAAGAAAGCTTACAAAAATAACTTCTCACCTTGGAGTCAGTCTTGAATTTTATGAAACTTGGAATTTGACATATCAAACTTTCCAAAAATTTCACAAAAAATAGAAACTGTTACAGAAACCCTTATTTTCCTATTACAGTTTTTCACTTTTGCACAAATTGTCGCTTCTACTTTGGTACATTATCATGTTTGCACAAACCGTCATGCCTATTCTTTTCATATTACCACTATTGCATATTTCTTCACATTTGAATTTACTATACTTTGTTAGAAACCTTTTTGTATAGTGCCACTTTCACTTAGATTGTCTTGCTTGTCCGTCATCATATTTTCTCTTTTACACAGAGTGTCACTTTTGTTCTCTACATAATGGCACTTTCACCTACATTGTCATGTTTTCTATAGGGTAGTGTGACACATTTGCCTAAATTGTTGTGTTTTTCTATAACATTTTTTCCATCTCAAACCTACAAATTCTCTTATCTTAAAATTATCATAACTTGTCATCTTGGAGCTAAAAACATCTATCATAATAGTCCTAAATAGTTCTTTTTATCCTCAAACATTGCAACTATCCTTTCAACTTGGTTTTCCTAGGAAGCATCATCTTAGCCTTTTGTACACAACATTAAACATCAAACATCCTTAAACGTTGACAACCTCAATCAACATAAATCTTATGAGACCATCTTCAACATCCTTTTCAACAAAATATCAAATCGACATTTTTTGACATCAACATATCAAACATCAAAACTATTATCTTTCTGGTATCTTTTGATCTCATCGAACTACATCTTGTGAGCTTGTTAACTTAGTGTAACTATCTTACCTCTAGGTTTAAAAATCACCATCATATCTCTTTCCTTGTACTCATAAGTCTAGTTCAAGTAAAGGCATCAACCTAAACCTTCATAAACATCTTGAGATCTAGCACAACCCAATTGTTCTTAGTGTTAAATCCAATCAACTTTATTATTCTTTTGTCCAAAGGTTGAACATCCAATCCAAATCCAACTTAAACATCATTTTTTTTTTGAAAAGACTTATCAACACATCCTTTGAAATCCATTTTGAAATCCAAATCCAAACAACATCATACACCTTCATCTTAATATTTTCATCCTTGAGGGTCTATTGTGACTTTTATGGTAACCACAAGATCACAACATAAGAAGAAAATGGCAGCAAACCCTAGTAGTTCTAATGTTCCAAACACTACAAGGGTTGAAACTACAACTGAAATGACATGGGGATTTCCCTCTAGCACTACTCTTCCTGGGTATACCACCCCCAACAACCAAACATGAATCCACAACAACACAATGCTAATCCTCCCCCACAACCAAACATAAATCCTCCACAACGCAATACAAATCTTCCACACCAACCAAACGTCAATCAACAAAACCTCACCTCTCAACAATGAAATCAACCAACTAGAGGACAAGATGGATATGTAGAACCAGATTCTAATGATGAAATTATCAAAGAAATGATCTTAGAAATGACTCAAAATCCTCAAATGCAAAAATTCATTGATGCATTACTCACTTTCGATCCAAACACTTACTTTTATAAGCTTTCCCAACATGGTGCTAGGATACCATCTAATTTTAATGTTGAGGCTCTTAAGGACCCAACTCTCATTCATATGGATGAAGACACGATAGTCCAACAAGTCTTTAAACCCACAAGACAACTAAAAGTTCTAACTTTCCTTACACAAAAAAATAATCCTCCTCATCCAAGACAAGTTGATAATCGCTTATATAGAGAATCATCACAAATGGAACAAGCAATGGAAGCCCAACAAAACCAACCAAATCCTAATATCTTTGCAGCCCAAAACCTTTCAAAACAAACAACCAACCCTTTCACCACTCCACTTGTACCTCACAATGCTTCAACTAGTACATGGAGACCAAATGCATCAAGGAACTTGTATGAAACTTCTTGGTCACAAAATGAACCTCAACAAGGTCAAAATCCTAACATGAAAACATGTCAAACCATCCTCCTAGACCACCAAACTTTGCACCAAATCCACCATTACATGCTAACATTCCATCACAACAACAACATATGGATTCACCCATCTATATTGTTCTTAATCTAAACAATCCACCTCTTCAACCACAAAAAACTAATCAACCTCTCCAATCACAACAACAATCATCCATATATCAAAATACACAAAAAAACCATCCTCCACAACAAGACATGACACAACAACAACCTATTTACCAACACCAACACCACTCATACAACACTCAATATCAACAAGGATTGAACTTTTAAAATCCGGATCCGAATATAATGCAATATCAATATGATCCTTCATACACCCAAACTCGACAACAAAAAAACATAAACCCCCAACATCAAAACATAAATCCTCAATATCAACAAAATACAAATCCCTAACATTAAAATTTTAGTCCTCAATATAAAAAAAAATGAATCTTCAATATCAACAAAACCTTGTACCTCAACATCAAAACATGAACCCTCAACACCAAAACCTTATACCTCAACATCAAAATGTTAACCCTCAACATCAAAACATCAACCCTCAAAATCCAAATGTTTTTCCTCGATATCAATACAACGCCTTGCAAGGTCTGATGCAAACTCAAAACCCATCTTACAACTACAATCTACCTAATATTCAAAATACTCAAGGTAGTTATTTCACATTACAAATCCAAAACCTTAATCAAAATATAGCGGACATACAACTTGGAAAGACCAAGAAGATCTATGCCTTGGAATAAATTTGTCCTTATCCATATGATCAAAACATTATCATGATTCCCTTCCCTAAAAACTTTGAAATTCCTAAATTCAACAAGTACAAAGGAAGAGGAGATCCCATTGAACACATACAAGATTTTTTCGTGGCTTGCATGAAGGTAGCCAACAATGATTCTTACTTGATGAGACTCTTTCCAAGAATCCTTGGTGGTTAAATCATAGAATGGTTTTCTCATTTACCTCTTGGAATTAAAAAATTCAATGAACTCTAAAAAAAATCATCAATCACTTCTTGTACAACATAGAGAAAAACATCACTGTGACTAATTTATACAAAGTGAAACAAAACCAAGATGAGACTTTTTCTTTCTTCTTGCAATGATGACAACATAAAGAAAGTAAATTAAAATGGTTCATCCCTGAGAAGCAACTCTTTGACATCTTCATTGGAAATCTAAACACCTATTTGAGCTTCCAATTGACTATGCTATGCCCTAACTCATTTGATGATATCATTAAAAAATGCATAACTATCGAAAAATCCCTTATTGCAAAAGGACTTATCAAGATATACAACAGTAGAGATCAACCTTCTAGCTTGAATGATAAACCATGTCTATGTGAAAAGAACAAAAATGTTACCAGTAATGGAGTAATGGATGCTAAATATGCAAAACATACAACCTCCATCTAACAATCCCCAAAACAATGTTCAAAAAAATCAACCAAATAATCCTCCAAGTATTCAATCGACCAATCAAAATCAAAATCCTCCAAGAGGACCACCAAGATCTAATAATACCTTCAATCAAACAAGATGAAAATACACTCCTTTGGGAGAACCTATTGAAGTGGTCTTACATAAATTGCTTCAATAAAACCTTATCAAATTACTTGATAAAAAACAATATGATGAACTGCAATTCAAACCTACTTGGTACAATGAGAATGACCATTGATAATTTCATAGAACTAAAGGACACAAAACCAATAATTGCATGAAACTAAAGAACACCATACAAGATCTAATTGATAAGGGAGAAGTTGACATCGAACATTGTCCTGGAACATCTGGTAACAATGACTTGGGAATCTATAAGAAACCAATCCCAAACCATACTAAAGGAAATGAAAAAGGTAAGGGAAGGGATTACAATAAAATCTTGTACTCCTATGACAATATAGTGGGCACTACTTATGAAGCCAATCATAACTATAGTTGATAAATATCCTGAGTGTAATGTTACTACATGACAAGGAAAATTATAATCCAAGGATCCCCACCACAAACT
Source organism: Sequoia sempervirens (assembly GCA_007258455.2). Lineage (NCBI taxonomy): Eukaryota > Viridiplantae > Streptophyta > Pinopsida > Cupressales > Cupressaceae > Sequoia > Sequoia sempervirens. Next base: position 27,071,501 of record VDFB02000009.1, on the reverse strand, counting down.
AAAACTTTCCCTAAGCCTTCACAAGTGGAGTATAACCTTATTGACCATCTGAAAAAGACTCCTGCACATATTTCAATTCTTGAACTTCTCAAAATATCCCCAACTCATAAAGAAGTTTTGGATAAAGCCTTAGTACAGTCTTCTATACTCAACGACACTAACACATAGCAGTTTCAAGCATGGTATGACATATTGCTTCTACTCATCATCTTGTATTTTCTGAAAGAGATCTTCCCTTACACACATATCATAATCAATATTTATACCTAGAAGTTTTCATCCATAAACATAAAATCAATAGAGTATTGATAGGTGGTGGGCTTAAACATTTGTACCTTAAACTTGTAAAAAAGATAGGATATTTCGATGAGGTTACTCAAAAGAAAAAAAACATTACCATTAGGGCCTATGATGATAATGAGAGAGACTTAGAGGGTACTATCAGACTTCCTATTCAAGTGGTACCAACAATAGCGGAATCAACTTATCAAGTATTGGATCTTGAGCTACCATATAGCCTTCTCTTGGGATGCCCCTGGATTCATGCAATGCGAGCCATACCTTCAACCTATCATCAATGCTTGAAATTCCCCTATAATGACAAGGAGATCACCATTTATGTTGATCTAGAATGCTTTCACTATTGCAAGAACTTAGAAGAAAAATACGCAAAGATCTTCCAAGTTCTTAGCAATGATATCTCTTTCCACTCATTTTCATACATTGACCCATCATCTTTAGCTTCATCCTCTCAAGCCTCATCTTTCATTGCTGCATCACCCTCATCAAACCCAATTAAATTTGATATCAAGATCCAAGTACTAGACAATGGTTGTGGATTATCATTTAAAACAATCCTTTTGTGTTGGAAAACTTTCACTATCCCCAAGATCATATGAAAAACCACAAGAAATTGGTAAAGTTGATACTACTACCATTGAATTCAAACCCACAATCTTCACTAAATGGGGAGACTTGAACAAGGAAGTAATAGGTGAATATGTTTCTACTTGGTTATACAAAGAAGAAGAAGAGGAAGAATAGCCACAACCTATCTCTTTCAATCACAATAACAAGGGTTTTCAGCTTATCATAAACATGGAGTTTACAAGAAAAGGTGGCCTTTGCATACATGAGAAAGGTGTGAGAGAACCTTTTATCCTAGAAAAGCACAAGAAGAATCAAGGGATAGGATATGGTTCATTGGGAAATGTTACTCCTGACACTAGAAATACCATCTATGAGGAAGTTCCTTCCTCTACTATAGTTAAGACATCTGATGAAAATGATTCCATCGAAGACTCATTCATGTACATCACTGACCTTTTCAAGAATGATTTCATTAATATCATCACTACCCTTTCATTTGACCAACCATCCAAAAACATGAACTTCCACTTGTCTATCCTCAATTGATTAATTGGGACCAACAACGTATCATGTTTAGATATATTCCAAAACAACAAAGCTATTGTTGAGTTTATGGGACTAAGGGATGGTATATTACCTAGAGATCATAAGGTGGGTTTTTACATAGAATTTGGTGAAGGAGCATACCTTGGAGGTAAGATTAGGTCCTTTCATCATAAAAGTAAAAATTTAAAAATTAAATAGATATCCCCTAGGGAAAACCATGATGTGGTGCTATCGAATTGTGAAAAAGCAAAAATAAAGGACATACCTGAGGGTGAAAACCTCTTTGAGGCACCCAAAGATGGAGGATTCAATATCCCAAGTATCACCCAACACCGAGAGAGATCAACAATGCTAGTAGAAGACTCTGAGTAAATAAATGTGGGAACATCATATTCACCTAAGATCACCTTCTATGCAACTTCTTTGGATACTGAAGAAAAGAAGAATTTCACATCTTTCTTGGAAAGCCATACGATCAACTTTGTTTGTCTTATGCTGACATGCCTAGATTAGACCCATCCTTAGTGGTGCATCACTTGATAGATTTTCTAAGATCAAAACCATTTAAACAAAAGCTTCACAAGATGCACCCACAAATAACACTTTTGGTTAAGGTGGAGTTGTAGAAACTCTTGGATGTTGGTTTCATTAGACCGATCAATTATCTTGAGTTAGTATCAAATCTTGTACCAGTTGTTAAGCCCAATGGGGGCATGATGATTTTTACTAACTTTAGAGATCTCAACAAAGCTTGTCTAAAGGTTGACTTTCTCTTGTTGAATATAGACATCATAGTGGATTTAATAGTAGATCATGAAATGATCTCCCTCATGGATGATTTTTTGAGATATAATCAAATTAAAATAGCACTAGAAGACCAACACAAGATCATATTCACTTTCCCGTGGGGAATGTATTTTTGGAATGTCATGCCATTTGGGCTTAAGAACATGGGATCCACCTATCAAAGGGTGATGACCACTATTTTTCATGACATGTTTCACATCACCATGGATGACTATGTATATGATCTCCTAGAAAAATCCTGAACAAGATAAGGTCACTTGGATGTCCTAGCACATATATTTGACAAATTAGAAGAGTATAAGGTATGCATCAATCCAAAAAAGTGTGTTTTCAGTGTCACATTAGGGAATCTCCTAGGATACATTGTATCTCAAAGAGGTATAGAAATGGATCCTGCTAAGGTTAAGTCCATCCTAGAAATTCCTCCCCTAAAGAAATTGAAACAATTTTGTAACATTTAGGTAAAACTTCAATCAATCCAAAGATTCATAGCTCAATTAATTGATAAGTATCATCCTTTCACACATATGCTACACAAATATGTTTCCTTTAAATGGGAAGAGAAGTACCAAAAATATTTTCAATAGATTAAGGACCATTAGGCATCAACTCCCATTTTGATGCATCCTCTACCAAATAAACCATTGATCCTCTACATGTTCACAACTTCAGTAGTGCTAGGCACTTTATTAGCACAACATGATGAGAATAGTAAAGAAAGAGTAGTGTACTATATTAGTCACACACTAGTGGGATATGATTTGAACTACACACCTGTGGAGAGGGCTTGTTTAGTCATTGTATTTGCATCACAAAATATTAGATATTGTATGCTTAACTAATAGATCAAGCTCATCTCTAAAGTAGATCCACTGAAATATCTTTTGGCTAAGGTAGCCCTAACTAGTCAGATAGAAAAATGGGTTATGATCTTTAGTGAGTTTGACATAGAATATGTGGAAAAAAAGCAATCAAGGGATAAGTGATAGTAGATCAATTGGTCGAAGCACCTATTGAAGACCACCATCCTTTGATATCAGAATTCTTAGATGAAAGAATCTTGGTGATGACTCAAATAAGTTGATGGAAATTTTACTTTGACAAATCTCACACCCAACATGGACTAGGAGCTGGAATACTCTTTATTACACCTTAAGGAGATAGTATTACCAAATCATACAAGATTTACCTTCCTTGTACTAATAATATAGCAGAGTACGAAGCATTTATCATTGGATTAAGAATGATAGTTGAATTTCAAATCAATGAATTACAAGTCTATGGAAACTCATAGTTAGTAATCTAACAAGTGAATGATAAATACCTAACTAAGGATGATAAATTGCTTCCTTACAAGAGAATGGTAGACAATTTCAAGCAGTATATTCCAGTCATTCTCTTTGAACAAAAACCAAGGGTCAATAACAAAGTTGTTGATGCTATGGCTACTATTGGTTATCTTTTGGACATGTCATAAAATAGTCATAAATATGAGTTTCTTGTGGATCAGTTACTTATACCCACATTTGAGGTTCTAGAATCTAAACTCGTGTGTGATGTTGTTGGTCCCAAATCACCCTAGTATCAATATATCTATGCTTATCTTCAACATGGAACCATACCCCTCAACCTTAGTAGAAACTAAAAGAAAAACTTTATTTGATGAACCTCACACTTTACCATTCTTGGCAATACGATTTACCAACAAAGTCTTGATGGAACACTGCTTAGATGTCTTAACCCTAAAGAGGCATTGACCGCCTTACAGGAGGTACATGAAGGTGTTAGTGGGTCATACTCTAGTATACCTAACCTAGTCAAGAAACTAATAAGGACTGGATACTACTAGCCTACGATGGAACAGGAAGGTAATTAGTTTGCTAAGAAATCTCTTCAATTCCAGCAACATAGTGATCATATTCATGCACCAACACATGAATTACACTTGGGCATTAGACCATGGCACTTTTCATAGTGGGGACTTGACCTCATAGGCAAGATATCCCCTACCTCATCAAACAGACATAAATTCATTATAACTACCATGGAGTACTTTACAAAGTGGATAAAAGTCATATCATTAACCTATATCACAAGAAAGCAAATAGCTAAGTTCATTCTAAACTATTTGGTTTGTCGCTATGATATACCTTAGACCATTTTTGTTGGCAATGGAACTTCATTTAAGAATCAAGACATTTGTGATCTTTGTTCTAAGTTCCACATCCAACACCGCTTTTCTATCCCATATTACCACTAGGGAAACAGTAAGACAGAAGCCTCGAATAGAAATATCCTTAAAATCCTCAAGAATATAGTTAATGACATTGACCATGATTGACACCTCTGAATAAATCCAACTTTGTGGGCCTATTAAACAAGCATTTGCACAACCATTGGCGCTACCCCTATTTCCCTAGTATACAAAATTGAAGCTATCTTGCCTATAGAGGTTGAAATTCCTTCCTTAAGGGTATCTTTATAGAATCTTGTCGACAATGAAGAATATTGAGTATCTAGACTCCATGAGCTTTATTTGTTAGATGAAAGATGTTTGAGTGCTCTAAAGCATCTCTAAGCATATCAAAATTGTCTCAAACACAATTACAATAAAAGAATCAAGAATAGAAGATTCCAATTGGGTGACTTAGTCCTAAAGGAAAATCAAAGATTCAGCTTAATCAAGAGGGAAAAGGTAAATTTGAATTGAATTGGTTGGGACCCTTTGTGATCACTGCAAACTATGGCTTTGACGCATATCCGTTGGCTACCCTTGAGGGAGAACCTTTGGTGGAACCTATTAATAGTAGCCATCTTAAAAAGTTATACACCTAGCCTATTAAAATGTCCTAGCAAAAAAATGAAAAAGAGAAAAATATCAAGAAGAGTAAAGATAAATAAATCATCCTTTAAGTGGAAACTACTTCTGTGGCACTTCTAGGATAGGTGTCACAGTGAAAACTTGGCAAACAGGCACCACATTTGTATAAACTCCACCTCATCATCTATCAAAATTTCTCTTCATCCATCCATCCCATCCATCCATTATCATAATCATGCTTTCATTCATTCCATCCATTTGTTCCATAATAAACTTGTGTCCAACCATGGCTTGATTACTTGTAAAGTGTTTAACCTCATCGTACCTTCACCTTCCTCTATCTGTAGTTTCCCTATACCTAATTGGGGGCATCCTTTTGAACTTGGTAGATGGATTGGATCCTTGTTCATATCTCAAGTCGTGTATAATCTTGAAAATTCAAAAACATCTAGATAACTCTGAAAACCAAAAAACATCCATATAATCCTAAAAAATCCAAAAACATCTAAATACTCTTGAAAAATCCCAAAAAAATTTGTAAAATGTTAAAAACATCAAAAACATTATTAGCCATCCAAGCATGAACGAAAAGCCTAGTCCAGTAATCGAACTATGAATCCTCTACATAGTTACGTAGGTAAGGCCATCATCAATGAGCCTCTGAGGCATTAGGTAAGTCCCCTTAGGTCCTCATAGAATATTGTTAAGAATGATGTTCTTAAATTGTACAAGCATAGGGTTTGGGACCTCATAGAGGATTTTGAAGCTTTCAATATTATTTCAATCCCAAGAAATCAGAATCAGCATGCTGACAGGTTAGCAACTGTGGGGGCTCAGTTTGATATTTCGAACAACATAAAGAAGGGATGCAATCAACAACACATCAAGGTTATTATCAAACCTTCAATGCCTGATAAAAATGTTAACTGGCAGGTCTTTGAGAGTGATGAGCAAATTCTGCAATTTCTGCTTGAAGAGGATGTGTTTGCAACATCAAACTAGGAGAGAATCAAACAACAGTATGGAGACTAGGTACTGCAATTGAAGAACAACAAGTTTCCTAAGGGATTGGTCACCTTAGAAAGTATTTTCAACTTAGATGATCAGGCCAAAAGTAACAAGGCCAATTTGCTAGTTCAGCAAAATCACTATGAGGACTTAGAAATTGCACCCAAGAAAAGCCTCAAGATAGGAAAAATAAACTCTGCTGCTGAAAAGCAGTCTTTTTCTGCATTTGTTCCAAGAATTTATTGACATATTTACTTGGGAGTATGGATATTTGAAGGGATATGATCCACGCCTTGCACAACATACAATAGAATTGGAGCCAACAGCCAAACCCATAAGGCAAAAACAGAGGCCAGTTAATCCCAAATTGGAGCCATTAATGCAGAAGGAAGTTTTCAGACTTATAGAAAGTGGGATTATCTTTCCCATCAAGCATACTAGCTGGGTTGAAAATCTAGTTCCCATGAGGAAGAAGAATGGAGAACTTAGATTATGCGTAGACTTCAGATATTTGAACAAAGCTTCTTTAAAGGACTGGCACCCTCTTCCGTCTTTGGAGCAGATTCTTCAATGTGTGTCAGGTTCTGATTATTTTTCTTTATTGGATGGATATTCTGGTTATAACCAAATTTTGGTAAAAGAAGAAGATCAATTTAAAACTGCATTCACCACAAAGTGGGGCACAATGGCGTACAGGAAAAGTCCATTTGGTTTGTCTAACGCTGGAGCAACCTTCCAAAAGGCTATGGACATGGCCTTTAGTAACTTAATGTATAAGTTTGTTTTAGTATACCTTGACGGCATCACTGTCTATTCCAAGAAGACAACATATCACATTGACCATTTGAGGCAGATTTTTGAATGTTGTCGGGAGTTTGGTATATCATTGAATCCCAAGAAATGTGTTTTTTTTGTTCATGAAGGTAAGCTTCTTGGGAATGTAGTATCTAAAAAAGGAATCACTATGGATCCTAAAAGAGTTGCAGCAATCTTGGAGCTGCCTTTACCTCAGCATAAGAAAGGGCTTTAGAGTTTCATTGGTCGTATTAATTTTGTCAAGAGGTTTCTGCCTGATATAGCAGCCTTGTTAAAACCCCTTATAACTATGTTAAAAAAGAATGCAGAGTTTAAGTGGACCCAAGAAGCAAAGGACATTTTTCAGCTGATCAAGGAGGCATTAGCTTCAGCCTCAACATTAGTTAACCCAGATTTCAGCAAGGATTTTACCTTGTACGCTTTTGGCAGCTTTGATGTAATTTCTGCAATTTTGGTGCAGAAAAATGTAGAAGGGTTGGAGCAGCCCATTGCTTTTTTCAGAAAGAGTCTGGAAGACTATGAGCAGAAGTATACCTTTGTAGAGAAGCACGTGTTGGATGTTGTGAAAATTTTAAAGAAATTTAGACATCTGCTGTCCCATAACAAAATTCATCTACAAGTGGCACATCCCAGTGTTAAAGAGTTTTTACTCAACAAAGATCTAAATGGAAAACGGGCTGGGTGGATCACAAAAGTTATGGAGTACGATGTGGATGTTCAGGTCACCAAGTTGGTGAGGGGAAAGGGTTTGTGCCAACAGTTGGCTAAAGAGGACGTCTCAGTAGTAGAGGATGAAGGAGGGTCAGTTCTGGTTAATGTAGGGACAACAGATAATGAAACTACTAGCTAGTTGCAGGAGATGTCACATTTTTTGAAAACTGGGGAATGTCCACCTAATCTGAACAAAACAAAAAGGAGGTACTACTGACTTCAGTCTATTCCTTTTGTCTTGATTGATGATGTGTTGTATAGGAAGGATCACAGTGGAGTACTGCTTAGGTGTGTTGATAATGATCAAGTTGATCAGATATTACATGAGTTCCATGATGAACCTTCTGGAGGTCATTATGCTGCAAGGACAACTGCATATAAGGTTTTAAGAGCAGGCTATTATTGGCCTAATTTGTTTAAAGATGCACATACATATTTTAGGAGATGTTCCAAATGTGCCTTGATTTTAGGCAAAGAAAAGCTTGTTGCTTTGCCATTGCAACCGATTCAGATAGAGCAATTGTTTATGAAGTGGGGAATTGACTTCATAGGGGCAATCAATCCACCCTCAAGTGCAAGCCATCGGTGGATTATCACAACAACGAACTATTTTATACGATGGACAGAAGCTTTGCCTCTAAAGGAAGCTAATGAAACAACAGTGCTGAATTTTTATGAAGATATTGTTTGCAGATTTGGAGTCCCATACTCTATAATTTTTGACAATGCCCTGGCATTTGTTGGTTTGAAAGTTGTTGATTGGGCGTTGAAGAATGGGATTTACTTGAATACAAGCTCCAAATATTATCCTCAGGGCAATGGACTTGCGAATTCCATTAACAAGAATTTGATTAACATTATCAAAAGGATGCTTCAAAACAATCAGAGGGATTGGCATGCCAAACTGAAGACCACTCTTTGGGTAGACAGAATTACCCCTAAGAAGGTGATTGAGAATTCACCTTACATGCTGGTGTATGGTAAAGAAGCGAAATTACCTATTTCTACTGAGTTACCCGCCTTGGATATTGCCAACCAGCTAGTATTGTTTAAGCAGACTGATCTGCTTGCCTTAAGATATACTCAGTTGATGGAGTTGGAAGAAACCAGGGCTAAGGCTATGAAGAATATGGAATATCAGCAAATCCTGACTAAGAGAACATTTGACAAGAAAACTAGATCAAGGGATTTCATGGTGGGAGATCTTGTGCTGAAATGGGATGTACTAAGGAGCAGGTCGGGCCATCATACCAAGTTTGACAACATGTGGATGGGTCCTTTTTTCATCATGGAGTGCAAAGAACACAATGCTTTCCAACTGGCCACAACTGAAGGTGAAGTGCTTCCAATCCCAGTTAATGGGATTCACCTCAAACGCTGTTTTGAGGTATGATTTATCATTATACATATTAGGTTATATTTTATGCTTTCAATAAGTGTTGTTGCACTTTAGTTTAGTTGTCGTTTCATTCCCTAAGTGTTGTTCCAGCACAATAGATAGTTTCATTTTAGTATTCCCCTATTTTCAATAAGTTTCCAGCAACCTGTTATATTCTAAGAGTCTCAAGTAAGTTACAATTATGTACAAAACTGCTCTAGGTCTATTTCTAAGTTTTCCTAATGACTCCATGCCCAATGGACAAGTTTAGGCTACTGGTTTTCATGTTTAGCAGGCAAACATCCAGCAAAGGTCGCCAGAAATGTTACCCATTTTTCACTCATTGGTTCAAAAGGGTAGAATTTGTTTTAAACTGAGGAAGATAAGGTACATTTTATTATCTTTCTTCATCACATTCAAATGTATACATGAAAAATCTAAAAATATTATAACTACAGATCATTACATTCATACACATGCATGTAATAGAGAAAGATTCACATATTTCTGAAAAATGTAATCTTTATTGAATGTGATAAGATACATGTGTCTCACACAGCAAGCCGTGAGACTGACTTTTCCTTGATACAAATAAAGATAAATCAATACATGAATAAATAAAGGAAAATAAATTTGCATGTAAGAGGGATGACCAGTCATTTCCTGAATGACTGGTTGGTGTTTTCCTCACTTCGGTGTTGTCCTTGTTGCTTGTCTTTCCTAGTTTTCATGCGCTCTTGTCCCTGCAGTAGTCAAGCAATGTGTTAGATTTATACTCTAAGCAATGAAAGGTCATAACCACACACGATCATTTATATCATCCACCTATGCATGTATTAACTTATCTCCATGTCCATCAAAGATCAATGAATGCCTTAGGTGTCTAGGAAAACCATTTGGTCAACATACACACAAAAGACATTTATTTTTCTAACTTGTTTGTTCCGTGTGCAGTTATAGGTGTAGTTATTTTCAGATCAAATGAGTGGAGATAAATGCGGCTCCCACAAGGGTTGAGCCCAGCTCATAGTAATGGTTTGAAAATTTGAATAATATTAGTGCTGCAAGTTAATTTCATTTTCATATTGCATTGCAAATTCAAGTGAGTAGTGATCTAAGCTTCAATTAAGTCATCATCCAAAGATAAACAAAAGTAACAATGGCAGTATTCCTTATGCCCATAATGAGTCAAAGGAGCAATAATTGAAGAACAAATACTGTGAATTTTGTTGCAAAAATCATGTTTTTATCACTCTTCCTTGTTGGTAAGAAATGACAGAGATGGTTAAGCAGTAAGAGTGATGTTTGAAAAGCAGAGTTTGAAAGTTTGGAGCAGTCAAGGAAGTTTTTGTAACAACAATATGATAGAGAAAGCCAAAAGTCAACATGACTACCCTGAGGCCCAAAACATAATCCATCGGGAATAGCATAACAATGAAGATTTAGGTCCTAAATTTTTGGCTTTATGGGTGCTTACGAAAATGAGGTTTCTAGAACCTTATTTTGTGGAGCAACTTATTAGTTTGGTTACTTAGCTATTTTGTAACTCATGTTTTTGAGTCAGTTCTGGATATGCAGATAGAGACTTTGTGACTTTGAGAGTCCCTTGTCATATTTTGCAGGTTTTGTAACTCATTTGGAGCATAATATACAGAGTTTACCTTGGTCACTGTTGATGATTCAAATTACCTTCTTGTTCTTGCAAAGTGTTGTGCATTTTCAGGTTAATGATCGGGTTATTTTATGAATTTATTCTATTTCCTTATAACTTTGTCTCTTGTTTACATGCCTTCCTTTGCAAAAATAGCATTATACAGGTTACAAACTGTGTTTACAGAATTGCACATGAATTTTAATTTGTGGAAATTACTTTCCTTCTTGAAAATGTGTGTAAATCAAACCTGTTTGTGAAAAACTTATGCATAACTTACAGAAACTCGATGTGTAATCTCATATTCATCATCAATATTCAAGTGAAATTCGAAGTATCCCATAGCTCTTATCAATTCAGTGTATCACCCTTTCCATTTCATATTTTCAGTATTTTCCATTTTATACAGCCATATTCTTACCCTTTTCCCATCAAGTTTGTAGTTTATGTGATATTACCAATTAGGAACCGGCCTAAAACCCAGAGGTTTCACTTCATTTCAAGTGTCCCACATAGAAGTGAATCCAATGTTTTACCAAAATTGTTGAAACTTGTGTAGTTCAAAATCGGGTGCAAATTTTGGTAACAAACAAGTATCACGTACATCCATCCACAAACTCATTAGCTAGCATAAATCCATTACATATATCATATATCATCATATCATGTCACATCCATACATCATGCATATCATCAAATATCAGAAAAAGTACAAAATAATCATATCTACATATCATATCATATCTTCACATCCTGCATCAACATAATCAATAGCATCATCATAATCTCATAATCATAATCATAATTATAGACATCATATAGAATCTCATAAATAGTCATCAAAGGTACATCAAGATAAATATCAAAATATGTACAAATTCCTATCCCTCCCTATGCTCCTCTCCATTAGGAGGAAGTTGGTCAGGAGGTGGCCTCATGATCTTCTCATCATCTTTATGCCCTGGAGACCTTTGAGTGTGCTCACTGTGTTGAGGTGACCTATGTGGCTATAGAATGTGCCTATGTGGCTGAGAGGACCAACTAGAACCACCCGCTGACTTGTTGGACTTTGCACATGTGGTGCCACTCTGTGTTGCAAACTTTGTCAGCCTCCTCTCTTGCAAGACTACCACCTCATATAGAATTCAATAGTAAGTCACCTCCTATATGAGGTGCTCTCTCTCCCTCATGTCATGATCCATGGTCACCATGGACCCCTATGCAATCTCCAACTAATTAATTCGATCACGCTTGATGTCTCTCTACAATGGTTACATCTCTCTCACTCTAGGATTGATCCCACTCAGTCATAATCTATGCAATCTCCCCCTCAGCTACCTGACAACAACCGATCTTTCCATCTCTCTCCACAACCTAAGCATCCTTATTTGTGAGAGCCTAATCTTGCTCTGCTATGTATCCATCAAGCTCCTAAAATCCTGATCTCTCTCATCTATAACCATAGCCAATCTATCACTAGCATCAGCATCTCCCCTATCCTCCAGCTACTGATCTGGTTGAGGAGGTGGTCCTTGATGTTGATCTTGTTGTGGATGACCCTATCATGGCCAATCCTACCTAGGAGGAGCCTATTGATCAACCTATACTAGCTTTTGGTGCTCCATATCTACTCTTTTCCTTTGTCTAACCTCTCTACTAGCCCTTACTCCATCCCTCCTCTTCCAAGCCCCAATAGCTCCTGGTACACCAACTCCTAGAGGAAGAGTAAACCTAAGTGGTCATCGTTGAGCCCACCAAGCATTATAATCTTGGGTAATATCTAGATCATCAAGACCACCCACCCATCCCCATGCCAAGGGAGCCATTTGGTCAAACTCTAATAGTGTTATCCTAGATGATGTTGTAGGAACCCAGGTAGGAACCTCTTTGGTAGTGGTTAGCATATGTAGCATGATAGTCTTGAGCAAACATAGTCTATCACTCTTCAAGTTTCCTATGAACCCTATCCAAAATATATCTCTCTAGAATGTATTGTGTCTACTCGATCAACCATCGGGTCTATCTACAATAGGTCATATGGAGGTGGTCATCCCTCCATGCCTCACATCGAGTTCAAGGATGCCATACAAAATTTATCATATCATCAAACTTCCCTCTCCAATAGTGAAGTTTTCTAGGTCATTTGTATTTTAGGAAATCAGAATATATGTATGGGAAAGGATCTCCCCGATCTCTCTCTAACTCCCAAAGGTTGAGTGATGGCTATCCTCTCCCAAGCCCAAACATGAAGTAAATTCACACCTTCTGACAAGCGTGTCGCTCCTCTATAGTATACTTGGTGCATGCCATGATATAAGTGAGTTAGAATATAGGGTCCTGGTGCACTCAAGGATGGAGGGTCTAGGAATAGGATTGTCCAACCTTGCAGCAAGAGTAAACACAAAAAAAAAACAAATAATTGGAACAATAATACCACATGGATATATAGATAATGATCAATTATTCAAAGGCAACCTGCCCTGCCTTCCGACTTACAGATTATAGAATTATATGGCACTAAGCCCCGAAATACAATGTGTGTCAAAGCCCTTATCTCCTATATCTTCCTACTTCTCTATCACACTATCACTACTACTACCTAATGCAACTACACAATGCTTATATATATCAATTCCCAGCTTCAAAAAAGGTCTGCATCAACCTCAAGAGGCCCCAAAATCCCGAAGTTGATGAAATGTGTGAAGGTCGGCCAAAACATATGATTCTCCTTTGATCCTTGGATAAACATGATGTGGATTAGAACGAAGGTTCCTCAATGGATGTACATCCTTATGAAATGGTTTCCTGAGCTCTACAAATCATAGGATAGGTCTGCACACTTGAAAATCCAAGACTGGTCAGTGATGCTCTCTGTCCAATTACAACTGATATTTTGTTAGCGATATCTTCGTACTAGGATCTCCAAAACACTTGAATTATGGATATGATGTAGATGTTACAATGAAGATCATATTTCCTGCTCTGCAAGCTTTGATGTTATAATGCGGTATAATGTGGTATGAAGTACTGAGACTGGGTCCTGACAATTAACTACTGAAATGCAAGAAAACATTAATGCAAATATTTTTGGTTGATGCAAGATTGCTTGCAACTTGAGATGCTCCTGCATTAGACACCCGAGGTTGGAGAAAAGTGAGCCTCTCACTTTCTTGGGTCTAGAGGAAAACCAATGCGGTCAACCTCAGCCTGAGAAATCCATGATGAATCTTCCTCTGGTCTTCCTTTCCATCTGACTAGATACTCCTTGTATTTCCTTCCCTTGGTACTACGTCCAACTCCGCTGTCTAAAATTTGCTCAATTTCCTTCGGATGATGTGCTATATGGTCCGAAAAACCAACTTATTCGTCTTTCGGTGACTCTCCTTCATGATACTAGTATAATTATGCAATATTGAATATAGGTGATATGCCAAATTCCTCTAGTAGTTCCACTTCATATGCATTTCCAGAATTAAACTTCCTGATGATCTTACAAGGTCCAAACTTCTTCATCTTCAACTTATTATATGTCTCAACTAGAAGTTTCTCTTTTCTTAGATATACCATTACTTCCTCTTCTACTGCAAACTCCTTATGCCTTCTCTTCTCATCTGCTTTCTCCTTGTAGGTATTGTTCATCTTCTCCAGATGCTCCTTAACTTGAGTATGTATTGTTTCCATGAATCCTGCAAATTCTTTTGCCTCCGCACTCCTTTTATTCTCCATACTGATATCTCTTAATTCTGCTACTCCTCTGGGTTGTTGTCCTGTCACAATTTCAAATGGTGTCTTCCCTGTGCTCCAATTTACTGAATTATTGTATGCAAATTCTTCTTGCAGTAGTATTAAGTCCCAATTTCCTACTTTACCTTCAGTCCAACACCTCAACAAGTTCCCCAAACTCCTATTTACCACTTATGTTTTCCCATCTGTCTATGGGTGAAATGCTAAACTATACTTCAAATTTTTCTTCATCTTCTTGCACAATGTTTTCCAGAAATATCCAGTGAATCCTAGTGTCTTCTAATACTATACTCTTTGGTAGTCCATGTAATCTCAAAATCTCCTTGAAAAATAGGTTTGCAACATGTACTACATCACTGGTTTTCTTACAAGGTATGAAATGCGATCTTAGAAAATTTATCCACAACCACAAATATAGAGTCAAATCCTCTCGATGTCTTAGGTAATCCCAACACAAAATCCATGCTAATGTCTTCCCATGGTCTCTTTGATACTGTCAATGGTGTATACATTCCAGTGTTCTGACTGTTTCCCTTTGCAACTTGACATATCCTACAACTTTGAACATATTTCCTAACATCCTTATACAATTGGGGCCAAAAATAGTTCTCACTCACCAATGTTATGGTCTTATCAATTCCAAAATGTCCTTCTAATCCTCCGCATTGTGTTTCCTTGATCAAATTTTCTCTCATTGAACTTATAGGGATACATAACTGATTGTTCTTGAATAACATACCTTCCTAAATAAAATAATCCAACCATTTGCTTCGATATGTCTCTATTGGTTCCTTGCAAGCCTTCCATGCCTCCACAAAATCAATGCCAACCTCATACATATGATTCAGTTCTTCAAAATCTAATACTTCAATTCTCATCTTTGTCAACAAACTTCTTCTCTTGCTCAATGCATCTGCAACCTTGTTTGACTTTCCACTCCGTTGCTTCAACACAAATGCGTAACTTTGCAAGAATTCTACCTATCTCATGTGTCTCTGGTTCAACTTCCCTTGACTATTCAAATATTGTAAAGCTTGATGATCCGTATACAACACAAATTCCTTGGGTAACAAGTAATGTCTCCACTTCTTCAAGGCTTGTATTATTGCATATAATTCATGATCATAAACTGAATATCTTTTCCTAGCATCATTCAAATTTTCATTGAAATAGGCTACTGGTCTCCCTTCTCAACTTAACATAGCTCCTATTGCACTTCCACTAGCATCACAATCTACTTGGAATACCTTATCAAATTCTGGTAGTGCTAACATAGGTTGTTTTGTCACCTTTTGCTTCAAAAACTCAAAACTCTTTTGTGCTCCTGATGTCCACTTGAATTCCTTTCGGTCACCCCTCATTGTCTCTATCATGGGTGTGAAAATATTACTAAAATTCCTTATGAACTTCCGGTAAAAGCTTGCTAGTCCATGAAATGACCTTACCTCTCCAACGTTCACAGCTATAGGCCATTCAACTATTGCTTTAACCTTCTCAGGATCCATCTTCAATCCTTTCACAGATATCACAAACCCCAAATATACTAGTTCTTCCTTCATGAAAATACACTTCTTGATGTTTATCAACAACTTCTATTCTCTTAACCTCTGAAATACTTGTCTGATGTGCTCCAAATGTTCTTCCTTAGTATTACTGAAAATTAGAATATCATCTAGGTAAACAATGACAAAATTTCCCAAGAATTTCTTCAAGATTTTATTCATCAACCTCATAAATGTACTAGGTGCATTAGTTAGTCCAAATGTCATGACCAACCACTCATACAACCGCTCATTTTTCTTGAAACCAATCTTCCATTCATCTCCCTCTCTGATCCTGATTTGATGGTATCCACTCTTTAGGTCTATCTAGGTGAAATACTTTGCTCCACTCAGACTGTCCATGATGTCATCCATCCTCGATAATGGGAATCTATACTTCACTATGATCTTATTGATAGCCCTTGAATATGTACACATCCTCCATTCTCCATCTTTCTTAGGTGCAAGTACAACTGGTACCGCACATGGGCTCATACTTTCTTTGATCAATCCTTTCTTCAACAGTTCCTGTATCTGTCTATTTAGCTCCACATTCTTTGCTGGTGTCATCCGATGTGCAGCTTTGTTTGGAAAACTAGCTCCTAGAATAAGATCCGTATGATGACTGATACTCTGAATTGGTGGTAATCCATCAGGCACATTCTTTGATACAAGATCTTGGAACTCTATCAATAGTTCGGTGACTTCCTTCTCTGGTGATTCTTCTTCTCTTATGATTCTCTCTACATCTAGGGCTCCACACTTCCTTGGAATCAAAGAAAAACATATGTTTTCATGTCTCAATCCATCCACAAATTTCCTTCCATCTACCAAATTGATTCTAGTTGTACCAAATACTTCACTTTTAGGTTCATCTTCCAAAGGTGTGAAGGTGATTCTCTTTCCATTGGATGATATGGTATAGGTATTCTTTCTCCCATCATGTATAGCTTTCTTATCATATTGCCAAGGTCTACCCAACAACATATGACATACATCCATGGGTAATATCACATAGTACTTCATCATGATATGATCCTATACAAAATTTTACTAGACATTGTTCACTTACTAGTATCTTGTGCTCATCTTGAATCCAGGCTATCCTATAAGGCTTCAGATGTTTTCTTCTTTCCAAATTCAACTTTGTCACCATTTCCTTAGAAGCTAGGTTATTTGTACTACCACTATCAATGATAAATTTGCAACACTTACCTCCTACTTTGCATCTAGTCTGAAACAAACTTTTCCTCTACGGTGCTTCCTTAGGTACTTCTTTCTCCTGGAACAGTGCTCTCTTCATGAATAATGATTCTCCCTTCTCAAGACTTCCTCTGGAACTTGGTGATTCCACTGGTTCTTCCTCCGCGTATCTAGTTATTGCATGATTTTCAATCTTGTTACTTTCTTGGTGACACTCAAATGCTTTATGTCCTCCCCCACACTTAAAATAGGTTCCTCTGAAAGTTCTCTTTTCATATCCTTTCTCATCTCTCTGATATCCATCATTGTGGTAAGAATTTTAGCCTCCTTTGTTGTGGCGGTAATAATTTCTATCATATCTCCCTTTATGGTATGAATTGGAATCCCTCTCTTCCTTGCGATATGAATCTATGTCCTTGTTTTTCTCCACATATGGTTTTTCTACTCTAGAATGTGACCTTCCTTTTTGAAATATACCTCCTCTTCGTCTCTTCCTTTGTTCATGTCTTTTGTTTAGCTTTTCTTCCACCTTTAATGCAAACTGGTATACTTCCTCTACCAAATTCATCCTTACGAGTCTCAACTCCTCCTGAATGTTCATCCTCAACCCATTGATATATCTTGCCACTTTCTCCTTGCTTGCTTCACTATGTCCAATCTTGATGATGATCTTATGAAATTCCTCAATGTATTCTTTCACAGTCTTTTCCTTTTGTCTCAGGTTTTGCAATCTCTTTAGTAGCTTCAACTCATAGGCCGTAGGTATAAACTGGTTCTTCAATTTTGTCCCCATTCTATCCCATTTCACAATCCTCTCTTTACCTTTTCTATTTCTCTCTAATTGAACTTCCTTCCACCATATTGCAGCATGTACTTTCAGTTTAGTCTTTGCAAATCTCACTCTCTCCAGATCTTCAATTTCTTCATATTCAAAGTATTCTTCAATGTCATTTATCTAATCAATCAACTCTTTAGGATTTAGGTTACTGGTATAGTTTGAAATCTCCATTCTAAGTTGCTTTCCAAATTTTGAAATAGCCTTCAACATCTTAATCTGATCTGATTCTTCCTCTTTC
Organism: Sequoia sempervirens; assembly: GCA_007258455.2. Taxonomy (NCBI): domain Eukaryota; kingdom Viridiplantae; phylum Streptophyta; class Pinopsida; order Cupressales; family Cupressaceae; genus Sequoia; species Sequoia sempervirens. The sequence goes on along the minus strand of VDFB02000009.1, from coordinate 27,053,329 downwards.
GAGGTTTCTTCAGTTAGGTCTAGAGCTTGAACTTCATCATCATCACGTTCATCATTAGGTCTAGGGTTTAAGCATTTTATTTTGTCTTCTTCAACATCATCCAATCTCACTTTCATTGTTCGCATCATTTCCATCATCTCATCCATCTTTCCACTGACATTAACAGTAGTATGAATTATCCTCGGCGACATCTCTTCCTAGGATCTAGTGCAACTGCCTCAAGTCGGTGATTTGGCTATAGGGTCACAACTCCCTCACAATTGGTGATCTGTTGACAAACACAAGTAGGTTGCCTCAAGTCAGAAATATTTCCACACAAAGATCTTACAGAATGCCTTGCTCAACTTCACTCTCCTCTCCCAAGGTCCACAACTCGCTTTGATACCACTTGGTGCAGTCAAGGATGGAGGGACCAGGAATAGGACTATCCAACCTTGCAACAAGAGTAAACATAATGGAAACTCAAAGAATTGGAACAACTATATCACATGGATATATAGATAATGATCAATTATTCACAGGCAACATGCCCTACCTTCCGGCTTACAGATTATAGAATGATATGGTGCTAAGCCCAGAAATACAATGCGGGTCGAAGCCCTTATCTCCTATATCTTCCTACTTCTCTATCACTATATCACTACTACTACCTAATGCAACTACACAATGCTTATATATATATATATATCAATTCCCAACTCTGGAAAAGGTCCGCATCGGCCTCAAGAGGTCCCAAAACCCTGAAGTTGATGAAATGTGTGAAGGTCAGCCAAAACATATGATTCTCCTTTGATCCTTGGATAAACATGACGTAGATCAGAATAAAGGTTCCTCTATGGATGTGCATCCTTATGAAATGGTTTCCTGAGCTCCACAAGTCATAGGATAGGTCCGCACACTTGAAAATCCAAGATTGGTCGGTGATACTCTCTGTCTAATTACAACTGATATTCCATTAGCGATATCTTCGTACTAGGATCTCCAAACACTTGAATTTTGGATATGATGTAGATGTTGCAATGAAGATAATATATCTTTCTCTATGAGCTCTGATATTACAATGCAATATATTGCAATATGAAGTACTAAGACTAGGTCCTGACAGTTAACTACCAAAAGGCAAGAAAACATGAATGCAAATATTTTTGGTTGATGCAAGATTGCTTGCAACCTGGGATGCTCTTGCATCAGGTCCTCATGCATAGGTGATACCCTCTAACATCATTCCCTCAATAGTCACCCTTTATCCAATGATAAATTGTCAAGAATATCTATTGAGCATCAAAGGCCCCATTATCAGTCTAGCTAATATAATGGTAATACTATGAACTCTGCAGACATAAGGATGTAGTTCAATCTGCTTGTCTATCACCGCAAATTGATCCTCCCCCAGTAGTCTTTCCATGGCCCCTGCTCCTTGGTCCACATCGTACTCCACTTAGGCACCATGAATCAGAACCCTAAGGATGCACCATACATCCTCTAAGGTGACTGTGCACTCTCCATTGGATAGGTTAAAAGTAGTAGTATCATACATCTATCTCTCCACTAAATTAGTCATTATAGCCCAACGTGCTTGGATATCATGCACATAAGCAATGTGATATAACCCAACAGTAGCGAGGAACTAGATCTCAAAGTCTCTGATGTGAGATAATCTATCTAAAAGTCTTAATCTTTTCTCTCTTGAGTAGATGGGATGAAGCATTGACTGCAAGCATAGCGCCCATGATGTTAAATTTGTAAAAATAAAGTAAAAATCCTAGTTATTTTTATGAAAAAGAAAATATGAGCTTTCTTGCAAATGCGTCACTAAAAAATAGTCAAATGTGTGCTTCTTTGCAAACACAATGATCCCCTAAATAAAAACATGAAATTACAAGTGCAAGAATTTTTCAAACGTGTCACTATACACGTGTCAGCTTAGAGCATATGTGCTAGTTTTTTGCACACGCACCACCTTTCGCAAACATGAACATTTGTGAATGCCAAATGCAACAAATTCGTGGTCAAACACACTAATCCACAAGTCGACACATTTGTTGTTCTACCTTCGTCTATGAAATTGAAAACCTAAAACTACGTGCAAGTAGGAATTAAAGTTATATGTATTGCTTGGCCCACTCTTGTTGGTCTTTAGAACTGTCATACTAGATCTATGCAATATGGTGCTTGAGGTACAAAGACCATCACAAATGCATGTTTGAGGACTTTGAAAGATGGGAGCTTTGAGGAGGTGGAAATATCTAAAGGCTGAAGGTGCAAATGAGGATTATTTGAGCCTAATTTCTTATATATTACCCCCAAAACATACGGTTTCACCTGTCATCACCCTGCTAGATCATTTTTAAGCCTCCCCGTCTATCATGAATATTTTTTGGGGCTCCTAGGGCCTAGTTTTTTGTCCTCTTCTCATCCAAACCCGTCTTGAACTCTTGTTGTGAGCCCAACCTGAAAATTAAATTTTTTTGGCCAAACTCTCGAGGGGGCGACCTAGCATCCTATCATCCTTCCATCATCCATTGGGGCACAATGGGGCATAAAAATAAATAAAAAATTATCTGAGCAGTGATTATCTTTGAAACAACATAGCAAGTACATTTTGTTAAAGAGGGACAAAATGTAGACATGCAAAAATGCCTAACTCATATCACACATCATTAATCTTTCATTTTTATCATATTCATCCATGATCTTGCATAATGCATCATTTTTATCACTTGCATCACTAATTCCCCTTTTAGCATCATTTTCTATCATTTTATCCTAATTTCCTCTATTAATTAAGTAATTTTGAATTAATTAATGAATTAATCATATTTCATTAAATTTTCCTCTTATTCCCTCTAATTCAATAATTTTAATTATTTAATTGGCCATAAATCTAATTTTCTTCTAATGTCCCATGATTAAATAATATTGAATTATTTAATTATCTAATTTCCCTCCCACTTGCATGGAATATTCTTTTTTAATAAAGAATATCCTAATCCTCCATAATTAAATAATCTTGAATTATTTATTTATTCCAATTTCCCTCTCAAAGGCATATTCCCATGGAATATTCTTTTTCAAAATATCCTAAAATATCTAAATCTTCTCATTCATCCTCAACCCTTCATTTCTTGATCTAATCTTCGCCCTTCATTTTAAAATATCTTAAACCAGTTTCCTTAAATTGTGGAGGTATTTTGAGTTCAAATTGATCTTGATCCTTCATCTTCCTTGATCCACTCACATTCATTGATCTTAAGATCTAATCTCAACCATTGATCATAACTTTGAAAATCTATAAAACATCCTTCATTCCTTCATTATCACCTACCTAGAAACTTTGAATTCTTGAGCACATTCATACCATTGAGCATTTGAGCAATTATCATCATCTAGGTCATCATCTCATGCTTTTGCAATAATGGGAGCTTCTTGATTGAGAAATCCAACACACCATTAATCATTAAAATGGAATTCTAGGTTTGCACATGGTTCATTTTCATGTTTTGATTATGATTTCATTGTACATACTAATTTCTAACCATGTTTGCATCCAATTCATTTGTAAGTGGGATTTGATCATTTCTTGATTTGGGTATTGTGAATTATAACCCTTATTTGATAATTCATGCTTCATTTCCATTTTCCACTAACACCACTTCAAAGATATTATGGATGTTTTATGGTTGTATGTCTATATGGATTATATATGTATGGATGTACTTATGGTGTATGATGATTATAATGAATTGTAGGTGGACGTAGCATGATTATGGATGTTGTGAATGGATGCAATGAATCATACATTTTATTATTTTATTTTGGTCATGATACAATTGTGAAAAGAAAGGGATTGGGGTAGGATGGGGGATATTAATGGTAGGATCAAGGGATGGAGATAGGAGAGAATGGGAATAGTTGGGAGGGAATAAATTGAAGCCTTAGGATAGGATTTTATAATGGTGTGGGTGGGGAGAATGGGTAGGTTCTCTATTCAATTTGTGTATAGAGATATGGATAAGATGATGAGTAGTAGTCAGTAGGTGGATGGGTGGGTGAGGTTATGCTGACATGTGGAGAGCAATCCTTAATTTTGATATAGCAAAGGAGATTATGTATAAGTGTATGGGAAAAAAGGTGATAAATATCCTTTGTATAGACTTGACTCTCAAAAAAAAGTTTATAGTACATGTAAGACATGATATAATATTGGGGAGTCATGTGAGAAATTATATTTAAGATATGAGATGGTTCTTATGCATAAAATTCATTGGCATGGGCTTTGTGAGTCTGTACAAAGAATAATTTATGTATATATAAAGATATTTCAACACACACAAGGTTGAAATCATCCTCGGTGGGTCATGTAAACAAAAAACAAAAAACACAACACACAACAACAAAGACTATGACCCATTATGCATCAATTAAAACACACCAAGATATAGCAAGATCTAGGTGTCCTTAAACTTAGTTATAGTCATGGGTAAAAAGATAAATAAAAAAATACCAACTGACGAACACGTCATTTAGCCATCATATCTCCTACCAAATTAGAATGGATGATGTTTTTTATTATGCCTAACATTGGAAGGATGCATCCATAAGGGTATGGATGACTATGTAGATAAGGATGATGGAAAAGAGGTATGGTTATTTTTTGTTGTCCAAAATTTGGACCTATGTATGATTTTTGATAGGATGTGATGTCTAATGTGAGGTTTTTTTTGTGAAATATAGTAAGCTCAATGTAATGGGGTGAAGTTCAATTTAGTGGGATAAGCTTAGGTTAGTGAGATAAGCTAAATTTCCTAGGTAACTTGTATGAAATCAATGTGAAGTCCCATTCAAATTGTGGTAGGTATGTATAAGGGTCTAATCCTTAGATGAGGCTTAGGTATTTCCCCTAGTGCCTAAAAATGGATTTGGAATAGTGGTGGATGGGTGGATTGTATGGTTGGTGGGGAAATACTATCAAATTAGGACACATGATGTAATAGGGATGAGGTAGGGGGAACCACAATGGGGAAGTTAATGAAGGTCTTTCCCATGAAGGGATTGAGATTGGAGGAGATTTCCAAACCATTAATTTTTTTAATTATTATCAATGATGTATGCACTGGGCGAATTGTCGTTGAGAGGTAAACATTGATTATCTGATGTCTAAGACTAGTTGTTGGAGTGATAGATCTATGTAAGAGATATCCATGGGTTTTGGGTATGGAAGGTTGTGGAGGAAAGTAGGTTGTTGCAGCTTGGTAAGATTGATTTTCATTGATGTCAAAAGTTTGCTTAATGTTGTATATGATTTGGAGATTGTTAGTGTGTGAAGATATCTAATGGCTCAAGTCAGCATTGCAGTGATCTACAAGATTAAGAGTCGGTTTGGTGTTTAAGTATGATGCAGATGTGATACACATGTATTTATGTGTTTTCAAGATGTTTAAAATGATATTTTTTCAGTTTGGTGTACCACACTCAATGAAAAATTGTAGAAGTTTAGTCTAAGGCTTTCACAGTATATACTCTAACACAATATTTTGGTCTGCATCCTTTCGCAGAGCAAGATCTAGTCTTGTGGTTTATAAGTTAAGTTCATTGAGATGTGAAGGTGTTATATCCAAAGTTTCATGTCAATAATACTTCCATAGAGAAAGGTAGAAGTGACAGAGTACCAGATTGTGTTAGGGCAATGCAAAGTGGTTCAGAAGACTTATTGGAACAATCTACATTCCACCACATGTGAAGTTTTGGTCAATAATTTTGTGGATATACTCAGTTGTCTAAATAATGTTATATTGAAGTTTCAAGTGATTTGGAGCTCCACAAGTTCAATTTTCAAAGTGTTAGAGTGATACAGTTGGTTATGGATCCTTAATCTTTATTAGAAAAAGTGTTTGAATACTTACACTAATAGAAGGTTGTGAAGTTTAGTTGTATGAATTTGTGTGGACACTCCACATGTCTCATAGTGTCTAAGGTATGAAGTGCATGAAGATATTTCTTGTTTCTAGTACCCCACAGGTGTTTCAAGTCATTTTGTCAAGTTATGCTTGTTGTTGAGGCCGACTAAGGTATGTTGATGGTGTGTGCCACTAATTAAAGATTGAGGAAAGTTTAAGGAGTGATATATATAGAAGATCAAAGATGATAAGAGAATCAAGTAGGTGTGCATGGATGTGTAAGTGTATGGGAAGATTGTAGTAAGGTCTATAATAGACCTAATATGTAGAATTAATGACTATCTATAGATTGAATCCATAAAGTTAGTCATATTCCAATTAATTTAATTAGGAAGTTGTAGCTTCCTTAGTTGTAACCCTAAAACTACAATTATGGAGTTGTAGCTTCCTTGGGTTGTAGCTCTAAATCAAAGTTTTCGTTGTTTCTTATTTGTGAGGCTGGATTTGGACAGTAGATCCAAGTAGCTCTTCTCACCATGGTTTTTCCCCTATGGGGTTTTCCACATATATCTAGTGTCAACTATGTTCTTGTGTGAATGCTTATCTCCTTTCATATTTTGATTAAAAGTAGATGAATTCTTTAATGGTATAACTGAGCTTCAATAGTGAAGGATTGAAATTTAAATTATAGTATACGGATTCATCCCCCCATCCCAGTTTTGTGTTCCCAACAATTGGTATCAAAGTTGAGGTTCCTTGATATAGCCTAACAACTAAGATATATTTTGTCTTTGGAACACATGGGGAATGAAGTAATGCCCAAGAAGAAGTGCTCTTAGGAAGAAGAGGACATACTCCATAATGAGGATGATAGATTTGATTTTAATAAAGAAGATTGTTCAGTAGATTATGAAGGAGAACTCATTTCTACTCTTAATTATCTAGATGAAGAAATAGAAAAAATGAATCTAACTCTCATTCAAGCTTGAAAAATTAGAAAAAACAATTGTCAAGTTGAAATTTCAAGTTAAAGAAGGTAAAAGAGTCTTTTACAAATTTCCTAAATTCCAAGCTCAATGACAAATCTATTGAATGCTCCAAGATTGAAGAAGAGATTGTCTCCCTGAGGAAAGAATTGGATAAAGAAAAGGAACAAATTGACAAGGGTCTAAAGCTAAAGGGAGGTTCTAGAATTCTTGATGAGATAATTATCTCTTAAAAATCATCAAAAGAAAAATCTGGTCTTTGTTTTGAGAAAGGTAAAAGTTCAACTAGTGCATCTAGAGACCTATATGAGACTTTTAAAGCAAGAGGTAAGTATGAAATGGAGGAGAAAACCTGCACTGAAGAACCTAAGAAGATAGCCCCCAAAAGTGAAAAATGAGATTGAGACAAGAAGAAAAATGATAGCAAGAAGGAAGAAGGTGGATTTATCCCAGTCCACAAACAAAGGAGATTCAAAGGTCCTCCACCTACTAGTCAGCATGCCCCTACTAGGTTCACTCAATCCTTTCATGGTTATTGTTATTCTTGTAATAAATTTGGGCATAAGGATGTTGATTATAGATCTAGGGAAAGAAGAAATGACTACATGGGTAGAAAACCATTTATTCCACCAAGATATGATGCTATGATGTCGCACTCTTTTCATGGATATTGTTATATATGTAATAATTATGGTCATAAGGTTGTAGAGTACAAAAATAAAGTTAGGAGAAATAAATTTGTTATGGAATATAACACTTTTTGATACAAATATAATAAGTTTGGGCATAAAGAAAAAAAAATTAGGAGTGGTTTTGTGAAACCACCTATTCAAAACAGGAGGGAGGAAGAAACCCTAATTAAGCAATAGAAGAAAAATGAAAATTTTTGGAAAGAGAAGCAAGGTCAAGAGAATTTGAAGAAGGATGATACTGGTTGTACATTTTGCACAAGATCCTATGAAAAAATGAGATAGAGAATTATCTTAGGGGGAGCTATTATTTGCAAATATTTTAGCCCCCTCGAAAGGATAAAATTTTGAATATTTCAGCATGAAAGTTGATTTGGGTCAATTCCTCTGAGGTGCATGTCCACTGAGCAAGGTTAAACCTGTTGATCAAGGTTCTAGAGTAAAAGAATGATATGCAAAGGTTTTCTAAGTATATTTGTATCCATGTGATGTCACAAAGTATTTTGGAAAAAGTTTACTTAACAAGTATGAATGCATTAATGGCAAAAAGTCAGGGAAAATGAAAGGCTTTTTATGTTTTATTTGCACAATTTGTTCTCATTTGCAATCAAAAGCATTTGTGTTTGGAAGCAGAGAATAGTGAAAAGGTTTTCAAGCTATCTTGTGTCTTTGTTCTAAACCCTAGTGACAATGTTTAAGTTTTTCAAAAGGAATATCAATGGTGACCCCACAGTTGGTAGATGTTGAAGAGAAATCCAAGACAAAGTATAAGAAGTTTCCTTTCAAGGTGATGGAGGTCGATAAGGATGACACATTTTTAAAGGTTCCTATGGATTTGATGTATACTAAAGATGTAATAATTTATGTTCATGTCGCGGTCAATGAGATTGATCACACATCATGTGAAGAGCTCCAACATGATCTCTTGGATGATCATGGTGTATACAAGCCTGAATATGCAAATTTGGAAAAAAAAGGTTCAATGTTTGGAAATATTTTCCAGACTTCTGCGACTGCCAAGAATGGGTAAGGAAATTCCTAAGCCACATTCATGATGAACTTATATATTTGGATAATCCCTATAGGATAACAACAAAGGCAATTAGGATAGTTACTAGTCTTTGTGCCATCGGACCAGTCCTAGTGCTAAAGTCAATTAAGAATGAGAGGGTTATTAAGCTTACTAGAGCTAAATTCGACAAAAGAACCCTAACAGTGAAAGATATCAATGATCCTAGAGCCCACTATGCCATAATGGGGATTTCCTACAAAATCTACTACACCAATAGAGAAGGATCTTCCACCACTACTGCAATCTACATTGTGTATCAAATGGTGAAGGAAGGTGCCAACTTTGATTTGTGTGAATTGTTGAGGGAGTAGCTGATGGAAAATTTAAAGTGAAAAAAAGAAATTGGTTATAATTTCAGGTTTGGTTCATTGATTATTTTTCTTACATTATTTTTCTTGAATGAATTGCCTAGATTTAAAGGAAAAATATGGGATAAGTTAAGTTCTTTTTGGTAGTTACTCAAATCGGAAATCCCATAAGAGGTTTTCAGGATAAGAAAGCATACAATACTTTGTACTAGGGATTCCTTAAGAATCTACAAACAAAGATGCAGATAGAGAGAGAATTATATCTGATTTGGTTTGGAGATATAAGGATGAGATAACATTTATAGTGGAAAGGGATCATTATTACATTGAAGCAGTGGACCCTAGAACCTCATGGATTCCTAAGTTACCTTATGAAGTTTCTTCTAAAGAAGTCAAGGTATATATGGATATCCTATTGAATAATCCAAAAGATTCATCTATTGATAGATTTGGCACATATAGAGAGATAATGGATAAGATGCATAAGAAGAATGCAGAGAAGCATGTGTCAAAATATAGAGAAGAGCTTCACAAGAAATGGGGTATTCCTCCAAAGTCTACATCTGATGCCCCCATAGAGGATTCTAAAGCTAAATGTATTCCTTCAAAAGCCAACAAAGGGCCAAGAAGGTCTGGTAGATCCACTTCTATTGCTACATCTTCTCTACAACCCTCTGGATCTACGCAAACAACTGGTACAAAGAGGAGTTGTATCAAAGACTCCACCATAAAAGAAGGCCACTAGGCTTAAGAAAAAGGAAAAGAGGATGAAGATAGATGCAGAAGAATCTAAAGAGGAAGAAGTTGGAGAAGAAGGTATCTCCAAACAAAGAATAAAGAGAATAAAAAGACAAAGCACCTCCTCCGGTAATAATTCCACATGAGCCCCTCAAGCTTGAAGCCATATTAAATGGAATTGTTCATCATGGTCTATTGGATAAAACCATATAGTTCCATTCAAAATTCCCTCTAGAATATCAAAATACCATAGCAAAGGCCATTATCATATATATGCTTAATTATAACATGCCTTTGAGTGACATTCTTGAAAAGGCTCCAAAAATCCTAGCTCAAGCTTTGAGACAAAGAAAAGAGTATACAATCAAAGAAGATGAAGAGCTGAAATAGTAGGCTATCAACAAGGCTAGGTCCTCTATATCCCAAGAAGAAAAGGATAAGATAGCTTAGAAGCAAGCTCAAGAGCTCCGCACAAAGCATAGAGTAGACATTCTCATGGGAATGGATGATGATGATGGAGAGAAGATTCAGAAGGAGATAGAATAAGTCACAAAGAAAATCCTTGAAGAGGTGCAGATTGATACTGGAATGGATTCGTAGGAGCCTTTCGAAGAACAAGATACTAGTAATGTGCCCTCTCTAGAGTGTACAAAGGAACAAGATGTATTTGGTCAGAAAAAAGAGAAAGATGTCTCTAGTCAAGAAAAGGTGAAGGAAAAGGAGAAGGAGAAGGCAAGGGAGAAGGGTGGTAAAGAAGAAAGCTTAGAGAAAATGTATTCCTCTTTGGTTGACTCAATCAAGGAGTTTTTGGAACAAGAGATGTAGATTCAACCAGTAGTGTCTCTGTAGTTGCTACAAGTTCCTACATTTGATGGGAAAGTTAATTTATTTGGTATGTATCACCTTCATAAGATGAAGCTTGGATATGTACACCCCACAGCAAGGCAAGAGTTGCTACAACAACAAGTGGAGATTGCAGAAGCATTGGAAGAGGCAATGAAGGTATTAGAAGAGAAATTTATTGAAGAAAAAAGGGATACATCCCTTCCCCCTACATAATAGATGAAGTAGCTAATGGAGTTCTTTGAAACTCATTCATCCCATTTCAAGAAGAAGGAAGAACAATATATCAATAAAAAGAGATTGAAATAAGCCTCTGAAAAGTGCGTCAGTGAATTTTCCAAGCTATAATCATGCATCAAGGACACTCAAAAGAGATTGGAGGAAGCAAAAGTATTGTATGTCTTTTGTTTGAAGTGTCTTGATAAAACAAAGAGCATAAATTATCAAATCAATTCTATTGTTCAAATGAAAATAAAAAATGTGGCTACAACTTATGATCTTGTGCAAGATAGTGATGGTGCCATAAGGGCACAAGTGGAGAATTTACACTCCTAGGTGCAACAATTTCAAGATCAAAGGGAGAATTTTAAGGGTCAGGAAAAGTAGTTAAGAGAGATAGTGATCCTAAGGTTGGCCTCACTCACTAGACTTCTAGCATAAGCAAATGGTGTAACTCAAAAGTACCATGGACCATTTTCATTGGAGGACACAAAATACACATATGTGTAGTTGATATGTCAAGTCCAAACCCTAGCTACAACAAAGAAACAATGGGACAATAGCTTGATCTAGCTCAAAACAATTTATAAGAGCATTCTTCGATCTAGTTGAGTTGAGTTTGATTTTTGATGTAAGATATCTTGTTTTTTTAAAGTTGTGTATATGCATGGAGTAGAACAATCTATAGATATAAGGATAATTTTGGTGAAGTAACTGAACGTCATCCTAGAGGGAGTAAAATTTGTATAGAATAAGGGGGAGACTATAAGTTTTGTATGTAGAGAGAAAGCTTAGTTACCATTTTCCCTTGATGTCAAAGGGGGTGAGAATGTGCATCAAATGAGGAGAGTTTGTGCACATCAATTGGTTTTTTCCATCAATGAAAAAGGGGGAGATTGTTGCAACTTGATAAGCTTGATTGTCATTGATGTCAAAAGTGTGCTTAAGGTTGTATATTCTTTGGAGATTGTTAGTTTGCAGAGATATCTAATGGTGGAGGTTAGCATTGCAATGATCTAGAAGACAAAGAGTCAGTTTGATGTCTAAGTATGATGTGGATGTGGATACACATGTCTTGATGTGTTTTAAAGATGCCTACAATGATAATTTTTCAGTTTGGTGTACCACACTCAATGAAAAACTATAGAAGTTTAGTCTAAGGCTTTCATAGTATATTCTCTAAGGTGGAGACATAGTATTTTGGTCTATATCCTTCCACAAAAAAAGATCTATTCTTGTGGTTCAGAAGTTAATTTCATTGAGAGAAGGTGTTATATCCAGAGTTTTATGCCAATAATCCTTCTATAGAGAAAGCTAGAAGTGACAAAGTACCAAACTATGTTAGGGAAATGCAAAGTGATTTAGAAGACTTGTTGGAATGCTTTGCATTCCACCACAAGTGAAATTCTGGTCAAGTGGTTTTTTCGACATACTCAATGGTGTCTAAAGAATATTATATTTAAGTTTCAAGTGATCTGGTGCTCTGCAAGTTCAGTTTTCAAAGTGTCAGAGTGATATAGTTAGTTCTAGATGCTTAATCTTCATCAGAACAAGTGTTTGAATACTTGCACCAGTAGAAGGTTGTGAAGTTCAATTGTATGAGTTTGTGTGGACACTCCAAATGTCTCATAATGTCTAAGTTATGAAGTTCATGGAGATCTCTCTTGTTTCCAGTACCGCACAAGTGTTTCAAGTCATTTTGTGAAGTTATGCTTTTTGTTGAGGCCGACTAAGGTATGTTGATGGTGTGCACTACTAATTCAAGATTGAGGAAAGTTTAAGGAGTGATTGAAGATTTTGTATGAGTTATGCTGACTCATTTGGAAGAAACAAAAATATTTTTTTATCACTCTTGAGTACCACAAATGGATATGAAGGTTGACATGCTACAAGTTACATATTTTCTTGTTTATGGCCGATTTAATTTGTATTTGAAAAGCATGTGGATGATATATATATATAGAAGATCAAAGATGAGAAGAGAATAAAGTAGATGTGCAAGGATGTGTAAGTGTATGGGAAGATTTTAGTAAGGTTTGCAACAGACCTAATGTGTAGAATTGATGACTATCAATGGATTGAAGCCATAAAGTCAACCATATTCTAGTTATTTTAATTAGGAAGTTGTAGCTTCCTTAGGTGTAACCTTGAGACTATAATCAGGGAGTTGTAGCTTCCTTGGGTTGTAGACCTAAATCAAAGTTATAATTATTTCTTATTTGTGTGGCTAGATTTGGATAGTAGATCCAAGTAGCTCTTCTCACCGTGGTTTTCCCCTATGAGGTTTTCCACATATATCTAGTGTCAACTATGTTCTTGTGTGGATGCTTATATCTCCTATTTTGATTAAGTAGATGAATGCTTTAATGATATAACTTAGCTTCAACAATTAAGGATTGAAATGGAAATTGAAGTATACTAATTCACCCCCCCTCTCAGTATTTTGTGTTCCCAACACAAGTTGTCGAGGAAAGTGAAATGAGATATGACTTTAGGTGGTACCAATTCAAGCCATGAAAGGAGTAAATGTGGTATATGGTGGGGCTTGGGAATTCTTCAATTAACATGTATACTAAATTTATATATGATGGGATGGGGGTGATGGGGGTGATGGGGGTGATCATGAAGTGTGAAGTAGATAATATCATGTTATATGGTGGGATGAGGTTAATGCACATGACACCTATGAGAAAGTTTTCACCAAGGCACTTATCTAAGGTACCACCTAGATGATTTTCACTATTGGATGTACTATTTCTCTTTATTAATTTTTTTTGAGTTTTTAGATTTTTTTAATATTTTTCTTGTCTTTTTAGAATATTTTGAGTCTAAAGTCAAGCATTGAAAATTTTAAGGTAAATGATCATGGGCTCCTCTAGTGATTGACCTTCCATTGTAGCAAGTGATAGGATCCTAAATCATATTTGGTTGTAACAATGAAAGGTCCTATGTAATTAGGTTCAAATTTTCCTTTCTTGTCTCTATCTTGGAGATTCCTATGATTTTCCTTAAGTACCAAATCACCAATCTCAAACTGATAGGTTTTGATATTCTTGTTGTAACTATGATGAAAGTGATTTTGATATTCATGGAGGTGATTCAAGGAATTTAAGCACCTCTCATCTATAGTTCTAGCTCCTATAGGTATGCAACCTTATACTCCTCTTCGTCCATAAGATGTCGTAATGATATTGTTTAAGAGGTTAGCTCGAGATCAATTAGAAAAATGACCACTAAACTAAAGATAAGTGAATATGGAGTTCCACTAATGGGTGTGTGAATGCTAGTGTAGTAGGCCCATAAGGTGGGATGGAGTTGTAGGTGCCAAATAATGACTAACTTCATTGGCTATCTTATTGAGTATTTTTAGGATAGTTTTTTTAGAATCCTTTTCTTGGCCATTACTTTGGGGATAATAGAGTTGGAGGGAATTTCAATGCTAGTTATGGAATTTTTGGCACAGGTCATAGACGTATTTTTTTTGAAAGGTCTTTCATTATCAATGATAATTGTGAGTGGAATTCCAAAGCAACATATTATGTCATGGAGGATGAACTTAGAAATTTTTTATTGGTGATGTAGGTGAGAGGGATGGATTTGACCCACTTTATGAAATACTTAGTGGAAAATATTATGAATTTAGGGAAATTAGAGGAAGGTGGGTGTATTTTCCAACGTGGTGTGATTCTTGGGATGGTGCATGTATCAAATCATTGTGTTGTTGACATGGTAGGAATTTCTTGACAAATTGATGTATATTTTGTTCCATAGTTAGCCAATAGTAACCCATTCTTAGTATTTTTTTAGCAAGGGTGAGTACACTTTAATGTGCACCACAGATACCTTAGTACACTTCACATAAATCAATTTGGGCTTCTTTTGTGTCTAATCACCTTAGGAGGGTTCCATCAAAGCTCCTTCAGTAAATGGTATCACCAAGGATGGTAAAGCGAGATGAACAATGGATGAAAGTTTTTTGGATGATGGATAGGTTGGGTGTGAGGGTATTATCATGGAGGTATGTTTAAATGTCATGATACCAAGGAGATTTGGGACCAAAAATTTTGAATTCTAATTATGTATCTGGAACATCATATGTTAGGATCAATAATTATTCTACCAAAAATTCACATTTCTAACTATTATGAGGCATATCCAATAATGATCTAATGGTATCCATGGGATTTTTTCATTTTTTGTTGAGAAAAGAGGCTTGCTTAAAATGGATTTGGTAGAATACTCCTTGAACTTGTCAACCATTCTTTTATATGGGAGTAGCATTTCATCTTTTGTCTAATAGCCATCATTTACCTACTTGATAACAAGTTGGAAATCTCCATAAACATTTAAATTTAAGATTTTCCATTGAATGTCAAATATTTCTTTATGGTCTCCTAATGGTATATTCTCATGGATTCCCATTAGTTATATTATTTTCAAATGTTTCTAGAACTAGAGGCTCTTTTTGGTCCTATCTATCAATTTAGGGTATATGAGTTGGAGGTCAATAGAAGTGGATGATGTAATGGTGTATATGTTGGTTTCCTAGAATATTTTGGCGATATGTTTGAAGTATTATTTGTATGTATCCTCCTTGGTATTAATGACAATAGAGGAATCTTTTGTTGCTTTAGTGCAAGTGGACTTAGGCTTTAGAGGTATAATTTTAGGTGAGTCATACCCTAGCCCTTGATACTTTGGAAGTTCTGTTGGATTTAGAGGTTCTATTATTCCTTTTTCATTTTTTCCAAGAACTTTTCCTTTTTAGCCCATATTTTTTTATATTTATAGACCTTTAGGTTGAATTTCTATTGGTACTAAAGGTTTTTCTTCATATTTTTAGAACCATGAGGTAATGTACATCATTTAATAGTTTCCTTGTCTAAGAAGCCCCAACATTTGAAATTAGTTTCCTTGGTTGTGAATGTGACTTTGGATGTTGATGTGGAAGTCCTTGGTTAACCATGGGACTTAGCAGAAAGTGGGAGTTGTCCTACATAGAATGATTTTTACAGTTTATACTCTCCACATCCTTTTCCAATAATTGTATCCTTGATCTTAGGGGTGATGATGGGAGAATCAATTAAAGAGGTAAGAAATGATGGATCAATGTAAGATGATTAGAATGAAGTGAAATCATTGATTGGGAAATGATGCAATCAATTATATCTACCTTAAAAAAATCAATATTGTAAGGGTTTGGAATCAACAAGTACAATAAATTTTTTGCCTTAATATGAGAATTTTATGTATTGATGATAGATGGAGGGTTTAAATTTCATGGAATGTATCCATGGGTAGCCAAGGAGGATATTTTAGGGGAGATCAAGGTATAATATTTGGCATGTAGTCTCCATGGTATTAGGGCCAACTTGAATGGGAAACTTTATAGTTCCTTCTTATTCATGCTCAACATCATCATAAGCCTTGATAGTGATTTTATTTTGGGGATCTATAACTCCTTCAGAATATCCCAATTGTCTTATTAATTTTAAGGTACATAGATTTAATCCTAACCCACCATCTATAAGAACATGTTTTATTTTATTCTTATGGATGTAGGCTTCAATATGGATTGCTTTATTATGGGATATATCTTCGGATTTCAAGTATTTTTCCATAAATAAAAGGTGATGGGATGAAGATAGGTGTGCTATTATGGCTTGAAAATGTTCCAATTTAATGTCATTTGGGACTCGAAATTCATGCAAATATCATTCTAAGATTTCCTTGTGGAGGGGACATATTTTTAGGAGATCTAAGATGGATATTTGAGTGAGTGTTTTACCAAGATGGTCTAGGATGTTATATTGGTTGGATTATTGTGTGGATGAGGATGAAGCTCCTTAGATGTTTATACTACTCCAATGCATGGTGATGGCACAATTAGAGATTTTAATGGTTGTGGTGGCTATGCAAGAATGCCATTCTTCAACTCTTCCTACAATGGAATCATAGGATGGATAGATTTGAACATGGTGAGTGTAAATTTTATATGGGACAACCTTGTTGGATGAGGAGGATTTAACTTTTCCATATTCATGAAAAGGTTCCTTATAGACACCCAATTGTTTTGTTGGATGATTTGGATTTATGACCTTCAATTTTAATCTCGCCTCTATTGATGAGATCCTGGATGTAGTTTTTTAGTTTCATACACTTGGATGTATCGTGTCATTTAACCCTATAATATTCATAATTTGTTTTATTTATATCATACAAATTTGGATTGATTTCCATGGAATGGTCTAGTCACAGGATACTTTATTAGATTAACTTGGAAAATATTATGAAATACTACCTCCATTGGTTCCCCTACCTCCATTTGTTCCCCTAATGGAGTGTATTTATGTTTGGGATTATTATTTTGTTTTGTTTGTCCTTGTGGGATTGTGAAATTGTTTTGAATAGCTTGTAATTTTAGATTGTTTTGGGATGATGATGGTGTTTTTGTTTGAACATTTTAGAATTTTTTAGTATCTTTTACACCATCATTGACTATGTTTTTATTTTTCACCCAAAAGCATGGTTTTTCATTATTTTGGTTGTTGTTGTCTTTATTTTTCTTGTAGATTTTGACCAAATATTTGGCTATAAGGGATTTTTTGATATTAGCACATTGTAGTTGTAGATGGAAGCTCGTTTCTTGGTTTATATTTTGCATAAAGATAGTGACCAATTTTTTTAAGGAAGAGGCCATGGAAAACTACGAGCAAGGTGCCTTCATCATTGTAAGAAGGTATCAAATATCTCACCATTATTTTTTTGGTGTTGCACAAGTCTAACATAGTGGTTTCATGCTCAATGTTATAAGTAGTGTGCAACACAATTTTCAGCTAGGTATTTGATAGTGATGATAGATCCATGTGGAAGGTTAATGAACCCTTCCAATGCTTTTCCTACTAAACATCAAGGAAAGAGTCTCATAAGATAAATTTCACTATAGGAGACTTCTTGAAAAGATATGTAGAATTCCTTGACATGTTCTTGAGGATCACCTTTCCCTTTATACTTTTTGAATTTAGGCATTTCAAAATTTTGGGGGAAAGGGACCATGGTAATGGGCCTATCAAATGGGTAAGGGCATATTTCATCAAATTTATAGGGTTTATTATGATGTCCTACTTGAAATCCTTGAATCATGTTTCTCATATCTTGAAGTTCTTGTGTAATGTTCATGGGGTTGATATTGTTTGACATGTAGGTTGAATGTATTGGGTTATATGAATGTATGTGTTGTCGGTAATGTGATGTAGGAATGCGAGTTAAATGTTGATCGTTTTGTTGTGAGGTGGTTGGGTTAATGTGTTTCTAATGGATTTAATTGGAAGTATGTGTGAGGTTTTTTATGTGGAGTGGGAGAGATGTAAGTAAAATTTCAATGGGTGGGAGAGAATTTTGTGTAATCTTAAGGGGTGGGTTGGATGTTTATTGGTGGTTTAGGTGTGGAAGGATGTGTGCTAGAGTGAACTAGTATTGATGGAATGGTGACTCTAAGTTGTGTAGAAGGGAAAATTTGAATTGGTTGTGAGATGGAAGTGAATTGTTGTAAGTTTTTTGGAATATTTATTGCATGTGGGTTGGTGAGGTTGTATGATAAATTAAGGGTATGTGATCCCCATAAATTGTCTAGGTGGTTGGTGGTTGTGGCTTTTGTGGATATGAGTTGTGTAATGTCAAATTTTAATTAAATTTTGGCTCCATTTTGGATTAATTATAACAAGAAATGATCTTGGTATGTTTTGATTACTATTCCACAAGTTCTTAATTTTAGAGATTTTGTATAAATTCTTGTGTTCTTGGTGAATATTCAAGTTGTGTTAATATTCAAGGTGAATAATCAAATTAAATATATTTAAAATTATACTCTTTGGGAAGCTTATAATAAGGACTACATACTTACAAAAAATAAACTTTAAATGAATTCATTTGATCCCCCAAAAGGTAAATCAAAAGTGGTTTTTTATCAACATTTTGATAGGTGTAAAGGAGACTCTGTTATAGGTATGGTTTAAAACTAGTGGGGTTCTATCCAAGGGGGTTTGATCTAGGGTGGTTTGATCAAACCCTCTTCAATTGGAATCCTTTAATGGAACTTTTCAAGGCTTAAATCATTATATTTTCTAAAAATATTTGATTTCAGCAAAAATCAAGATGTCCTAAAAAGTGTAAACCACTATTGTGGGATCACCCAATATTTGGTCTTTGAGGGTATGTTGGTGTATATGTGATTTATCCTTGTGATGTAGCATTTAGATATTTATGAGGCATCACCATTAAGTGTTTTAATCCATTAATATTTTCATTTGATACCTTGTAAGTGGCATGCAAGGGTAGACCCAGTTGTGTTTGTTTTGGTATAGGAATGTTAGTTTGATGTTAGATTGAAGGATTCTTATGTCTAATAGATGAAATAGTTTATGTCTAAGGTTCTAATGTTTGTCTAGGTTTGGATGGTATAGGATGATTTAGATGTTTAGAATATTGGGTGTGTGTGATGGTTGATATGTTTAAGATTATGGTTTGGATTTGGATTAAATTTAGACCAAGTTTTGATTTTTTTGGAATAATAATGTTTATGGAAGACCAAGGGGCGATAATGGATTGAAAACCAAAGCTGAATTAAGTAAATCTAGATCCTTAATGATTAGGGGTCATTTAGGAATTTATCATTTTCCTACTTAGGAGAGGAAATTTCCTAAGAAAAAATTGGATGGGGATTTTGGAGTTCACTAACTTAGGAATTGCCAAGGTCCTAAGCTAATTTATCCAAGTTTTATTAAGGCTAACTTAATATACTACTTAAGATAGGAAAGTTCTTAAGAAATGTATAAGTTAGAGAATAAGGATAAAGGATCTAGATTTGGCTCTAATCAAGTATGATTTTGTCTTGATTTTATGGTTTTGGACTTTGAATTTGAATAAATATGTGTTACTCATAAACATGATCCTTCACTTTTTCAGCTAACTTTATCCTTTTTCCTTAGTCATTTTATTGAAATTCATGTTCAGGCAGTGTTTTGTTGCTCGTCTCAAACTCAGGCAGGGTTTTCATTAGTTTTTCTAACCACCCGCTTTATCGCTTTTATTGTATTTCTTTTGCTAGGTGGTGTTTTATGACTTTATCCTAACCCATTGTTTCCTTAAAAGGGGGCTATATGTATGTGAACAAACTACATGTTAGTGACCCATGTGATTAATTACCATGTGTCAAAGGTCACCTAATAGCTTATACTACAAGTTATGTTATGGGCGGCATTCCTCAAAATCTTTGAAACCTGAGCGGTGTTTTACCAAGTTCAATGAATCAACCGCTTTCCCGCCTAAAAGTGCTTTTAGTTAATTAATGGAAAAAACGGTGAATGTTGATTTACAAGATCAGTGCATTACATGAAGTAAACTAGAATTGATATGAATACAAATAAACAAAGTCATGCATACAGTGAGACAAAGATAGCAAAATATATTTTATTTATATAGATAAATACATGTATACATCACATTGGCACTATAAAATTGGTTGATTTGATTGCAAAAGTTGGTATCGATAAAAAAATACAAAAGGAGACATTCTTGTTCAGACACATAAAGAAAACATCCAGAATCAAATGCCCTCAACCACAATCTAGAGGCATTCAAGCTGAGCAAGGGATAAAAAGTTATCATGTGATTGCAGGAATTGGGAAAAGAGCCCCATATCATTCCTCAAAATTCCCACACAAGAAGAGAAACCACTTCCTCCATGGTCTCGTTCTGAAGAGCCGACACTATAGAAATGGTGTCACCTACCAGTCCACTCTGAGGATAGTGACTAAGCCTAGCAATAGCTACATTGACATGATGATGAAATTTAGGCCTCACTAGACACTCTAATGCTCTTACACCCTAGTCGCGGCGACTAGAGGTCCTGATGATCATGTACACAAAATGATCTAATATGGTAGCATTGTGTACATGTTCCTGGATCATAAACGCTTCACCCAGGATACTACAAAGCACCTCTTCTTCCATCTCACTTTGTATCATAAAGACTTCTTTCAATTGATCTGATAGATGCCTAAACAATGGAATACATTCAATCTCCTCCAGAACAATGAAATTATTTGCGGAATCACCATC
The DNA here is from genome assembly GCA_007258455.2 of Sequoia sempervirens. Taxonomy (NCBI): domain Eukaryota; kingdom Viridiplantae; phylum Streptophyta; class Pinopsida; order Cupressales; family Cupressaceae; genus Sequoia; species Sequoia sempervirens. Next base: position 27,032,458 of record VDFB02000009.1, on the reverse strand, counting down.
ACTCTGAGTGCTTGCCATGTTGGAATATTTTGAATGATGAAGAGTGGTAACGGTGGTTGCATTTAAAGGTTGGTCGGACATTGGCATTTTTCCTCTTAGATTTGGTGGGATGATAGCTTGGTTTGAATTGATGGTTGATTTGAAACCAACATCAAATCATACCCTTAGTTGGCAATAAACACGTGCTATCATATGGTGTTCTCCAAAGGCTTCATTAATTATTCGTTTGTGTGAAAGGTCATTCGACAGCCGTTGGTGTAAATAAGATCAGTTTTCTTGCCCGATGTCCTTTCATTTTCTAGATTAATTATTTCAATTGATCTTTAGTAGTCTCTAAAAGATGATGAAAGACAAGAAGACTCTAGATTTAGTAATGGTTTAAGCATTAGTTTGGTGGAATTGGTTTGCTATATATTAGAAAATGAAGAAGGAGATGGAGTCAAATCTCCAAATATGCATTTTGTGGTGTTTTTGAGAGGGATTTGGTCATTTATTTCATGTTGTAATAATTCATAATCTTTGACTTGTGAATTTAATGAGATGCCTAGTACGCTGATCTTTGTGTTACGCGTGCAATAGAGTTATGTCTTCTTTGTGAGATAAGCTTTGTGGTGTCCATTTATTACAGTATGATCTTATTTCCTTTAATGAGATAGTTATAGATCTTTTTAATCTTTGTGTTGATCATTTATGGTTGTTGTTTATGCATTCGCGTTGGTTTCATATTTATCAACTAGCGTTTGTTGACTTTCCTGCTTTCTAGTTAAAAGCATACTTGTGTTTATTTAGTTTAGTTAGATTCATTACATATCATTCAAGGGAGTTGTACCTCCAAAATTCAAAGAAAAGCCTCAAATGCAATTGTGGTCTTTTTAGAGCTATTAGTGGATTGATACTAGTGCTAAACAGGGCTAAGAGTCATTTATTTTGAGCATATTTATCATGAGCCAATTCATTCGCTAATAGATTTTTGGTGACTCCACTAGGGAATGAATTGATTTCTGATAAGTTACCATCACGACATGCAATAGGATGGTACTTCCTCATAATGATGTGTTTCCCATCTTGCAGCCTGATTTAGATTGGGTACGAGTAGAGCAAGATGACATCATTTCTCAATTAAATATGCCCGTCTGGAGATACAAGAGGAACACAACAGATTTATATGTGAGCGAATCTTGCCTTGGAAGAAGAGGAAGAGTTGGCCCAATGCCCACTTGCACTTGTAGTTGAATTCCCTCCAAGGTTGGTATTTGTGTACTATGACAATCCTCCCCGTCATCCCGATCATCAGCCTAATCAACCATTCCATCATCCATGGGGCCCACCCCTTCATCAACCTAGGAATCCACCTCTAGCTTGTCCGCCACCCAGAAATTAACTCAAATAATTTTCTTTCCCATTTTTCTTTACTCCCTTGTCAGTTGGTGACTCTGATCATCTATGGCCTTGAATCTTTGGTGTAATCATGTTAGCCCTCTTGCCTTGTCACAATATCATGACTTACCCAGTGGTTCCCAAAAATGATATCCTAAATTTTTTGGTCAAGTCACCCAAGACCCTAAAGAACAAATCCTGGCTATGAGTACAATAAGTGGATTTTTGGGAATTAAGAAGATTTTTTTGTGAGAATCTTTATCAACAATTTAACTGAGAAGGTGGTAGAGTGGTACATAGGACTTGAAAAGGGAAGCATTACAGGATGAAATATTCTTAAAACAAAGTTTCTCCAATGTTATAAAATCCTAGTCAACATCGCAGCCACCCTACGACTTTTTTTTTCAAATCATGAAGGATAAGGCCAAAACAATGAGGGATTTTGTATACCATTTCAATCGATTGCTTCAACGAATTCCTGTTCCAGAAAGGCCCAGTGAGGAGATCCAATTTCACATATTTATTTCTGCTCTGGATCCTAATATTCAATTGATCCTTAAAAGAGATAAAATTCAAGGAATTGAAAGGGCTTAATTATAAGCAATAATTGTTGAGGATGATTTTATAACTATGGGAAAGTGGAAACCCAGTGACAGTGTGAAGCCTGAAGCCAGTCACAAGCTATCCCTTGAATTCTTGATTAAATGTCATGAAGAGGTAAAATCTCCTCGCTCGACCTTTGAAGATATTAATTTGATGATTTTTTATAACATGCAACAGTTTAATGAAGAACGAGACCAACATTGCAATGATCAATCCTTTAGTTTATATACCTCGTTTGAGGTTGAAAGTGATCTTAGTTCATCTAGTGATGATGAAGGTGATACATCATAGAAGAAAATGCCCATCATTTCTACCTTTCATTTCAAGAATAAGTCTTTCTCTTCTTAGGCTAATTTAAAGGATCTGGTGTCAATTTCCCTTTCCGTCCCTGAATACAAAGTTTTCTCCTTCAAAGAGGCGACAAATGAGACTACATGTTTTCATCTAGAGGAAAATGGAGGTCTTGCATATGGTACTTCCCAAGAAAAGATGAAATGGTCAATTAATCCTAACCCTCTTTTCATTTTTGATGAATTTGAAATATATCATAATCCTCTCTTTACAAATTCAATTGCTGATCAATCTATGTTTGAGGATGAATATTGTGTATCAATGGTTGAAATCAATCACAATCAAGGAAATGTCGAGGGAACTGCTAGTCCTTTATTGAAGGAAGGTGAGAATTTCCAGATTGATGCACAGACAGAGTTTACAAGTGAATCGATTTTTGCTTTATCTTAGTTTATAAAGGTATTCATCTCTCATGAAAATAACTTGATTAAGGAAAGGTGTGATGAAGTTAAAAAATCTATTGTTCCCGATGATGATTTTCCAAAAGGAGGAATGTCTAAGAGATGTAATATCGGGGAGGAATTTAGAACTCAGAATTTTGTATCAGAATTAGATATACCTAGATTGATGAGCATCGACTACGAAAGGTGGTCACTAAAGGATGGTTTAGTATTGGCAAAACAACAATAGGATTAATTTTTGATGAGAAATGGCTTTTCAGAGGATTTTTTGGTAGTAGTGTGTGGAGTTCTTTGCACTTATGTCGGGGTATCCTTATTCTTCAAATTGCTTCGAAGGATTTATGCCAAGGTGGGCCTTTTCAGAAATGGGTCATTCTTCTCTCAACCAGTTTGTGGGTTCGTATAAGTTTTCTTTTCTTTTTCCCTTCAGAAAGTTTTTCCTACATTGTAAATAGCCAATTTTGGTTTGATGTTATTTTTGGTTTGTTGTTTGGTTTCGGTATCCTTCTCATTTTGACTTTGTGCCCAATGGAAAGGACTGATCATACATGCTAGGTTCTCTATGTCCTTTACAGTCCTTGTCCCCAATTAGAGTCATTGTTACTCATAAACATGACCCTTCCCTTTTTCAGCTATCTTTCCTTATGTGCCCTATTCATTTTATTGAAATTCATGTACAGGTGATGTTTTGTTTCTCATCTCAAACTCAGGTGGGGTTTTCATCAGTTTTTCTAACCACCTGCTTTACTACTTGTATTGTATTTCTTTGGCTAGGCAGTGTTTTATGACTTTATCCTAACCCATCATTTCCTTAAAAGGGGGCTATATATATGTGAACAACCTGCATGTTAGTGACCCGTGTGATTAATTACCATGTGTCAAAGGTCACCCAATAGCTTATACTACAAGTTATGTTATGGGTGGCATTCCTCAAACTCTTAGAAACCTAAGCAGTGTTTTACCAAGTTCAATGAATCAACCACTTTCCTGCCTGAAAGCACTTTTAGTTAATTAATGGAAAAAGTAGTGTATTTTGATTTACAAGATCAACGCATTACATGAAGTAAACCATAATTGATATGAATAAAAATAAACAAATTCATGCATACAGTGACACAAAGATAGCAAAAGATATTTTATTTATATAGATAAATATGTGTATACATTGCATTGGCACTAAAAAATTGGTTGATTCGACTACAAACGCTGATATCAATAAAAAAATACAAAAGGAGACATTCTTGTTTAGACACTCAGAGCAAACATCAGGACTCAGATCCCCTCAACCACAATTTGGAGGCGTTCAAGCTAAGTAGGGGATAGTAGGTTATCATGTGATTGCAGGAATTGGGAAAAGAGCCCCATATCATCCCTCACAATTCTCACATGAAGAAGAGCAACTGCTTCCTCTATGGTCTCGTTCTAAATAGCCAACACTATACAAATGGCGTCACCTACCAGTCCTTTGAGGATAATGATTGAGCCCAACAATAGCTACATTGACACAACATGATGAAATTCAGGCCTCACCAGACATTCTAATGCTCTTACACCCTAGTCGCAGCAACCAGAGGTCCTAATGACCATGTGCACAAAATTCTCTAATATGGTAGTATTGTGTACATGTGCCTGGCTTAGAAACACTTCACCTAGGATACTGTGAAGCACCTCTTCTTCCACCTCGCTCTGTATCACGAAGACTTCTTTCAGTTGATTTGACAGATGCCTAAACAATAGACTGCATTCAATCTCCTCCAGAACAATGAAATCATTTGCAAAATCTCCATCACTCTAAGAGCTTGCCATGTTGGAAGCTTCTGAATGATGAAGAGTGGTAATGTTGGTTGAATTTATAGAAGGCTTGTCAGACATTGGTGTTTTTCCTCTTAGATTTGGTGGGATGATAGCTTGGTTTGAATTGATGATTGATTTGAAACTAGAATTAAATCATACCATTAGTTGGCAGTAAATACGTACTATCATATGGTGTTCTCCAAAGGCTTCATTAATTATTCTTTTTTGTGAAGGTCATTCAGCGACTGTTGGTGTAAATAAGATCAATTTTCTTTCCCGATGTCCTTTCATTTGCCAAATTAATTATTTCGATTGATCTTTAGTAGTCTCCAAAAGATGATGAAAGTCAAGAAGATGTTAGATTTAGTAACAGTTTTAGCATTAGTTTGGTGGAATTGGTTTGCTATATATTAGAAAATGAAGAAGGAGATGGGGTCGGATCTCTAGATATACACTTTGTGGTGTTTTCGAGAGGGATTTGGTAATTTATTTCATGCTATAATAATTCATAATCTTTGAGTTGTCAATTTAATGAGATGCTCAGTATGTTGATTTTTGTGTTACACATGCAATAGAGCTATGTATTCTTTGTGAGATAAGCTTTATGGTGTCCATTTATTATAGTATGATCTTATTTCCTTTAATGAGATAGTCATAGATCTTTTCAATATTTGTGTTGATCGTTTATGGTTGTTATTTATGCATTCGTGTTAGTTTCATATTTATGAACTAGTGTTTGTTTCCTTTCCTGCTTTCTGGTTAAAAGCATACTTGTGTTTATTTAGTTTAGTTAGATTCATTGCATATCATTCAAGGATTTGTACCTCCAAAATTTAGAGAAAATTCACAAATACAATTGTGGTCTTTTAAGAGTTGTTAGTGGATTGATACTAGTGCTAAACAGGAATGAGAGTCATTTATTTTGAGCATATTTATCATGAGCCAATTTATTCACTAACGCTATGGTTTTGGGATTTGAATTTGAATTTTGTATTTGGATTTTGGATTTGATTTTAGATAACTATAGTTGATAATGGATGTAGAAGTTGGATGAAATATTTTGGATCAATTTTTTTGGATATTTATCTTTAGTCTAAGTCCATGAAAGTGAAAGATTAAATGGGATTTGAGAAGAATTTTGGATGTCTATTGAGTCTTGGAATGATTATAAATGTTTGGAAAAAATGTGATGGAAATTATGACTATGGTTGAAAATGAGGGTCTGGAAAGGATTTTGGATGTTTATAGAGGTTTTTGGGGTTTAATCTAAGTTTAAATCAAACTAGGTTGAGGGTAGTCCAAATGAAGTGGATAAAGGGATGTGTTTATGGTTTATTGAAGGTTGACTATGGATGAATGACAAATGTTTAGTATACTTTACTATTTGTTCTAGGTTTACCTATGGTCTATTGAGGTTTTAGCTTACAAATTTTGATTTTTAGTTTTTTGAGTCTAACTATTCAAACTTTTGGTGAAACAACACAAGTATTGAACCATAAGGCAAAGGCATTGAGATAGCGTAGGTGTAGATTTGTGATAAAAAGTGTCAATATGCAAGGGTGTTTAAGGGGAAACAAAAAGTGTTGAAAAAATGAAAATACTAAAGATGGTTGAAAGAGATTACTAGCACAGGTGCTAAAATATTGAATGGAAGTGCTAAAATAGTGCATACACTAATTGATAGGACTAATGTGTCGAACTAGGAAATCCTAACTAAGTTTGATTTTTGGAAAGATATTTACAAACAATAAGACACAATCGTTGACTTGAATTTTAAGGTATAAAGGTTAAATGGCTTATACTAGTTTAATACATGAGAACATACCAAGCACTTGAACACATTCCCTAAAATTATTGAAGTAGGTGTGTTAGCTAGTGTGGACCCATGATATAAATTAATCTATTAAAACCTTCTATCGGTAAATGGATAGATAGGTAAAGCCACATTCACGTAAATTCCCTTTCCAAAGGTGGCCAAAAAAGAATTACCTTGGAGAATTCTTTCTCACCACTTGGAGATTCATAGTGAGTAAATTTGGAGTATGATGTGCATCCCCTGAACCACATTAGAAATGGTTGGAAGGTCTTATATAGGCTATACAAGCTCTCTAGGGGAGTCCTCAAAATACCACAAAGGTATGTGAGGCCCAATTCATGAACACTAGCCCATCTACAAGCGTGGATTGAGAGCCAAAAAAATATTAAATCAGCCATTCATCTTGTGTCTTGAATCACCAAGGGCCCCAAAGATTTGTCAAACACTATGTAGCTAGATTGAGATACAAATTTTGTTCTCTCCCCTATATATACCCGGTCAAACCATGTGGTTGATTTCATCTCTTGGGGTGATGAAATATCCAAGAAAGAATCCTAATGGAAAATTTTAGTACTATGTTTTTTTTTATCACCCAAAATCGCACCAAGTGCAAGGGGAGAGCATACACACAAACTAGTAAACGTTAAGATTTAATCTAAAACAAATGAGAGAGTGTTCAAGGTTTTTGATCCCCAAGATTGCACTAGGCTCAAGGGGAGAGAAATACACCAATGAAAAACTCTTCAAACAAAAAAAAAGGTTCATTAACCCTCTAATATAGCTTTAATGCCTAGATTAGTGGAAAAAAGATAAACCTTGGACAATCAAACCTATACCAAATATGTTAGTATTTTATGTTTCTAATCTTGGACAAGTGTGAGACAACTACATAACTAGGTTAGTAACTAGAAAGGTTAGCCCAAAAACCAAAAAATTAAAAAATTAAAAGAAAAACAACAACAAAGCACTAAATGAAAATGCAAAAGTGCTAAAAAGTGCAAACACTAATGTATAGAGCACAACCGCTAATCTATAGGGCAGAGGTTTTAATCCAAAAAAATTACAAGAAAAATTTAGTGTTCTAAAAAAATAGAAATCCAACAAACAAATAATAGAGGCTAGAAGCAAGTTAGGAAAAAATAAAATAGAAACTAATCGAAAACATTAGCCAATACACAAAAGTAGAAAGAAACATTATAATAAATTTTGTAAAAGTAATAGAAACAAAATAACTAATCTACATAGTGTAAGCATAGGCACTAAACCAGTCACATAGGAGATAATCTTGAAGTGTAAGCATTAAACTAGTCATGTAGGAGCTAATCTTGAAGTATATGCACTAAACCAGTCATATAGGAGCTAATCCTGAAGTGTGGATGTTAAACCAATCACGTAGGACCTAATCCTGAAGTGAAGGTGCTAAAAGACATATCAAAAACAAAACTAAAATAAAAAGTTAGTTTCAAGGATGTAGGTCCCACCAAGAATGCCAAAATGAAGATGATGAAAATATAAAGGACACAAAACCGAAGATAAATGTAATAAATATCAATTTACCTCAATATTTTACCTTTTCAATCTCCTTGAATGAGTTGGAAGTGAAGACACCCTTCTCCACTTGATTTGTTCTTTTGATGTTGCAATGTGGGTTGCTCTCACAGCAACATAACCTTGGCAAGATAGTAATTTGATTGAGATTTTAACACCATACATTTAGCACAAATTGGATAATCAAAATGGAGAGACAAGGCTTTAATTTGAATATTTTTATGAATGAATTGGAGGGGTGAGATGCATTGTGAGATGGAGGGCTAAGATTGATTGAGAAGATTGAGGCATCATCCTTGTGACAAGTGTCATAAAGTGGAGGCTTGGAAAAATGGCACGTGTCATAGAAAAGGGGGATAGGTGTGCTGACACATGTGTGAGCACACATTGGGAAGAACAAGGAGTTGACAAGTGGAGAAGAAATAGAAAATGTAAGAGGGGGAAATCAAAGAGTGTGACATGTGGGAGAAAAAAGAAAGTGTAGGGTGGCTAGACACATGGGGAAGAGGATCTCACACATGTGTGAGCATCCAATAAGAAGCTTGGTCAAAGGATGAGGTGGAAGGGGATAGTGACATGTGCATGTTCACATATGTGTGAGCATTAAAGAGGGTTTGAGGACACTTGTCACATGACTACAAGTTTGGGGATTTGAAAGTATTTTTAATTAAATAAAATACTAGTACAAATTAGAAAGGGTTTATTAATTAATGTAGTTTAGAAAAAATTATGAGTGGGGGGTAAGGTTATATTAAATAAATTAATTAACCTTTAGAAGAAAAGGGATAATATAATTAATTTAATTAATTTAATTAAGGGAATATGCAATAATTAATTAAATAATAAATTATTTAATTAATTACAAAAAATTTAGGGATGGGGAATTATTGTTGAAAACAAGGTGAAACTAAGCTACAATTTAAACTTATGTATGTGAATTCAAATCTTAAAATAAGATTACCAAATCATATTATATGTATGTGATTTCACATTCACCATAATAAAAAAATTAGTAAACAAATATTTCACCAGACTTACGTGGAGAAACCCTTTCGAGACAAAAATCCGCACAAGAAAAGAGTGCTAGTATATTATTTATCTTTACAAGAGAGATACACCACAATACACTTCCTTTCTAATCTCTTACAACCTAGACACTTCCATACACCTGCAAATAACACATGAAGATACTACCATCTCATGGCTCTAATTTATAAAACTTGTGGGAGGCAAAACTGCAATGGTAAACTCAAACAAGAGGTTCCGAAACCACTTGCAAAAACCCATGCCCCTACCTTGGAAGACCAAGAGTCATGATAATAAATCAATTAATGTGCACAAATATTCAACATGGGTGTCTGACATATAGCCTCTTCATATTTTATCATTTAGGATTCTCCAATGAATATTTATCTTCTAGATGGAGGACCAATGGATACCTATTTCCTCCAAACTTGGGAACCCCACTCAAGACCCTTCACATTTCAATGTGGAAGCCTACGAGTGAGAATTTTTCCTCTAGTGATGTGTAACCTCCATGAACATCAAATCTCTTCTTGAAAATATAATTTCAATATGCCAATATTAAATGAATTTATATCGTGTCCCCTAGGATACTTTCCAAGAAACATGGAGACATGAAAATGACATAGTTTTACTATTGCAAGAATGGAAAGAATGAAGGTGTTGTCATTGATGTCAACTGGTCAATTGGTTATCAATTGGTTGTTGTTGGTTGTATATGTTGAGGATATTGAGAAAATTGTATTGAAGAAAGATTGCAGGTGTTCAATGGTTGCTTCGGGTTTTTCTCCAAGATTTGCTCCTATGTTTGTGCGGTTTAGATATATTGATCATGGTTGTTAGAAGATGCTATATCAAGATTTTTGGCTGTTGATTCATTGTACAGTGCAAGTTATGTTCACTAGTTGTGAGTTGTGGTTTTCTTTGTGTCTAGTTGAGGTCCAAGAGAAATGTTGTTGGTCTGGATTTCTCTTTGGAAAAGTCTTATGACTTGCAGTTCTAGAGTTGAGTTGTTTTGATTGTATTGAAGATAATTTCAGTATCTGGAAGATTCATGCTTAATGGTTCTATGTGTTTTACATTGGTTTGGCCGACCTTGTGTTGAACACTATCTTTGGAGTTGATGAAACGTGTTGGATCTATTTGGGTCCTTATGAAGCGTGTGTTTGGGTCGCCCTCATTCTAATTCCACCCTAGGATATTTTGGCACCAACCTAATTTGAATTTAAATTTGGATATGTTTCAAAGTTGAAGATGGTATAAATATAGGATGAGTTAGTGGTGAAATGGTGACAACCGAAAAGAGAGATAAGTGCAAGGAAATAGAGCAGATAGATGCGAGATTGATGCGAATAAGTGAGTGTGTGTGATGCGAGTGTGGAAGATCAGTGCAATGCCTAAATGTTGAGTTTTTGGATGCAGTGAGCGAAAGGTGTACTCTATTATTCATGCATTTTTGCAAGTGGTTGAGAAAATTGTGGTGGATTTCTCCGTTGCATTAAGATTATCTTCTCTTTGTAATGTATCTCTTCTATCCTCTTTGTATCTTTGTGATAGTGAGCCCTCCGGTTTGTTAGCCCTGTTGGATAGTGAGTTCTTGTTTTGGTAGTGAGCCTCTTGTAATTGGTTTTGATATTCTCTTTAGTGTGAGTTAATCCTCACTGTGGTTTTTCCCTTATTGGGTTTTCCACGTAAATATGGTGTTATTGTGTTTGTGTGATGGATTTAAGTTTCAACATTAGTATTTAATGGTTAATCATTTAAGCAATGTTAATAATTAGTTCTAGTGAATGAATTAAAGGTTAATTATGTGACAAATAATTTACCCCCCCTCTCAGTTTTCTTGTTCAACATTTACAAGGTTAATGTCACCTAACCTAAAAATTATGGTTAATAATTAATTAAATATTAATTGAATCAATTATGCAGTATGGTGGAGGCTCTATAAGTTGTTTCAAAATTTGTGGAGGTTGTACCAAGGGGGTTGTGTGGCATTTTATCCTAGGGTTGTGGGGGACGAATCCTTCCTCCTCCATGGAGGTTTGTACCCTCTCTTCGTAATCAGTCTCTTTCTTTGGCTTTTCCTCATTAATCTATGTGTGTGTTTATTTTTTGCTTGTATTGTGGTTAATTTTCCTTTCCAATTTGCAATTTGAATGTGTTATTGGGGCTTCGACCTCAGTGTGATTTGAGGGGTAGTACCCCCTCCTTGAATGTGCATTGATGGAGGATGATCTACCACCCCCCAATCCTAAGGTTGATATACCTAACCCTCATGGCTTCAAGTGCTTTCAAGATGATTTGGTTGAGAAGCCATTAGTGATTCCAGACGCTGTGGGGTTTGAGAAAGTTAGATTTGAAGTGGAATCCATCAATGGGAAACTTGATGGACGACAAGGTATGCAATCTATGAAAAATCCCTAAAATTATTTTAGTGTCTCCTAATCTTGAAACGGTTAAAACATTAATCAATGAACATAATAGATTAGGTAACACTGTTATTTTCTTTGTAGCTGTGGATTTAAATAAGATCCCAGCCAAGAATTTCTTAGACCAATGGTTGGTAAATGTTTGGGGAAAGATTTTTTTTGTTATGGTTTCATTTTGTAGGATGGTGCAAAAGGGGTTATTTTTTATTTTCTTTTGAAATGCAAAGACGCAAGAAACAATTGTTGAGAACCAGTTCTGGAATGTGGGGAAATGCACATTTCGGGCCTTGAGGTGGTCTCATGATGCCATTTATGATGAAATGTTGGATCTCTCTAGCCCACGATGGGTGTGCATTCAAAATCTCCCCCTCTATTTTGGGAAGTTATCTCTCAAATCCTTGCCACCTTTGGGAAGGTAATTAGGGTTGAGGATTCAAAGATCACCCTCTCGCATATGGATGTGAGGGTTTTAATTTCTCTATAGCCTGGAATAGAAATTTTAGACTACATTCATGTTACTTTGTAGGGGTCCCCTCATATCTATAAAATTGACCTACTTGGTGGTTTAAATTCTTGTTATCTATGTAAAAAGAAGGGTTACCTCAGAGAAATTGACCAAATATTCTTAACAAGGTTAATAAAAAACCTCTCTCCTTGAACCCTAATCCCCAAATAGCTAAGGAAGATTTTGATAACTCCACTCCCTTGGAGGAAGGATTGAAGAGGTGTGCTTCTCCTTCAGTTGGGTTGGGTAACCCGAATTCAGGGTTACCTTCAAATACAGGTTGCTCCCCCTCTCAGGAATGATGTTGAATCTATTGATTTTTCCAAAAATAGTTCTACCGAAGACATGGAAATGGGCTTTCCCACTTTGAATGATAATCTTATTTTGGAGACCTCTCTAATCAAGGAGGCTCTTCCTAAAGGGGATGAACCTTCCCCTAGTAACCCTACTCGGGTCTCCCACCAATTAGATCTTCACCCCTAGTAGATGTAAACCTTCATTCTGAGGTAGGCTCGAGCTCCTTATCTAATGGAAATAATACTAATGTAGACACTAAAAAATGTCTTGGTCTGCGAGTGTCATTTTTCCTAGTCTTCGTCTTTGCATAATTAAATAATTTTATTTATTTAATTATCCTTGATCACATTCCTCTATTAATTAAATAATTTTAATTATTTAATTAATTCATCTCTCAACCTTTATTCTACCTCGATCAATTAAATAAATTTAATTGTGTTGCTAATACCTCTTTCTTCAATAATTAAATAAATTACCATTTATTTAATTAATTGCCTATCATCATTCGTCTATAGTTAAATAATTATTATTAATTATTTACCTATTCATTAATCTTTTAATTCTTCTATGGTTAAATAATTGTCAAAATTATTTAAATATCTCTCAACACTTCTTATTAAATAATTAATCTAAATTAATTATCTAATGCCCTTTTTCCATTTCCTCCTATTTAATTAAAATGTTTACATAAATCATTTTAATTAAATGCCCACTTTCATTTTCCTCAAATAAATAATTTGAAAAAAATATTTATGCTCCACTTTTCCAAAGATTCCTTCTCATGAATTAAATGATTTTAATTTTTAATTCCTCCATTTTCTTCCTCCACTATCTCATTTTCGAATCTCAGTCGTCAATCGTCTCTGGGCTCTTTCTAATCTTGACCCTTCATTTTGTAACCTCCACTCTTTTGTGTTGTATGTCTTCCTGTTTGTCGATCTTGGAATCTTTCTAGAGGCTTGATCTTGGTCATTCATTCAAATGGTTGTCTATAAAAAATCCTTCCTACTCCTTTTTTTGATTTAACAACCACTTATCTTTGAATTTCATGCTTATTGTTTGTAGGTATTTGCACACACTTAATTTGATCTGAGGGCATATTTTCAAAGGTTGATTTAGGAGAGACAAGAGAAGTTATTCAACTTCAAATATGGGGAGTGTTTCTAATTTGAATGCTTTTGTTCTTCATATTTCATTGTTTTCTCTTGTTTAGATTGGATTTCTAGCTTAGATAGTGTTGTGGTTGTCACTAGAGTCTAGGTTGGTAGAAATTTCCCCATCTTACATTGGTGAACCTGACGTGAAGACAAGTTTTTGTTGGTTTTTGTACAAATTTTCTTTTGTTTTTGTAGTTTTTCGTATGGAACAATGCAACTGAGATGTGCAGCGACGCAACTAATGAGAAATGACACAATTGATGAGAAAAATGACGCAACTATTAGGTGAGAATCCAAATTTGAAATAATGATACATTCGTAACGTGCAGTGATGCATCCATGGGCAGGAGACTTGAATTTGAAATTGTGATGCAACTGATGCAAAATGACACAACACAGTGATGCAACTAAAGCCAAATGACATAATCGCCTATTAGGTATAAATATTTTTGTTTTCAGTTTTCTTCAAATTTTTCCTTTTGGTTTTTCATTAGAATAGGGTTTTTGGTGTGCTAATCATCTCTTTTCAGCATGTGGCTTTGGATCTAAGGAATTTCAAAACTGTTTCTTTAGAAACAACAAAAAAATTGAGCTTTTTCATTACTTACTTTAAGCATAAATCAATTTTACTTTATTTGCTTACAACTACAACTTGCATCAAATTCATAAGGATAAAATGAACATGCATTTTTCATTCATAAGGGTTTAAAATGTATGGAAAAATGAATATTACACTCATGGGATCTAAAATGAACATGCATCACGTATCATTGGATTAAAAAGTACCCAAGTGTTTGTTTCATCATAAGCAAGGGATAAAATTAATGAGTGTTTTCTGTGTCATTGGATGTGTATGCTCTCCTCTCGCACCACTTGGTGATCTTGAGGATCAAAATTATTCATTTGGCACTTGTACAACCACGTACACATTTCGATTTGGAATTAAAATGAACCCCATGAGAGTGTGAGGCAAAGGCATTGTGTATGCTCTCTCCTTGTGGTTCGTGTGATTTGGGAGATCAAAAAAAATGTACTACCTTGCTTTTGTATACCTTTAGAGGGCCTACCATCTCGCTTCAAAAGATGGGAATGAACCAAGCAGTAACAAGCTAAAGCCAAGCTACTTTTGAACCGCTATATAAAAACGTGTTTGTGACGAAATTCATAAGCAATAGGTGCAGATGTGTCATACAAATGAATGTCTCCCTCAGTACCATTGTGGTGCGTAAAAACCTATAGAGCGTAACCTATGCAGTTTGGGAGGCCTCCTAACCAGAGAAAATTGTCACATGCATGGCCATCTTGAACAAAATCCCCTACTAAGAACCAATTGTTTTAGTGTCCAAAATCCTTTTCACTTGCTAGGATAGGGACGGTCATTGTGAAGCCGCCCCACATCTTTGTTGGCTTGGAACTTTTAAACATGGTGTATTTTTCCTTTTATTGGCCTGTATTTCATGAGATCATTGAAAATTATAACTTTGGAACCTTTGTCGCGGGGTTTTGGGATTTCATAACCTTCCAACAGATCGATCGCTAGATCACGAAAAGTTGAAACTTCAAAACTATGAGTTGCAGGTTGTGAAGTTCGTAAAATCTCTAATAGTCCAACTTCATCCATGGGACGTGGCTACTTCGGCAAGACCCTAACAGTAGTCCCAACAATAGTCTGATAAAGTTCTTTCTTTAGTGGGACACTATGTCATCGGTGTGACTTTGTTTTGAGTCACAACGATAGAATGATATGAAAATGATAGTGTAATATAATATGATGTTGATCAATGGTTATGATAGGATCTAATCCAACTGTTTACATTTATTTCATGCTCCTTTGTGATGAAGACCGACAGACTTTTGTGAAGCGAGCGGAATGGTTTGAGCGATTGACATCTATTGGCTTGATCAATGATTGATTAAGATCAAATCTAATGATGCCCACTAGCCTCACACCTCTTGTGGAGGGTCCTGAGTGATTCCCGCAGGGTGTGCGGGCTTTGGACACATGTCGTGGTGGACCTGACCAATGCCAAGCTGCTAAGTATGATGGTTGGCTCGGTAACTTGTGAAGAGTACCTAGGTGGGACCCAATTGGTGATGAGGTGGAAAGCGATGGTAGGATGCTGACTGATGATGATTTGTTGAGCGAATGAGAAAACATCGGAGGGACTTGGTGTTATCGGTGAGAGAATGATAGAAGTCTCTTCAATGGCCTGATGTGGCTGTAGCAGTTACGTTCTTGTAACAATTGGTGTACAGTTGAAATGGCTAGTGTTATGAAATCGAAGTGACGATGGTAGGTTGATGTATATATTATAATACTTTGTGTTGAGTTAGAGTTAATGATTTGACCTATTGGGTTGGTGATATACATTGTATGCTTACGAGCATTGTAACAATGTGAAAGAACATAACTATTTGCTGTTGTGAATTAACATCTGAGAGTGGAATCTAAAACTTTGTATGTAAGCATTATTTACTATAATACAAAGTGACTTTACTTGGTGTGTGGGTTTTTCTCCCATAAGGGTTTTCCCATGTAAAATTTGGTGTTGAATTTTGTGTGGGTTAAATTGTTTATCTATTTGTTCTTGTGTATGTGTTTCTTAGATGAACTGTAATTGTAATTGAAATTAAAAGCACCATCTGCATTATTTCTCCTATAAGATTAGAATTTGGAAGTCATTTCTGCATCTTGCTTTCCTTACAAGTGGTATCAGAGCCTAGCCAGTTGTGTTATCCTTATGAGTGAGTCAGGATTTTTGTGCTAGTCTTGTCCACTGGGGGTCTTGTAGAGAAATTTGGTTGTCTTGATTACAAATTGAGATGGCAAGCACATTAGGAAGAATATAAATTTAAAAATTTAATGGAAACAATTTTGAGTTGTGGAAACTCAAAATGGAAGACCTGTTGGTGGATAGAGATATTTGGATTGCCATTATGGGGACAAAACCATCAGGCATGAAATAAGAAGATTGGGACCTCGCAGATAGAAAATCTAGAGGGTTGATAAGACTTTGTCTGGCCGATTCTGTACTCTTGAACATCCATGAGGAGAAGACTGCATCTTCATTATGGAAGAAAATTGGTAATATTTATCAGGGAAACTCTCTGGTGAATAATTTATTCCTAAGGAAGAAGTTATACTCCTTGAAGATGGAAGAAGGAGCATCCGTAGCAAACCATTTGACTTCATTTAATATGATTATTGCATAGTTGGTGTCTGTGGATGTGAAGATAGAGGAGGAGGATCGTTGTATGCTTATGTTATGTTCCTTACTCGACACTTGGGATCATCTGGTAATGGCTTCTGGAAGTACAATAACCACCTTTAAAATGGAAGATGTGGTTGCTTCGTTATTGTCAAAGGAAATGCAAAGGAAATATTCTAAGATGGCCAAGGAGGCACTTGTTGTTTGGGGTAGATCAAAGGAGGGAGGAAAGAAGAAATACAAGAAGTCTAAATCCAAATCTGAAGGGAGATCAAAGTCTCCTGGCAAGAAGTCCAAGGAGAAATGATGGAATTTTGGGCAAACTAGTCATATCTAGAAGGATTGTAAAGAGGAAAAAAAGAAGAAGAAGTAAAATTCTTTGGATAAGGATTCTTCTCAGAGTGACTCAGATGCTTTCATTGTAGCCTTGGAAACTCAGACATCGGATGATGTTTGGTTGATTGAATTGGGTGTATCTTTTCACATGACATCTCACAGAGATTGGTTTACAAAGTATGAAAAGTATGCTAGTGGAAAGGAGTATTTGGCAATTAAATCATCTCTAGAAATTGTTGGTTGAGGAAGAGTCAGAATTCAATTCCCTAATGGAAGAATAAAAAGGATTGATGGCGTAATGTACATACTAGGTTTGGCTCAAAATTTTCTTTCTATTAGTAAGATGAATGATGTTGGCGTGCAAGTTTCATTCTCAAGTGATGGATTTAAGATGACAAGAGGCTCGATGGTGCTAGCTAGGGGTGCATGTGTTAGTACTCTGTACAAGTTGGACACACAAATTATTTAATGTAACAGTGTCTCTGTAAAGTCAGAAAAGGTTGCTCGTGTAGAGAAGGAGAACGAGATTCCTTTGGGTGCAAACACTTTGGAGGTGAAACTCCCAGTAGAGAAAACTATGTTGTGGCATCATAGACTCGGTCACATAGGAGAGAAAGGCTTAAAATCATTGAAAAATAAAAACCTGGTAGAATGGCTTGATGATTGTAACCTTGAGTTTGATTTTTGCAAACATTATGTTTATGGAAAACAACACCATGTTTATTTTTACTCTAGTCCTCATAAGTCTTCTGGTATACTAGATTATGTTCACTCTAATGTATTTGGTCCAGTGGATGTTCCTTCATTATCAAAGTATAAATATTATGTTTCTTTTATTGATGACTATTCGAGAAGGGCATTTGTATACTTTCTTAAAAGTAAATTGGAAGTGTTCAGTCAGTTTAAAGAGTTTAAAAACTTGGTTGAAAATCAGATTGGAAGAAAAATTAAATGCTTAAGGATGGATAATGGTGGTGAATTTTTTTCTGCATATTTCGAAAGGTATTGCAAAGACCATGGGATTAAAATGCATAAAACTACACCTTATACTCCACAGCAGAATAGAGTTGTTGAGAGGTTAAATAGGACACTAATGGAAAGAGCAAGAATTATGTTGAGTAGTGTTGGTCTGGAGAATAAGTTTTGTGATGAGGTTGTGGCTACGACATGTTACTTGACTAATCATTCACCTATTTTGGCTCTTGTTGACAAAACACCTATGGAAGTGTGGTCTGGTAAAAAACTCTGAGACACATTCGTGTCTTTGGCTGCAAAGCATATGAATATGTGCCAAATGAGAAAAGATCTAAGTTGGAAAAAAAATCTATAAAATGTATCTTCATTAGCTATGGCATTGGTGTGAAAGGATATAAGCATTGGAATCCTGATACTGAGAAGATTGTGTACAACAAAAGTGTAATATTTTGGGAGCTGAAACCTTCTATAGTTGATCTACAGTCAAAGACAAAAGAAGAAGAGAAGAAGAATGATGTAGTTGAAATTCCTCGAACTCCAGATAAAGAGGAACCACAAATTCAAAGTATACCTGAAACTGAGGAGAGCTCAAGCAGCTCTAGGAGTTCTGAACAGGAAGAAGAACCACAACCTCAGCCTCAACCTGTGAGGAGTTCTACATGTGAGAAGCAACAACCTAAAAGGTATGGTTTTTCCATGTTGGATGTAAATTGTGCCTATGCTTTGATTTCAAGCATTGATGAGCCTAGGACTGTGAAAGAGGCAATTGAAATGTATGATTCAAATTCTTGGTTGGAAGCCATGAATGAGGAAATGACATCATTAAAAAAGAATGAAACTTGGAGTTTGGTGCCCTTGCCTGAAGGTTGAAAGCCTTTTGGTTGTAAATGAGTATTCAAGAAGAAAATTAGTCTGGATGGCAGTGTGGAGAAGTATAAAGCTAGGTTGGTCACGAAAGGTTTTGCGAGGTAGAGGGAATCGATTATGGAGAAATATTTTCTCCAGTAGCTAAGCTGACATCTATTAGATTTCTATTGTTACTTGCAATAGCATATGACTCAGAGGTTGAGCAGATGGATGTGAAGACAACGTTTCTTCATGGAGATCTGGAAGAAGAAATTTATATGTCCCAGCATGAGCACTTTGTTGAAAAAGGTAAAGAAAATTTAGTTTACAAGTTAAAGAAATCTCTATATGGTCTAAAGCAATCACCTAGAATGTGGTACCAAAAGTTTGACACTTTTGTGTTGTCATTGGGATTTGTGAGATCTAAAACAGATCATTATGTTTATTACAAAATTGAAAATGGTCGTTTACTTATTATTTCCCTATATGTGGATGATATCTTCTTCTTTGGGAATAGTAGGGGTATGATTTATGTTTTAAAATATCAGCTGTCAACACATTTTGAAATGAAGGATTTAGGTCCAGCAAGGTATATTTTGGGTATGGAAATCAGAAGGGATAGGGAAAGTAGAAAGCTTTGGTTTAGCCAGAGCAAGTATGTCAATTTTGTCTTTTAGAGATTTGGTATGACAGATTGCAAGCAGTTAGTTGTTCCAGTGTTGCAGGGAACGAAGCTATCTATTGAAGATTGTCCAAAGTCTCCTACTGAGATGGAGGACATGACTAGGGTGCCTTATGCAAGTGTGGTTGGAATTTTAATGTATGCAATGGTCTGTACATGGCCAAAAATTTCTCAAGTAGTGGGAGTTCTTATTCGGTTTATGGCTAATCTAGGAAGGCCGCATTGGGATGTTGTGAAAAGAGTTATTAGGTATTTGAAGGGTACTTCAGAGTATGCATTATGTTATCATGGCAACTTGGTAGGATCACATATATCTCTTAGCATTCATAGATATGTGGATTTTGATTGGTCATGGGACATTGACAGCAGAAGATTCACCAGTGGATACATCTTCATGTTATTCGATGGTGCAACCAGTTGGATGAGCAAGTGGTAGGCTATAGTCACTTTATCTACTACTGAGGCATAGTACATGACAACAACAAATGCCTGTAAGGAAGCCATTTGGCTTAGAATTTTGTGTTCTAATGTTGGGTTTAATGTAGGGTAGATTACGATTTGTTGTGACAGTCAGAGTGCTATTTGTTTGGCGAAAAATCCCACTTTCCATGCTAGGACAAAGCACATTGATGTTTAGTATCATTTCGTTCATGATATGGTGGAGGATGTAAAGGTTAATCTTGAAAAGGTGGATACTCTGGAGAATGTTTTTGATGCATTGAAAAATCCTGTGAGCACAGATAAGTATAGGTGGTGTGCCAGTTCAATGGACCTTGGGGCCTATGACTTTAAATAACTTTAAGTTTGGAAGAAGCTAGTAAGTCTTCATCAAGTGGGAGCATGTTGGAAAATGTGCCTCAACTTGCTGGCTTGGAACTTTTTGAACTTGGCATATTTTTCCTTTTGTTGGCCTGTATGTCGCGAGATCGTTGAAAATCATAACTTTGGAACCCATGTCGCGGGGTTTTGGAATTTCATAACCTGCAACTCATAGTTTCGCTACTTTGGTGGGAACCTAATGGAAGTCCCAACAATATTTAGATAAATTTCTTTCTTCAGTGGGACACTATTTCATCGGTGTGACTCTATTTTAAGTCACAACAATAGAATGATATGACGATGAAAGTGTAAAATAATATGATGTTGATCAACGGTCGTGATAGGATCTAATCTAATGGTGTACATTTATTCTGCACTCCTTTGTGATGAAGACCGACAGACTTTTGTGAAGCAAGAAAAATGGTTTGAGTGGTTGACATCTATTGGCTTGATCAATGATTGATTAAGATCAAATCTAACGATGCCCACTAGCCCCGCACCTCTTGTGGTGGGTCTTGAGTGACTCCTACGGGGTGTACGAGATTTGGACACTTGTCGTGGTGGACCCGACCAATGCCAAGTTGCTAAGTATGATAGTTGGCTTGGTAACTTGTGAAGAGTACCTAGGTGGGACCCAATTAGTGATGAGGTGGAAAGCGATGGTAGGATGTTGACTGTTGATGATTTTTTGAGCAAATGAGAAAATGTCGGAGGGACTTGGTGTTATTGGTGAGAGCATGATAGAAGTCTCTCTGATGACCCAATGTGGTTGTAGCAATTATGTTCTTGTAATGGTTGGTGTATAATTGAAATGACTAGTTTTCTGAAACCAAAGCGACGATGGCAGGTTGATGTATATATTGTAATACTCTGTGTTGAGTTAGAGTTAATGATTCAACCTATTGGGTTGGTGTTTTACATTGTATACTTATGAGCATTGTAATAGTGTGAAAGAATAGAACTATTTGCTATTGTGAATTAACATCTGAGAGTGGAGTCTGAAACTTTGTATGTAAGCATTATTTACTATAATACAAAGTGACTTTACTTGGTGTGTGGGTTTTTCTCTCGTAAGGGTTTTCCCACATAAAATCTAGTGTTCAATTTTGTGTGGGTTAAATTGTTTATCTATTTGTTCCTGTGTATGTGTTTCTTAGATGAACTATAATTGTAATTGAAATTAAAAGTACCATTTGCATTATTTCTCCTGTAAGATTGGCATTTGGAAGGAATTTCCACATCTTGCTTTCCTTACAATCTTCACCATTCATGTGTAGAGGAAGAAATTCCTCTTCGAGGAATGATACTTGGTGTGCCTGAGAAGTCTATGCCATGTAAGGGGGAGCCAGTGCCACCAAGTCTCTAGTTGTCTGCCTTATTTTGTTGGCTAGAGAAATCCAAATGGGGATCTAGCGAGTGGTATCTCTTGAAGCCTAGGTTGTCCATGTTCTCTATGAGTGTCTTTATTCACATTGAAACTAAACATTCTCACACTAAAAAATTAGACCAAAACAAGTGTTTGTGACTGTTTTCTGTGTTTTTCAAACTTCATCTCACAAAATATCATAAAAAATAGCCAAAAACCCATTTGAATAACTAGGTCAAACCATCAAAATTGCAAAATTATCATTATGTGAATCGTAACTGCTTGAAACAGGCCTATAAATGCATTATGTGTCGCAACTGCTCACTGGAAAACTGCAACTGATATCTTGCACTGCATCTACCAGAAACAAAGTTGCAACTGTTAAACTAAACCACAACTACTAATCAGAAACCTATAAATGAAAATGATGCATCTGAGAAATATTGTGCCGCAATTGCCTGATTACCAAAAATTCATAAAATCCTTGTCCAAAATTCAATCAATTCATCTTGACAGCAATATTGGCTCCAACACCAGAGACTTGCAAACCTTTACTAGTCCATTCCATCATCCTCATTTAGGTTTGCATAGCATTTTAGGTTGCATCCTTACTTTGCATAATTAATCCTATACCTTAGGTTGCACTTACCATTCAAATTTCAGACATAGGAAGATTACTTAGCCTTTGGATAGTCCATAGTTTCTCATCCAATTTCTCATTAACCTTCATCTTTTATTTTTGTGAACCTTTGTCATCTTGGTCTTGAGTCTCAAAATTGTGTCCTAGTTTAGAATAACCTTTTCAAAACCATTATCTTGATTATCACAAAGGTCAATGACATATGGGCTTGTTATCTTGGACCTACATTAGCTTGGTCTTCCTCCTTTTTCTTAAATTTTAAGTTTCATATCCCTAGTGTCATCTTTTGAACATAACATCACTATCATCCTATCACTCCTTAATCATATATTTTACACTTTGCATCCTTATATCCCAAAAACACAAAAAAAATATAGCCCAATTTCATCTTAGCCTTAGTTGCACCTCTACCTTTTATCATTAACTTAGCATCATTTAGTCTCCATATCATTATCCTTGATCATCAATTAATCTAACCTTGGTATCCATTAGTTTCATTTAGCTTCATTCTTTAGTCATTATCCTTGCATCCTTATAACCAAAAAATACCAAAAACATAGTTTAGCTTCATTATCACCTTGCATTACCTTCCAAACTTGCAAGTCTTACATGGTTGAAACAAGGCCACGAACTAAAATAAAGGACATGGATTCCTTAAATGACCCTTTTTATAGTCCACATCATGATACCGACTTTGGATCAAACTCAAATCAATCTACTCCACAAAGAGAAACACTACAAAGAGACCCAACCAACACATTGGACAATCTAAGTCTAGACGAATTCAACAAGAAAATTACTCCCAAAGAAATTGAAAGAGCTTACCAAGACCCAATGATTTTATGCATGGTTGATGATCTCATTAGTGCCGATCCTAATAGATTCTTCTATGCACTAGCCAAAAATGGTGTTAAACTCCCTCAAGGCTTTGATGTCTCCACATTTGTGGAAGGAGATACTCAAAATCCATTTGCATTAGGGATGCCATATTCACAATAAATGTCAACTATACCACTTGGGACAACAACACACATGGAAACCACTACCACACATATCCCTAGCATCTCCACACTTGGAAACAAGGTGGCCCATGTGACAACACAAGGAAATTTTTTACATTTTGTAGCACATCCAATGTCATGGGTAAGACCTTCACAAATCCTCTTTTTCAAAATACAAACCAAGGTCTCATGCCTACACTTCAAAACATGAATCAATGCCCCTCATTCCAATTCCAAATCGCACCCTCATCAAATCAAAATCAATCAAATAATTCTAGGAGAATCCACATCGTCCCACAAATAATACCAAATCAAAACACAAATCAAGGGCCCACTCCTACCTTACAAGGACCTAAATTCTCAAACACCAATCAAGGACCTACCCCATCATTTTCAAATACCAATCAAGGACCCACACTGTCTTTCCAAAACATGAATCAAGTATCAACCTTTCAAATCCCAGGAACAAATCAAGGGCCCACATCACAATTTCAAAATGCCATACCAAATACAAATATGACCTTTAGGACCAATCTCCCTCCAAATCAAACCAACACAAATGCTACATTTACACATCAATATCAACAAGGTAACCAATGTCCCATACCACGAAATGCCTATCTTAATCCAACATATGACCTCAACACCAAATCAAACCAACACAACACCATCTCTTGCAGATTGATACAAAAAATACAAGCCATCCAACAACAAATGACAAACATGCAATTTAGAACCGACAAGAAAACTTAATCCATGGAGGAATTGTGCCCCTATCCATTTGATAGAAATCTCTACATGTCGCCCTTTCCCCTCACTTCACAACACCAAGTTTACCCAAATACAAAGGGAAAGGGGATCCAGTGGAACACATACAGGAATTTAATACGGCATGTATGGAAATTGTATATGATCTTCCCTATTTGATGAGACTATTTCCACGAAGTCTCACAGGGCCAGCGCTAGATTGGTTCACAAACCTTCCTCCAAGGATTAGAACAAGGGTTGAGCTAGATGATAAATTCATTAATCACTTTGCCTTTAACATTGAAAGTGATGTGACCCTCGCAACATTATATACAACCAAACAAGAATGGGAGTCACTTAACAAGAATGGGAGTCACTTACCTCATTTTACCAAAGATGGCAAAGTCTAGCTAGCAAGTTCCCTTGTCACATTCCTAAGAAACAACTAGTTACTATGTTTGTGGAAAACCTTAATGGAGACATGATGAGTGGTCTTCAAATCCAATGTTGCACAACTTTTGATGAAATCTTTGAGAAAGGTGTCCTTATTGAAAAAGGTCTTATCGCAAAAGAACTAGCCAAAGTACATAAAGAGACTCCAAAGCCCAATAATGAAAAAATCAAATATTGGTATCAAAAAAAGAATGTCACTAATGATGGAGTTTCCGATGCTAAAGTCATAAACAAAGGTCCTACCATTCACCTCAAAGGTCCTTCCTCATCAAACACATCAAATACCCAAATACAAGGTCAAAGTCAAACATTGAATGTAGTCCAAAATAACCAACAATGCAGAGGTCTTCCCCATGCCAAGAGAACATACAACCAAATGGGTGAACCCATTGAATCAGTCCTAAAGACACTCTTGCAATCCAATGTCATCCAACTACCAGATATCACAAACTATGAACCCTCGTTGATCAAACCCGATTGGTGGAAAGAAGATGAATATTGTTAGTATCACTGTGGAAAAGGACATAAGACATCTAGATGCTTGACACTCAAAAATGTCATCCAAGACCTCATTGAACAGGGAATCATTTCAATAGAAAATTCACAAGGCCAAAAAAATGTTGATCATACCGTATTTAAAACTCCCTTGCAAGATCATGACAAAGGAAAATCCTTCAGTTTAGGGAACAACAATAATGCTAATTATGCCAGTGTCAAACATGATATAGCACTATTATCCTTAACATAATACCCTTTGATGATTGTGTTTCCACCATTACCATACACAAGCCAAGTTCAAAATGTGTTGTCACCACTCACAGAGCCAAGGTAACTCTTCCAGGACCTCCTCCCACTCCGCAACTGAAAAGTCAGTACAATCTCCTAGACCAACTAGGAAAGACTCCCACACAAATTTTCATCCTGGAACTCCTTCACATATCTCCTCAACACAGAGCTATCCTTGATAAATCCTTGCAAGAAGCATTTGTACTCGCAAATCTAGATGTCAATGAATTTCAGGCCATGGTTGGATACCTAGCTATGTTGCATCATGTCACCTTCTCTAAACAAGACTTTTTCACACAAAATTTTGATCATAACGATGCTCTACACCTTGAAGTCTGGATTAATAAACATAAGATCAGATGAGTCCTAGTAGACAGTAGAGTAGGTCTAAATACTTTCTCACTAAATTTGGTTAAATCATTGGTATACTTTGAGAATTGCATAGAACAAACTAAGAAAATTGTGATCAAATCTTATGATGATGTTGAGCACTCATCTAAAGGAGTAATTTAGCTTCCTGTAAGAGTTGGTCCTACAATACAGAACACAATGTTTCAAGTCTTGGATATGGATTTACACTACAACCTTCTTCTTGTTCGCCCATGGATTCATGCCATGAGGGATATCCCTTTCACCTACCACCAATGCCTCAAGTTCCCACATAATGGAACCCGATGACTCTACTTTCATCTTTATCTTATCTTCCTACACCATGACCCTTGAAAATATCGATGATGGCTTACCCCTCATCTATCCCCAACTCATAGATTGGGATCAACAAGAACCACCAAGTTTAGATACATTAGAGAACGATGAAGCAATTGTTGAGTTCATGGGACTTCATGAAAGAATACTGAGTGGGGATCATAAGGTTGGCTTTGTCATAGAACTCAATAGTGCAACATACTTTGGTGAGGTTGTCCTTTCCTCTAGTCGCAAAAGTGAAAATAAAAAAAAGTCAAAATAAAAATAATAGGTCTTCAAGTGAAAATCGAAAGGTGCCTGCTAACCATGAAAAAGTAAAAATAAAGGACATATCCAAAGGTGAAAACCTCACTGAGGCACCTGAGGATGGGGGATTGGATAGTCTCCCTATAGACTGGGATAGATCACCATTGCTTATAGAAGAAACAAAAGAAGTGAGTATTGGGACACAAGACAACTCTAGAATCATATAGCTAGCAGCATCTTTGGCCATTGGTGAAAGCTTGAGTTTACAGAGTTCTTTTCAGAGAGACAAGTTAATTTTGCACGGTGATATGCTGATATTCTTGGATTGGATCCCGAGCTTTTTTTACATCATCTATCACTGTTACCAAATGCCAAACCATATAAACAAAATCTAAGGAAAATGCACCCATAGATTGCACTCCTGTTCAAGGTGGAACTAAAGAAACTCTTGGATGTTGGATGCATACGCTTTATTGACTATGCAGATTGGATATCAAATCTTTTTCCTGTCACAAAACTGAATGGGAAAATCAAAGCATGCATGGATTTTAGAGATTTTAACAAGGCTTGTCCTAAAGATGATTTCCCCTTACCAAATATTGACATCATAATGGCCCTTACTATTGGATATGAAATGCTATCACTTATGGACAAATTCTCGAGTTACAATCAAATAAGAATTGTTCTTGAAGATCAACCAAAGACAAATTTTACATGCACTTGGGGAAATTTTTGTTCGAATGTTATGCCATTTGGACTTTTAAATGTTGGAGCTACATATCAAAGAGCCATGACTACCATTCTCCATGATTATATGTGCATACTTATTGAGGATTATGTTGACGATCTTCTCTCAAAATATCTAGAATGAAGTGGTCACTTAGTAGTATTGGATAAGATTTTCACTGGATTTGAAAAGTACAAACTTGGGTTAAATCCAAAGAAATGTGTTTTTGGGGTCCAATTAGGAAAACTCTTAGGATTCATTGTCTCCCACAGAGGAATAGAGGTTGATCCAGAAAAAGTAAAAGCTATCTTGGACATGCCACCGCCAACCAACATCAATCAGTTAAGGACTTTACAAGGAAGACTGCAATCAATCAATAGGTTCATCGCCCAACTAGCAAACAAGATTCACCTGTTTTAGCACCTGTTACGAAAAGGAATTCCCTTCAATTGGACAGAAAAATGTCAAGAAGCATTTGATCAAATTAAGAATTATCTATTGACTCCACCAATTCTTATGCCTCTGATTGATGGAAGACATTTAATATTGTACATGACAACAACTACATGAACTTTGGGGACATTATTAACGCAAAATGACAATGATGGAAAAGAACAATCAATCTACTATATCAGTCACACTTTGGTTGGATATGAGTTGAAATATAGCCCTATTGAACAAGCATGTCTAGTAGTTGTATTTGCAGCCCAAAAATTGAGACATTACATGTTGAACCACAAGACAAACTTGATAGCCAAAATTGATCCTCTGAAGTGGGTTATAATATTAAGTGAGTATGAAATTGAATACGTTGACCAAAAAGCAATAAAAGGAAAAGTGATTGCTGATCAACTCATAGATGCACCAGTGAAGGCAAACCATCCTTTAACATCTAACTTCCCAGATGAATCAATCTTTGTCATAGAAACACCAACGACATGGAAGTTGTACTTTGATGGGTCCTACAGAAGTCGTGGTTCAGGAGTTGGTATCTTATTCATCACATGTCAAGGGGATTTCATCCCTAAATCATTTTGAATAGCATTTCCATGCACTAACAACATAACTGAGTATGAGGCATTATTAATAAGACTCTGAATGGCAATAAAATGGAAAATTAAGGATTTCCAAGTTTATGGTGATTCCTAGTTAGTGATCAAGCAAGTCAATGATGATTATGATACCAAGGATGAGAATTTGATGCCCTACAAGTGCATGGTTGATAGTTTTAGATTGTACTTTGATGCTATTATCTTTGAATAGATACCGATAATCCAAAACAAGGTAGCTGATGCAATGGAAACAATTGGATCTCTCTTGGACATTCCTAACAATGCATCACAATATGATTTCTTGGTAGAAAAAATGTCGGTCCCTGCATTCGATGTCCCTAAAACTAAACTTGTGTGAAAACTTGTTGGTCTCAAATCTCCTTGGTACAAAGACATTTACAACTATTTGCATGACCAAATTATCCCTCCCGACTTGTCTCCTAACCAACGCAAAACCTTTATTCGACAAGCCTCCAAGTATGCCATCATCAGGGATACCCTTTACCATCATAGTACAGATAGCACCCTCCTTTGATGTATCAAATCAAATGAAGCACAGGTGGCCTTACAAGAGGTTCATCACGGTATATGTGGAGCTCACTCTGTTGGAGCTACCTTAGCTAAAAAGCTTATGAGGATGGGATATTACTGGCCTATAATGGAACATGATGCTTATCACTTTATGAAGATATGTCACCAATGTTAAATTCATGGAGATCTTTTAAATGCAACAGCTCATGAATTTCAACCATTCACATCACCATGGCCATTCTCTCAATGGGGACTCGACCTCAAAGGAAAGATTTGTACCACTTCTGCAAATGGCCATAAGTTTACCCTTGTTGCTACCGAATACTTTACCAAGTGGATTGAATCCATCCTGATGACCTACATTACTGGAAAGCAGATATCCAAATTCATCTTGAATTACATCATATGCCACTATGATATCCTGCAGTATATCATTACAGATAATGGTCGCCCTTTGAAGAATCGAGATGTTTGTGAACTCTCTAAAAATTTTCATAGCCAACACCATTTCATTACCCCATATTACCCCCAAGGTAATGGTCAACCTGAGGTGTCTAATAAGACTATCCTTAAAATATTAAAGAAGACTATCGATGACACTAGTCGTGACTAGCATCTCCAACTCAATCCTACTTTATGGGCTTATTGTACCAGTGTTCACACCCCTATAGGAGCCACTTCATATTCCCTTGTCTTTGGATCTCAGGCCATACTTCCTATTGAGGTTGAGTGATCATCCCTAAGAGTCTATGCAAGGATTGATTGATTAAGAAGAATATTGTGTATCCCATCTACATGAGCTAGAGTTACTGGATGAAAAGAGACAAAAATCCTTGATGCATTTGCAAGCATATAAAAACTACCTTCAATATAACTACAATAAGAAGGTTCAACCTAGAAGCTTTGACATTGGTGACTTAGTCCTAAAAAAAATCTAAATAATCAAACAGATCGAGAAAAGCCCAAAAAATTTGAACCAATTGGTTGGGCCCTTATATCATCACAACATATGGATCTAGTGCTTATCAGCTCTCTACTCCTGAAGGTGAACTGTTGGGTGAACCTATCAGCAACATGCACCTTTGCAAGTACTACACTTAATTCTTAGAGTATCCCTTCAAAAAGTTAAAAAATACAAAAAAAATCAAAAAATCAAAAGAATGGTCACCCTGATGAAAACTTGGCAAAAAAGCATCTTGCTGACAACAACAAAAAAATCAAATAAATAGTAAAGAGAAATAATTCGTCCAAAAGTGAAAACCACTTTAGTGGTGCTTTGGATAAGTACCGTGGTGAAAACCTAGCAAATAGGCGCCATGTGTAGTCAGTCTATGCTCCTCCATCTACTATCACTCTACCTATTCTTCCATCCTTCGCTCATCCATTTGCTCATGTCATCCATAATAAATATTCGTCATCCTTTCCATGGCCTAAGAACCACTAACATTTAGTATCATTTACCTTCATGATCATCCTTTGCGTTCATTTGCCACTTCCCCTTTCGCATAATAAGTTGGTCCTATACCTAACTGGGGGAAATTACTTGACTTGCGTCTTCATGGGATCCAACACATGGTATCAACTTTCATAAAACCATCAAAATCCAAAAAAATCATAAAACATCAAAACCCAAAAACATCAGAAAACATCAAAAACTTACAAAAACATAGTTTGAGTCATTCTATGTTAGAGTGGTCGAGCTACGTTGTCTGTACGCATTTGCTACATAGGCAAGGCCCATAAATCAATGGGCCCCCAAGATATTAGGTCAGTCCTTTTAGGTTTTCTCAAATAAAATCATGACTCGGTCCTTTGTCCAATAAAACAAATTCAAGTCATGTTGAACTACAAGGTCTTTGCATGTATAACGTAGGCAAGGCCCATCAATCGATGAGCCCTCAAGGCCCTAGGTTAGTCCTTTAAGGTTTTTCGAGTTTGGTTCTATTCTTTTTCTGCAAGCAATCATTATTTAAACCAAATCACGAATCAACAGACAAACATATCCAACAAATCTTTAATCTTCAATCTTCAATCAGTCAATTACCAAAGGTTATCATCGATCACTATCAAATCATTGGTCTTATATCGAAATGGGGAACTATTTATTTTGTCTCCCTTGGTCTTATCATTTATCTTCTCTCAAGATGTGTTCTTCCTGAGATTAGACACTATCATTGGTCAACCTTGTCATTCGCCTTAAGCAGGATATGTCTTTCCTGCAGATAGGTGTTTATCAAAATGTTGAATCGGTCAACTTTATCATGTGTGTTCCTTGCCTTAAAAAGGATGTCTTTCCTAAAATTAGGCATCATCACATTGATCAATCATATCAATCACACTGTATCAAATCAATTCAAGTTTTTCATTTGGTCAATCAATCTTGTCATCTTGGTCAGATTAACCTTTCCTTATATAGGATGTGTCTTTCCTAAAACTAGACATAATCAATCACATCAATTAATCAACCTTTCTCAATCAACTTTGATCAATCAATCAATCAATTGGTCATCTCGGTCATCTTGGTCAGCCTAATCAATCAATCTTATCAATACCATCAACAAACATTATCTCTCTAGCAAACACTTTGTTGGTCTGAGTTCATCTTATCTTTTTGATTGGTTTTGGGTCATGTTACTAGCTACCTCAAGGATTTCTTGTCATGGATTTAGAGGGGCGATGATGGATCATGATCTCTTTTCTTTGCTTTCTATATGTGGTTTGTCTTGGAAAAAAGACTGGGATAATTGGGTCCTTAGTATGAGCCGGGGCAATCCTTGTCTTTTCGATTTGTCTTTTGACTACTTTCTCTCACAAATGGTCACCTTGTACACCTTAGTCTATGTCATATCACGGTGTTTGTGATCCATTTGTGATAATTTTGATGCCCGATGATGACAAATATAAAAGAATGAAAGTCTGTCCTTTGTCATTTCTCATCTAACTTCACACCTTCTTTTCCCATTCTTCATGCTAACATCCATCTCTTCCATTCTAACATTTCTTCTCTCAGCATCTTGATAGAGTCCTATGACACACAAAGATATCTTGCATATACGATCATCATGTTAGGAAGCATTATAGAAAATATCACTATCATGAGATCATCATCATCATAGGCCACATATATTTGCATAATAAAATACAAAAACATAGAAATCATCCATATAGCATTAACATTTCATCACCTCAACAAATAACCAATCATGAAATTGCATTTTACATTATGATCATAGTTCATTTCCACCCATCACATTTCATATACATTCAATTGACATTTCATGTACATCTCATAACATTAACAACACTATGGCATATCATATCATACATTACATTTTGTATTTACATTAGCCATTTCTCATCATTGCATACATATTCTATAGACATCATATTACATCAACATCAATTGCATTCACATATCAAGTTTCATCATAAAATTAGGTCATCAATACTGCATTCATAATCCATACATAACAAAAATGCATGAACATTCATGACAAAATCATAAATGCATAATGACCTATCATATCAAATCATCACATCATCATCTAGAACGCATAAATAAAAATCATAAACACATGAACATCCATAGCATAACATAACCATAAACATAAAGCATAATCACATAGAACTTTGTATCATCAACTGCCACCAAAATCATATCATATATTGCTCAAAATGTGTGTCATAATAGACTATAAAGATGTGTCATGTCTAATCAAAATGGAGCTCGCAGGCTCAATAATCAAAATATAGTGTCACTATACAAAATGTCAAAAGATGCTCTAGCCTGAGCTACCCTGCTCTCCTGACCCTGGTGCCTCCCTATCCTCTCGTCGAGGTGCATCTAGAGACCTGTGCTCTGAGGTAGATGGCCTATCGTAGGGGGTGGAACATTTGGGGGCTAATGTCTCCCCACTCTCTGACCTGCCGTGGGAACACCTACTGTGAGACCTGCTATGTGTCCTACCATGTGATCCACTCTCAACCTGTGATGAGCTCAAATCTCCCCTCTCAGGTGGAACTTCCCTCTCATACAGGTCCCTGTAGTACTGCATACCCCTAATCACCCTGGCTAGCTCCCGAGCAACATCCACCACTAACCCACTACATGTCGCTATAAATTCTAGCATCCTTTGATCTATCCTTTGATATGTCTATTGGTGACTAATAACTACTAGCTCCCTCTCTATCTGGAGGGTGTCTCTCTCAGCCTTAAGTCCATCTCGCTCTGCCTAAACTATCCTCAACTCTACCTCTAGGGCCTGTACCTAAGCCAGTAAGGAGGATATCCTTTGATATGTTGTATCATCCTCTGCTCCGACCCTGACCTCCTCTAGCCCCTCCTCTACATCTACCCCCATAATGATCCTCTCTCAGAGGAATCTATTATCCTCTCCCATCATTAGATCCTCTGCATGATCCTCTCTCTACCTCTCCTCTGCATGATCCTCAACCTCCATCTCCTCAATCTCCTAATGCCCTACCTCCAAAGTTGGCATCTCTGTATTTTTCTCTCCCTCCTCAACCTGCATCTCTACTACTACCCTAACCTCTGGCTGGTCCTCCTCCTCCTCCTCCCAGATCAATGACAAATGTCTCACTACCCACCATCCTCCATCCCTCCATCTCCTCTGTCTCCATCCCCTCAGTCCCCCCTCCTCCATCTCCCCATCCTTTGTCTCCTCACCCTCCACCCCTCTATCCCCTGTCTCCTCTTCGGCCTCATGAGCCCCTGCCTCTGTGCTCTATCGATGCTGGCTACTCTAGATTAGTGAACAGATTGGGCCTATGAACCCATCACCAAGAATCATACTTTGATTTCATGCCTACATTTGCATCACCTCCCCTCCATTCCCACAACACTAGTTGTAGCGCATCAATTTCCTCCTCGATAGTAGTCACTGGTATTTGTTGTCCCCACGAGTGCACCTCCCGAGATGATCATGCAAACTTTTTTGTGCCTACAAGGACACCTTTCCTCTCTCTGAACTTTCATTTGACATGCTCTAGAAAATACATCTCTATAATATGTTGTGACTACATAGTCCACCCTATCAAATTCCTGGGCTATCAGCACTAGGGCGGA
The DNA here is from genome assembly GCA_007258455.2 of Sequoia sempervirens. Lineage (NCBI taxonomy): Eukaryota > Viridiplantae > Streptophyta > Pinopsida > Cupressales > Cupressaceae > Sequoia > Sequoia sempervirens. Next base: position 26,998,950 of record VDFB02000009.1, on the reverse strand, counting down.
TGATCATCCTCACCCACCCACAGATCACAATATTTGAAAGGTCTCCAGATGAAGCTCACCAGTGTATCAATACTATGCCTCTAGTATCCTGTGTCTCCCACATGTTTCTATGTGATGGCACCCCGATATAGAAATACATAAGGAGCACCAGCCCCCAACTGTCGTACCACCGGTGGTCAAAACACTACTATATGCTCTAATGCCCATATCATCAACAATGTAACCTCACAGCTCAGGCTTTGTCCCCCTCTGTATGCAATATCATGGATTTGGAAGTATAATATACCTAATAGACAGAGTCCCTAAGCATACACTGTCTCATCCTGTACCATGTCTGCCAACACCTCTCCCCAACCCACTAGAAACCCATGATCCCTACGATCTGGAATCATCACACTAGAAAACAATGTACACATAACACAATCAAATCTATCATATCCCTTAGCTAGAGTCTCCCATCTAATCTCGTAGCCCTGAATGCCAAGCTTTGAATCATCATTGCAATCATAGTAATCATAGAGGGCCTGCAATCCTTGAACGAGATCATAACGTGCCCGTTCTCTGCGAATTGGTAGCCACAAAATCCTATGCATGTCCTCTAATGTAACAGTGGCCTCCTTGGTTGAAAGATGAAATGTGCACGTCTCAGAGTGCCACTTCTCTGCTAGTGCCATCAACATACCCCTGATAACGGGCATATATGTGATATAGAATAAGCCCAGATCTAAAACCGCCTATCTCTTGAACTCATCTGGCTGATCCTACAGTCAAAACGTCACCGGTCATGACTCCCACATGTAAATAGGAGGTATTACAACCTGAATTCATCACAGAAGTCATCACATCGATCTAAAGCCTTCATGTGGCCTATTGGACATAAGTTGACCAAGTTATTCTCTCCTAAACTAGGGAAATTTTTTCATCAGTCAGTTGCATCATTGTGCTTGAAAAATGTGTCACATTAATTCTTAGTGGCTCACAAATACAATTTCATCACATGCCTCAGCTAATGCATCGTCGAGGTTAATTGCGGTCAACCCCTCTTTAGTTGTGTCGCTTATTTGCACCTACATCACTACTTTTCATGCAAGTGCATCTCCAAACATCAATTGCATCACACTATTTTGAATGTGTTACAAAAAATCGTCCCTACCCTAGACTTATGTAATTGAGTCACGACGAGGTGATTGCAGCGAACCGCATCACCTGTGTCATTCACGCATGCAATTGTGTCACATGGCATGTGAAACAATTTCCTGCTAAATTTTTCCTACCTAAAAATGCATGCAAATCAAAAATATTACAAAATGGGTTTGTAGTACTCATCGGAGCGAGCACTCCCTCGGGATGACAAAATGTGTGGATGCGGTAGCCTCTATGTGTAGTGTCTGGAACTGGAGACATCTCCTCAACTTTCTTCACTCGAAGCTCCCAAGATTTCTAAATTTAAAATACACAAGTGACTTATTTTCTTAATCCAACTCCTATTTATAGCCTAAAAATTAGGGTTTGCACTTGACATGTGTACTGGCACACTCTTGGACCACTTTGAACTTCAATTTGACCCACTTAATGACATCCAAAATCATTTCCGTCTGCACCATTGATCTCCTGGCTATCAAAATATCTTATCGAGACAATTTTCCAATATTTTTGAATTTTTTTTCAAATTTTCCCAAGGGGGCATACCTCTACCCTGCTTTCACTAGGGCATCTTCTGACTAAATTTCTTTGAAACAGCGCAATGAACTACATTATGTCAAAGAGGGGCAAAATGTAGACACTGAAAAATGTCTTGGTCTACGAGCATCATTTTTCTTGGTCTTCGTCTATGCATAATTAAATAATTCTAATTATTTAATTATCCTTGATCGCATTCCTCTATTAATTAAATAATTTTAATTATTTAATTAATTCATTTCTTGACCTTTATTCTACCTCAATCAATTAAATAAATTTAATTGCATCGCCAATACCTCTTTCTTCAATAATTAAATAAATTACCATTTATTTAATTATTTTCCTATCATCATTCGTCTATAGTTAAATAATTATTATTAATTATTTACCTATTCATTAAACTTTTAATTCTTCTATGGTTAAATAATTGTCAAAATTATTTAATTATCTCTCAACACTTCTCCTTTATTAAATAATTAATCTAAATTAATTATCTAATGCCCTTTTTCCATTTCCTCCTATTTAATTAAAATGTTTACATAAATCATTTTAATCAAATGCCCACTTGCCTTTTCCTCAAATAAATAATTTGAAAAAAATATTTATGCTCCACTTTTCCAGAGATTTCGTCTCATGAATTAAATGATTTTAATTTTTAATTCCTCCATTTTCTTCCTCCACTATCTCATTTTTGAATCTCAGTCATCAATCATCTCTGGTCTCTTTCTAATCTTGACCCTTCATTTTGTAACCTCCACTCTTCTGTGTTGCATGTCGTCTCGTCCGTCGATCTTGGAATCTTTCTAGAGGCTTGATTTTGGTTGTTCGTTTGAATGGTTGTCTATAAAAAAGCCTTCCTACTCCTTTTTTAATTTAACCACTTATCTTTTACTTTCATGCTTATTGTTTGTAGGTATTTGCACACATTTAATTTGATCTAAGGGCATATTTGCAAGGGTTGATTTATGAGAGATAAGAGGAGTTATTCAACTTCAAATATGGGGAGTGTTTCTAATTTGAATGCTTTCGTTCTTCACATTTTATTTTATTTTTTGTTTAGATTGGATTTCTAGCTTAGATAGTGTTGTGGTTGTCACTAGAATCTAGGTTGGTAGAAATTTCCCATCTTACAATTATGGGGGCAAAGAAAAACACCCAATAGCTTGTTCTGGAAAGAATTAGAAAAAGCATTGAAGATAATAATAAATATAAAAGGAATTCAACTAAAAATGCACTAAAATTCAATAATGAGAACCTTGATGTGTCTGATATGGAGATTACTAACCCAATAATTGAATCTAATATGAATAATAGTGTAGTGTAGAAAAATGCATCCCTTTACATTTTCACACTTGTTTGGGCCCTTGTGAGATGAATGGACTTAATTGTGCCTTATTTAAGCTGTTGTAAAGTGTTTTCTTTCACTCTCACACTAATCTAGGGTTTTCATTAATTAATTGGGCTTCTTTATATCTTATTTGGCCTTATTTTGCATCCACAAACCTTAATTAATGCATTTTTCTGAGGATAATCCCAACATAAACCAATATCCAATTGTAATTTATGTGTTTTTGGATTGTATGGCCCAAATTTAGTGATCTAGGACTCATACGCCACCTTGGGTGTATGGGTCCCACCTAATTTTTGGGGCCTCAATCTGTATTTCACATAAATCTAAGTCTTTCTTGAAAAATGTGTCCCAAAGCCTAGCCTAATGGGACTCATACGCCACTTCTAGCATATGAGTCCCGTGTGGCTTAAACCTAAATTAAATTCAAATTCTTGGTGGGATTTTATTCTCTTAGATTTCATGTCGACTTGTAGTGTTGTAATTTCAAGAAATTTTGCATAAACAAGTATAAATACAAGGTTATTTCACTCATTTTTTTATCCTAACAAGTAATCAAGTGATCTAGCAATTTGAGTATTCATGCACAAGATCATTCAAGAGTCTACAAGAGAATTTAAGAGCATTCAAGAGTGATTATCAAGCATTTTGGAGCATTATTCAAGTATCAAGCATCATGTCAAAGTCATCATGCATCATGTTTGTTTTTTAGCTAACATTTGTGATGTAGGGTTTTATTATTCAAGCAAGCATTCAAGTCAAGATCCATATCATTCAAGCAAGAGTTAAAATCTACATCCATTGTAGCCATTACATACATGTTTGCAACATTTTGTTTCTAGGGTTTGGTGAGTTGCAACATAGCATTTTGTTCATTCACCATTCCTCCTTTCCATTTCATTTCATTTTAAGGTTTGATTACCAAAATGGGGTTTGACCAAGGCAAACCCCTATCCACTAAAAAACAACATTTTTTCCTCTCTTTAGTGTATGATTTGCAGGTCTAGGTTTAATAATCATTGGAGAGAAATATTGGAAGAAGTTTTCAAGGGTGCAAAGTTGTCAGAGTTGTCACCTTGTTTAGAAGATCACTAAAAGACATCTACAGAGCAAAATTTGACAGTTCAAATTTGAAAATCAGGTTGAGAAGACAGAGTAGAGATGGAAGAGCATATTCAAATCTTAATAATCTGAAAATCCCAAGTAGGATTGATACACCACTTCTTTTGTATGAGTCCCAAGATAGCCACCTTTCTAGATTTTTTAAGGTTCAAATCCACCACTACCAAATTCTTGTTCTAGCCCAAAAACCCTAATCTAGGAATGATATGCCCAACCTAGCATATGAGTCCCAATGTAAAATTTAATTTAGTATTTCCAGCATTTCAGATCTTCATTCAATTTGCTACAAGTTTCCAGGTGCACCTCTTTGATTTCTCAATTTGTTGTTCTATTTTGCATTCATTTCTAGGTCATTTATTGTAGTCTTGTATATCATTAAGTTTCATAATTAGATCTTGCATGTTACTAGTCTTTCCAATCCCTAGCTTTGTGGTGAACCCCTTTTTAGTCTCTAAACATACCCTAGGACAACCTTTAGTAGATCTACTTATCTCATTCTATCATAAGATTGAGATCTCTAGGGTTTCCTTGAGAGAAACTTGAAGAAAATAGGGCCCTCTCCTTGTGTTCCATTCCCTAAAAGGACCTTTGGAACACACCCCACAAATACTTTCTTCATTTCATTTTGGTGAACCTACATTTAAAACACCTTATTTCTAATTTGGAGTGCATCATAATCTTAGATCTAGTTTGCATTAACTTTGCATTATGTTTTGCATTGATTAAATTGCATCTAGGGTTTCTAAATCTTGCATTAGTGAAAGTGCATATAAGTTGCATTTTTCTCTCTTGCATCATTGAATTTCATTTGATATCTGCATTTGCACTTAGCATAGACATCATTCAAAATAGAAAACATAGCATTCATACAGAATTTGCTAAAAACGATGCAAAAACCCTAATCTGGGACTCATATGCCCCTCTGGGAGATTTAGTCCTAGGACAGGTGGTTTTTCCTAATTTCTGGGTATTTTGTGGTGATTTTTATTTAGCATTTAAACTCCTGAAAAACCCTAATTGAGATTCATACGCCCCTCTGGGCGATTTAGTCCTATTTCAGATTTTAAATTACATTTTCCAACATTAAAACTCTATTTTTGTGTTTCTATTTGTTGTTGTTAGTTATTTGTTTCAGTTTGTAGAGTCTTTGTTGCTTTCATTTCATTATATCTAGCTTAATTTCATTTGAATCAAGGTTACAGCATAACATTTATCTTGTGTTCATTGCATCTTGCATTTCATTGATTACCCCTTGCATGAGCTTTTCAACTTGGTGTCCTATTGCTAATACTATAGTGAGATGAAGTTCGAGACTCATGTCATCCTGCGATAGCACAATTGTCGTGGATCTTGGGTTATCTAGCTCTTTCACTACTAGTGTTGACACTAGTTCACTAGGTATGGACCATACCATTGACAAATCTTTACCTTCAAGTAGTGTGAGAAATGTTGAAACAATGGTTGCTATTATTTCACAAGAAAACATAATCCAAATTCATGAAGACTTAGTGTATCAATGGGTTAAATTTCCTAAGGTTAGATTATCAAATAATAAAGCATAAAAACCCAAACAAGCTATCAGGAACAATGAAAACTAAAACAAGAATGATTATACCTATCACTCATTGAAGCTTCCTTGATTCACCTTCATAGCACCTTCTAACTTGTTGATTGTTGCCCTCAGATCGAGTGTGTGAGCAATTCTTTGACTATGCCAATGTCCTAAACAAGCTTTGAAGGATTTGAAATATAAATGTCTATGCCTATGAGAAAATGACTATAATGCCTATGCCAAGAAATGCCTAAAACTTAATGAAATCAAGTACGAAAATAAATGTTGTGATATATAAGAATGAGCATGAGTAGTCAAAAATATGAGCAAAATTGTCATTTTCATAGAAAATACAATTTTGGATGGACAGACGAGATTGAAAGCTGACAAAGCCTAAAATCAAAGGCCGAGATTTAATGCAACAATCCTGTTGGTGTTTTTTCCTGTAAATCAGGTTTGTCTCCTAATCTACCTATGGAATTGCCAATTCCAATCAAGGGCAGCTCGAAGGACCTGAACCAACTGACGAGGATTTTAAAATAACCTCCTACACTTTGGGCTCTGCAAGACCCAGGAGGGCAATCCCTATAATGTATTTATGATCCCTGCACCAAACTCATAAACAACTTTTAACAATTCATAGATAATCCCACAAATGGCTCAACAGAATAGGATATTACTAAAATAAATTGGCCTTTCATCAGTAATATCAGCTACTTGGAGCATGAGATGATTACAACATTATTTTGTAACTTAAGATAGTCATTTTATTTGCAATTTGGCGGCAAGCCCTAAGCAAAGACACACAGACACAAAGATTCACAAACTTACACAATTTAGATCAGTGCCATATACCATTGGGGAGTCAAACTCACAAACATTTACAATTCATCAACAGATTGAAATACTTAGCATATATGATCCCTGACAATATTGCATTACAATAGTATCAATTTCTGTCCCAACTAGATACTTCTTACTAAATCCCTTTACAAACATACCCATCCATGATTCCGTCCAAGCATTTTAATTAATTCTTTGAATTAAAGCTAAAACGGAAGACACACACATCAAAGCGATGAGATGAACATCATAATCCTTAATTATTCTATTCAAAATTATGATATGTTTGTACAGAGGAGAGACTTGAGCTCGAGATATAACATCATAGCTTAAATGCTAGTACTATTACAAAACATCCAATCTTCATAAGTCTAAAACCCTTCTACAAAATAACCCCAGACCTAAATTGCCTTAACATTCAAAAAAGTTCTTTACAATTTGCTCTACAACTATACCTAGACTTGAACTTCAAAAATATCTGACTTGCCAACCCTCTTTTCTGGCCTTGAAATCTTTCTTATAGAAAACGAAGGAGCAACAAGCATCGGGCCAGAAATTACACATGTCACCAATCAATTGGACCGTTATATGCCAATTCAAAATTGAAACCAAAACCACCAAGTCCCGGAGCATCTTTTCTATTGATTCTACTCATCACACAATAGCCATAGCATTTGTTTCATCTCAAAACTTGCACCCAAAGCCACCATGAAACAAAACCAAAATCAGTTACAAAATAACCGCTGAACCGTCAGTTTCCAGTAATATACATCATTTCATTCCTCCTCAGTTAAGTACTTGTCAACCCAGCTCTGATATTCCTCATCCGTTGGCCAATTAAAATTCATCACCTCCCTCATCTTGGTACTGTAAGGTGTGAATTTCACCGCAACCTAGTTGGCCTCCCTTTCAAATGATTCTAAGAACATGCTGGTATTAATTATTTTATCCATGCTGCTTACCAACAAGTCATGATCTGACTCATCATAGATTAATTTGATTTTTGCATTAATAACCTCCTCTGCCCTTTCTTGCCACTGCTGCAGTGTCTTAATATTCCCATGTGCATCTATTATATCTGGCAAAAAAGTGTCATTCCAATCATCAAAACCCTTTATTAATTCCCTAATTTTCTTACTCAAATCACAGGCAAGGCCTGGAATCCCTTCACTGATTTCACAAAGATTTGAGTAGGCTTTAATGATTGAGGCCTATTAGTCACATCAAATCTAGAAGCCTTAAACATAACATCTAAATCAGTGGCCCTAGAGATCCACTTCTCAACCAGGGGCAGAATCACTTCCCGATCTCTGTTAATATTTTGAATTCCATCCAAGATTAAAGAATATAAAGAATGTATAGCTGGCAGCTTAGAATCAACCTTCTCATTTAAATGCCTTACAACAGTGTCAAACACCTCATTATGTTTGGCTATAGCATCATCCTCACTTGCCCTTAGGGCAACCTGTAATTCTGTAATTTTATTTATCATCTGCCCTTTTGTAGGATTTGTAGAATATTCAACCTCTTCTTCAATTGGCCTTAGTGCAGGGCTATCAACAGGTGTCTGAATTGGGGATCCAGGAGTAGAAATTATTGGGACAATAGGGGGTAATGACCCTGAAGTAGTATGCATTGCTCTGGGAACAGGGGCACTGGAGGATTCTCCCACCTGCCCGTACCTTAGTCTGTCTACTTCAGATTGCAGTTCAACATTTCTTTGTTGCATCCTACTATAATCCCCAATTATTGCATTGTACTTTTCCATCAAGCTCTTCTTTTCAGCCTCATCCCTTTCAGTTGTCTTTTGGGCCAATTTGGCCACATTCAGTGTCAAGCTTGTGGCCTTTGTCATTGAGGTTTCAGAAACTCTCTTGATGATAAGCCCGCCCCTTAGATTTGGACTGATATCAGCCACATTCAATTTTCTGCCCTGAGGTGCCAATGCCCATATCACTAAAGTTTCATATTCCTCAGTAAAGGCTGAGTCTTGTAGGGTTGCCTTGACTTCATCTTCGCTACTTTGCATAGGATGCTTGGACTGCATGATAGCATTGAATGCTACATCATCATCTATGTCTCATTCAGGGAGAAATAAGACACCAGCCTGGGACACAAGTTTCCTTCCTTCATCAGGAGTGATGTTCTTGAATTGTTCCATTAATTCATCTTTGACCTCATCATCATTCTCCTGGTCAGACCTATCAGGTCTTGATTCCCTCCTTCTCTTGCATTCGTTCTAATATTCTTCAAGTTTCATCCTCCATACCAACTGCAAGAAAACAGGAGTTTTCATGAAGGCATCATCATCCAAGAATGCCTTGCAGGCCACCATCCTTGCGTCTTGTACACGCTGCCCCTTTATATCCAAATCAGTTAGCACCAATTGTGTTGATCTAGGAGGAGAGGGGATACCAACCTGCATGTCCTGATCAGTTACAATTATCTCATCCACCATAGCCTCCTTTGATTCCTCAATTCTTTGCCTCTTAAGGCTTGGCTCTGATGGAAGCTCCATAGGGTCATCCCTAGGTGGTGAATCAAGATCCACAATCTTTATTCCTCCAGGATTTCTGATCCCATGACCCAATTGTGATGATGCTTTCATTATTTGTTTTCCTTTTCTGTCTCCTGCCTCTTCATCACTGCTATCATCTCTCTTCCTTTTGTATAAAGGCCTATCCCTTGGTGGCTGATAAGTTGGCCTTTCTTCCTCAAGCATCACGTCCAATCCCTGAATTTTCAAGTCCACCTCCAAATTTATCTTCTTAGTTCTCAGGGTGTTTGTAAAGAACCGGACCAATTTTTTTTTATTTTTTCACAAATGATTACAATGCAACATGCACCCGTTAAGGTTAGCATAAACCAAAACGATGCGGAAGTAACTCTAACCAGAATGTACACCAGGATCCCGATGTGGGCAAGGTGTGAGCATTGGTCAGAGGATCTCAAAGGAAAATGCTGAACAAGAACTCTAACCAAGAGATGCGCCGGTGAAAGACGAGCATTCGGTCAGAGGATCCCTATCTATTGCAATACTGAAAATTAGCTCAACACCAAGTATGTGCTACTCAATCCGTGAAGGATAGGAGGCGACCATATGGTGGAGACTTAGGAAATTACAATGCAAAACAAGTAAACAGGCGGCAAGCCAGCCTCTTCCACTTATTCAATGGGAAGTACAAGTAAATACAAAATGAGAGGAGAGAATTGCTGACAGTACTACTGTTCAGCTTACAATAAATTAGAGAGCCTGTCAATATCATAAGATTAAAATCCTTTCAAAGCTATAACAAGTTAAGAACTCTCTTTACACTCCCAAACTCACTGAATATCAACTCCTCACACATCTAATGAACTTTCTCAAATCTGATATGACTGTTTTTTGACAGAATTGATACAGAACAGCAGCATGAAAACTCACTAAAATGCACGTAGCTAGCTCCAAACTCAACCTATTGATGAGATATTGAATGCAGATTAATCTATTAATGATGGCGACTAAGATGCAACTCCAAAACCACCCCAAACAAGCCTTAATTATTTTGCATAGATTTTAATGTCACTTCAAGATGGTACGACCCAGCTGCAAGGGCGAATTTTCTCTATAAAATCATACAGTCACTAATAAAATCTAATAATGTGCTAGAATGGTCGCCCTTCATAGACAAATCAATAGACTCAGTACCCAGAATGATAGCTATTTTATTCCATGAGCTATGAGTGAAACTTACATTCTTCAATGATATTCAGCAACATTAGAAATATGATAGAAAATGCAAACTAGAACTCCAAATGCAATTACTCAACTGAAAATGCAATATAATCCTAATACATGCTAACCTCTCAACTAGTTGCTATCTTTCAAGCAAGAAGATGAGCCAATGCTAGGAGGTGTGCTTTCCTCGAAGCGAGTGCCTGAATACAATCCAGCAGCATAACGGTGTAGTAGACAAAAGATCCCAAATGAAGAGCTAAGGCCTGATTAAATAGATGAGAGAGAAACATCTAGAAGCTTCCAGAGGGCGCCCAAACCCTAATTTCAAATTCACCTTTTCCCTCCAAAAGATGGCATCCTTTTTCATCAATAAAATATTTCACTTTTTAAAATAAAATCAATCTCTCAAAAAGGCGTCCCTTTCTTAGTCACAATATTTGACATTAAAATATAATTTATCTCCTTATGATGCCTTGACCCTCAAAAGTCCCCTTTTTAAAAACAACTTAAAGTTGTACTGCTAGGCAAAGGGGGTATAATATTATAATGAAAATACTTATCTCTCCAAGAAAACATGCGCCCAAGGCCAAGAACTGAAGTGCCAGCTGAAACAACCGAAGAAGAGATCCAACTGAACTGAACCCAAACTGTCCACTGCCAAAAATAGAATTTACTAAAAATAGTAAATTCGCGAAGTTGCCCGGAAAGCCAAACTGAACACACCACTGCGAAGCTCTCTGAAAACCCAAAAAGAATCCGCAATCAGAATCCCAAACTCCAAGCAACCACCCACTCAAAACTAGGAAACCCTAATTTCACCATCCGCATAGCCTACGGGTCTCCGGAATAGGCCAACGGTCAACTGAAACGATCACGGCTGAGAAGGGGACATTACAGTGTTCATGATTTCCCTGAAATTATTCATCAGGAAATCAACTCTTTTATGAAATGGAGTGAACTCCATTAGTGGATCATACTTTGGATCCAACTTATGCACCATGGCTAACATTTTCTCATAGGCAATCCATTTCTCCTTATTTAATTCTTGTCGGCTCAAATCAAACTCATTCCTAATCAAATCTTCAGGAAAATTGAAAACATGGAAAAACTTACCACCCTTAATTCTTTGTCTGAATAGAGCAAAGAATCCCTCGGGATCATGCTGCCTCATAGATCCACTCTTCAAATGGTAATCATCAAAATATCTATCAAAGTAAACCCATCCTCCCTTGGAAAATATAAAATCTGAAACAATAGTATAATCAGGGAACAAAGTCCCTTTTCCTCTTCCTGTCAAATTATCCTCATGGATGCAACCTAGTTGCCACAAGACCTCTACAAATCCCATCCTTGATGGTACATTGTATGGGAGAATATGAGGAACTCCTTGGAAACCATAAACCCTTAAGATAGTGCTTACAGGGTATGGAATAATGTCACCCCAATTATGACATACCTTCAAATCAGGCTTTCTTTCTTTTGGTCAGAGGAAAACGTGCAAATCCTCAGGGATCCTTGGCACATTCACCATCAGTCTAGCCCTAATCCTGGAAGCAAAGCAGTTATCAAACTGCACATAACTAGCACCTCCCTTGTTGCAGGACAAGTCTGCACTCCAAGCCTGTACCGGCAATCTTTCTCCATTCACCTCCTGTCTCAACTCCATTTTCTCTGAGAAGAAGTCAGCATTCTCATACAAAAACATGTGCATTAATAAGGAGTACTAAAAGAAAGGAGTACTAGAATCCCCCACATATAAGTTCAGCAAACCCTCATGTATCCTTTCAGCAAGGAAAGAAGCATAGTCATATATTACAGAAAAATTGGGATGTTGAATTTGAGCCCCCATAAACATATAGGCAATGGGCATCACAGTACCAGGGTTGAAACCTAAAACTTGGAAAAGTGAATAGAAATTTGCCAAGAAATGATCAACAAAACAACCTAACCTGAAAGGTTCCTGATCAGTCGGGCTGATATGAATCGTTGAACTGCCCACCCTGGCTAGATGAGGAGGAAGCAATCTTGATCTGAAAAGAGGTTGTGTTTTGTCATATTCCTGCTTCATTTCCTCAAGGTCTATTTGGACCAAGAATGAGCTATATTCACTCAAATCAAAAACCCGCCGAATCACATCTGCATTTATATTCAATAAAACCTCACCATCATTATCCCTTATAATCCTTGTGACAGGATCATATCTTGCAGCCACTGCCCTGAGGAGGTCGAGATCAAGAAACACATTCGGTACCACAAGTTTTCCCATATCATACCTCCAACCATTTGAAAAAGGATGAGGTGCATTCCGCTGCCCATACCATCTTTTAAACAATTCCCAACCCGTCATTGGTACCCTAGCATCTGCAATGTTATAGGTTTTGTATCTCAATCCTTCACCTAAGGCTGTCCCTCTCATTAAAACTAAACCCCTCTTCCTGTTGTTTGTTGACAAATGGAATTGGTCAAGGAAATCATCATATAGATTCCTTTGCAAGTAATCAATATGGCCAGAATGTTGTTTTGTTGGCGCCATTTCAAACAACTAGGGCTTCTCCTAAGATCAAATTGTGAACAACTACGGCTACCCAAAACAAAATTATAGTAGAAATTTGCAATTTGCCACAATTTTAAAAGAAACAGTAACCCTAGAATCTTAATTCAGAAAAAACTCTGATCAACACAACATAGCCCTCCACAGGAATCACATTCGAACATAACAGTGATAAAGAAAATAACTCACAGAATTTCGCGTTCTGCAGAAAAACAAACCCTTACTGTAGTTGCTTTGAAAACTCTTTGGCTCTGGACTGCTTCGAAAATGCTTGAATGCCTTAATGGTGAAAACAGTTTGCAATTAAACCCTTAAATTTTATGAAAAATGGCCCATAGACGTCTCATCCGCCATTAAAGCTTTTTTGCATACCGTGCCAACGGCTTCAATTGTAATTTGACATAGATTTAAATCTTCGTCGTCGATCTCTTGTTTCTGTCAGATCATCAAATGGTCCTCCTTAAAAAGCTGACAATACCTCCACATCATTTTCAAGGGCCCACCATAATATGCAACGCCAAGAGAATACATGTGGCACCCGCCCGTGATATCGCGAACATTAAACTTCCTTCAGTTTAGGATCACGCGATGGCGGGCAACCGTTGATTTTCTTCATCAGTGATCACGATCATACAAAATAAGGAACAGTATCAATACCTATCCGCTAAGCAGCTTTTCATCAAGATTAAAACATCGCCGTTGATTATGAACATGTGCATCACCCATGTGATTTAGTAACCCGCTTGATAATGCACTAAAGTCTGATACTTATTAAAACTTTATTTACTTTTGCAGCATCAGCAGCCTGGGACACGTGGTGCCCGCCCGCTATATCGTGATCACCAAGCAGCCAACGGTGATGTCATCGCGGGATCGCAGGGAGCGGTCAGGATCAACCGTGGGGAAATCAACGGTTATCAAATAACCCCTGCAAAACATTAAACATTTCTTAGAATAAAAATAAGAGGAAGGGGACACTGCCTAGGGCAACGACAGTCGATGACTCAATGTTGTTTTTAAAAGCATAGGGCACGGACCGACTCAGACCGTAGTAAATAAAAGGAGACCAGCGAAAATATTTAATATTTTCAATAAAAAGGGCCAATCCTAGACGATTCAATGGGACATAAGTTGTTTTAAAACCTCCTCAAAAAGGTAACAACAAAAAAGACCCAACCCAAACATGGCACACCAAGGCTTCACGAAAGCAAAACAAAATTTCCAGCCCTAGGTACCATCTGAATAAACAAGACAAGCCAATAATAATTCCTCAAAAAGGAAACCCAGGATGTAAATTTGAGGCTCCATCAAATCCCTAATCAGGGTTAGGGAAAAATCATTTGGCCGAGATGTCATCTGAGAAGATCAAATCAGCGGTCGAGAATAAATGAGATAATTAGTCAAAAAGATAAAGATTTTCGAAAATCAAGAAGATAAAGACTGCTTGATTTGTGAGATTCAAAAAATTAAGAAGATAAGAGTTGAACTGAAAAGCAGATTTGGAAAATCAAGAATCTGCTCAATTGCTTGATTTTTGGAAGAAGATTACCATTTTGAATTAAATTAATTCAAAATATGGGTTTTGTGTGATAATAAATAATCGATTTTCAGATTTATTTACTAAAATGAACTGACAGTCAAGAATGTGAGATCATTTTAAATAATTTCATTTATTTAAAATAAGGGAAATGTTAAATTTGGCAATTAAATAATTAAAGATAATTATTTAATTTAGAGGATATGATTAATAATTAAATAAATTAATAAATTCATTTAATTATGAAAATTAGTGACATTAAATAAATAAATGAAATTCATTTATTTAATAATCAAGAAGACATAAATGAATAAAGGTAATTAAATAAATTAAGAAATTTATTTAATTGTAAGAGGACAATAGACCCTTAGTGACGTATTGAATAAATAAATATAATTTATTTATTTAATAATCATGAAGAATGAAAGAGACATGAATTAATTAAATAATTATGAATTATTTAATTAATAGTCGAATGTGGACCAAGGACATAATTAAGTGTCATAATTATGCTAGGACGAAAGTGGTAAAATAAAGCTTGCAGGCCTAGGTCATTTTTATGTGTCTACCCTAAAAAATAAAATAAGTACTGAAAAAATTTCAACCACCGCTATCCCTATCATAGATAACATACATCGCATTATTGAAAGTGAAGACTAAATAGAACTTGCACGTAACATAGTTCAGATTTTTGGGAAATGTCTTACCTCAACCACTAGTTGTGCTTTACCTTCAAACAATGTCCGAAGCCAAGGAGGAATTCAAATTCCTCCTCCTACAACCATTGCATCTATTCCTACTTACGCCAACCCTCAAGTTACAACAACAATGCAACCTACTAGTAATGTCATTCCTTCCTTGGGTATTTTCGCTAGCATTCCTAGTACCTTTGTGGCATCGCATGTCATATCTCCTACCACTTTACCTCCCATAAGCATTACATTCACTGCTCCCTTGAAAAAATATACACCTTCACCATATTCACCTCCATCTCAAAACACAACCAATGACACCCTCATAAATCAACTTGTGCAAACCATTTCATCCCTTCAAAAGCAAGTTTCCACCATAAACCAAAATCAAAATGGCCAACCTACGCATTATGTCAAAAGCAATCCCTTATCCTTGGAGATATTGTGGATGCCAAAAGGTACATAGGTGCCTAGATTTGAGAAATATGGGGGGAAAGGAGATCCTTCTAACCATGTTTCTACTTATACTGCCTTATGTAGTGACTTTATTCTTGAGGATAAGCTCTTGGCTAAGCTTTTCCCTAGATCCTTGAAGGATACCTCCTTAAATTGGTTTTCCTCATTACCGAATAACTCAATCTGTTTATTCAATGAACTTGTTGAGGCATTTATAAACCATTTCCAAGTGCATATGACTCCTGAGATGACCTTAGCCGATTGAATGAGATGTAATAAAAAAGATGATGAAAATATTATTGACTTTATTTCATGTTACCAATCGCTTTATTCCCAAATCGACGTAAAGATTCCCAACCCTCACCTTCAAAGGATGTTCATTGAGAACTTGCAAACTAAGATAAAAGATAAGCTTACCATGATGAAGTCTCCCCTCCTTCATACACTTGTGTAATGCCCTTCGTGATTATCAAAACTCAGTTAGTAGTCGTGACACAAAATCCACCTCTAGCCATCCTGAGAAGTTTGAATCGACAAACCAAAACAATTATCAACCTTTTAGAAAATAGAATAAGATCTTTCTTCAACTTAATCCCCCTCAACAAACAACTCAACATGTTGATACCCAAGTGGCTGCTATAAGGAAGACAACTCCTTTCACATTTGGGGATCCGACTAGGAAATTTACTCCCTTACCTGATACCCTTCATAACATAATGTCACAACTTTTAGAACAAAAAATGATCACCTTGCCTCCCGTTAAAACTATCGATCCTAATAAGCCTTTACCTCCGAACTTTAGATCAAATTCTTATTGCCATTATCACCAACAAAATGGACACAACAAGAAACATTGTGTCTTAAAAATATTGTCCAAGACCTCATTGATTCCAGTTGCCTTTCAATTGGAGGTGTTAATGATCAAGGAAATAAGTTTGTTGCCCCTCCTAACCAAAACTTACAAATCTTTACCAACCCTATGCCAAAACAATATTTCATTTGTCAAAGCTAGTGAAATTTCAAAGAATGATGTGATGAATGTTGATACAGATGATGACAACATGGATACTATTTAACAAGATCCTATGGATACTAGTCTTATGGATATGGATACTATTAAAAAGGGTTTAATTGCGTTGATCGAAACTCAACCTCATAAGGGCCGAACTAAAAAGCCTCTTGACATTGTTTTCTCATCTAAGGATATTATTCTAAATGCACTTGATGGTCCTCTTTACATAGTCGGCCGAATCAATGATAAGCCCACTAATGGGATATTAATTGACCCCATCTTTGGAGAGAATGCGATCACTAAGTAATTATTACTCGTGCATGATCTCTATCAAGAAACATATGAAAAACCGAAAGCACGGATAGAGATGCATAACATTTTCACTTTCCCTACGATGGGATCAATCACCCTTCCTTTACAAATAGGACCGAAACAATTAGATGCCTCATTCTCGATCATCTCGATGTCAGACCAATTCCATGTCAAGTTTTATTACCCATGGCTACGCTCCATGGAAGTTGTCCCGTTGGTTGTGCATAAATGCTTAAAGTTTCTCTTGGCAATGAAATTTTCACTATACACCATAGTGGCTTTAACCCTTTGTCTTCCTATGGAAAATTTTCATTAGATTTCTTTTTGCTCGAGCCTATGGAACCTATTAAACCTCAAAAATACTTCTTTTTTAAATCCTATCAAAAGTTTAAGGCAAAATGCATAGAAAAAATATCCCTTACAAACATGCCTCAACCTATGATTGAGCCTACCATCCTTGACAAAACTATGATCAAACCTAAACACATTCAAAACAACCAATACCAACCTAAGATAGATCCTTCACCTATCTCCTATAAAAAACCAAGAGATAACGAAAGCAATCCCATCATGCCTCCTAAAATAAAACAAGTTTACAAAGCAAAGAGAAAGTGGTTGAACAACCTTCCATGGTTCCTTTTGTTTGTCCCCTTAGGGAAGAAAATAAACCTATGGTTGATAAATCCACTCCTACACAAACACAACTTGA
The DNA here is from genome assembly GCA_007258455.2 of Sequoia sempervirens. NCBI lineage: Eukaryota > Viridiplantae > Streptophyta > Pinopsida > Cupressales > Cupressaceae > Sequoia > Sequoia sempervirens. The sequence goes on along the minus strand of VDFB02000009.1, from coordinate 26,981,418 downwards.
AAATCATACTAAAAGAAAAAAAAAATCTAGAGAGAGTAGGCGTAGACGTTGTGCTCTTGCTCAAAGATTAAATGAAGAAGACAAAAAAGAAAATCAAAATCCAAAGTTGACTGAAACAATACACGATGAGTCTCCCTCTTCATTGCAACAAAAAGATTCTATACCGCAACCACAACAGGAGCTAAATCCTTCTTTAGAAATTATCATTTTACCTCATGTTGTGATTAACTTGGATGATGATGATGAGGTTGCTAAAATTAATGAGGAGGTGCATAATGAATTGAATACATTGTTTTCATCTTCTATGAGCTTACATGATAATTCTCCTACGAAGAGTGTTGAACTTGGTAATGATCCTAGTTCCACACTTGCTATTGTCCCTTTGGCTAATTTTCCACCTTCTATATATGATGAACATGATTGGGATGTGGACGACTTGCTAATAGATTGACTCACATGTGCCTTACATGTGCCTTACTAGTCTTTTGCATTATTTTCTTTTTTTATTTTATGTGATTGCATGTGTGTAATGTGATCCCCCGTGTTGTTTTTTTTTATGTCTCTCTCTCTCTCTCTCTTTGTGACATTCCTCTATTTGTACCTACATTCTTCTCTATGTTGTAAATATTGTATCTTTTCTTTGTCTTGTGTTTTCCTTTTGGGGATGACGCAAGGTGTCAATACATTCATGTCTCTTCCATGTTGACCCAAAGCTTTTCCTTTATCTTTTCTTTGTCTTGTGTTTTCCTTTTGGGGATGACGCAAGGCGTCGAGACATTCATGTATCTTTCATTTTGACCCAAAATCTTTTTCTTTATCTTTTCTTTGTCTTGTGTTTTCCTTTTAGGGATGACGCAAGCGTCAAGACATTCATTTCTCTTCCATGTCGACCTAAAATCTTTTTCTTTATCTTTTCTTTGTCTTGTGTTTTCCTTTTGGGGATGATGCAAGGCATCGAGACATTCATGTCTCTTCCATGTTGACCCGAAAGGTTTTTCTTTTTTTTTCTCTCTATGTGTCATTCTTCCTATTTCATGAGTATTTGGGGAATGATGACAGTTCTAAGCTCTCTAAAAACATTGTAGCAAGAACATACTAACCCTGAATCCATGGATCCCTTATGTGTTTTGGGATTTCATTTTGGGGGTAACCCCTCTTTCCCTTTCATGGCATATCTTTATTTGGAAACATATGACTTGGCATAGGGCTTTCCAAATAAGCTCTCATGTCCTCTTTATTGTTATAATTTATAATTTTCTACTTTAAAGTAATTGCTCATAGAATGTTGTTTAACAATTTCCTTAAAGTGGGGACATACATTGGCATTATTTCTTTTCAACTCATGTTTCATCGTGTAGTCTTTTTACTTCATGCTATGCATCTTTTTCTTTGTGGTTGACATTGGGTGTGATGTCCCTCAAGAGCATGATCTCTCATGACATATTATATTCCTCTTAGTGGCTTGATGTGACACACTACATCCCCTAAGTTATGAATCTTCTATTCTTCGATTGGTCCTCTCCTAGATACATTAAGGACAATGTTTCCTGAGTTAAGACCTTACATGAACTAAGAAAAAATCCTTTGAACGTACCTTACATTATAATTTCAGTTATATGGTCACCTTTCATAACACACTTTGCTTGTCTGTGGAGCCATATTGTTTGTTCATGAGTATCAAGCATACAAAGCTTTACTTGCCTCATGAAGCTCGAAGTTCATTGTTGTGTGGCACCTTATCAATGCTATCAGGGGGTATATCTTTGGTCTAGTTGAACAGGAAGATGAACTTAGGCATGACTTTCCCATAGCCACTTGCTTAAGTGTGTGAGTGCATATCAGTCGTGTGTGTATGTGTCTCACCTCTTTGGATACTCACCCAACAAACAGCCTAAAGTTTCATTGCCTCAGAGTGAGCATGCATTTATGGACAAATAGCTTATATTTGACCCACATCATGATGGAAAAATGGTCGAAGCTTGATCCACCCCTTTTTTTATTTTTGTTTTTGTTTTTTTTTCTTTGTCTTTGGCATTGTATGTTTGTGCCTTGTTATTGCTTCTTACATTGTTTCTCATGTGTGTTCTTTTGTTCCTATGTTGGTTTTCCATAGGATCTTGATCTTGGGGGCTTGCACAACCCCCTTGGTCATTGTCATCCTATATTACTAGCATTGGTACACTTGTACCCCTCTTGATGTGATTTTGTCTACTTTAGTGTGAGTTTGAAGCAAGTTCCTCCTCTCACTAAAATGGGGGCTAAATGTAGTGTAGAAAAATGTACCCCTTTACATTTTCACACTTGTTTGGGCCCTTGTGAGCTGAATGGACTTAATTGCACCTTATTTAGGGTGTTGCAAAGTGTTTTCTTGCACTCTCACACTAATCTATGGTTTTAATTAATTAATTGGTATTTTTTATGCCTTATTTGGCCTTATTTTGCATCCACAAGCCTTAATTACTGCATCTTTCCAAGGATAATCCTGGCAAAAACCAATATACAATCATAATTTATGTGCTTTTGGATTGCATGGCCTAGATTTAGTTATCTAGGACTCATACGCCACCTTGGGTGTATGGCTCCCACTTAAGTTTTGGGGCCCTAATCTGGATTTCACATAAATCTAAGCCTTTCTTGAAAATTGTGTCCCAAAGCCTAGCCTAATTAGACTCATACGCAATTCAAATTCTTGGTGATATTTTATTCTCCTAGATCTAATGTCAGCTTATAGTGTTGTAATTTCAGAAAATTTTGCATAAACAAGTATAAATACAAGGTTATTTCACTCATTTTTTATCCTAACAAGCAATCAAGTGATCTAGCAATTTGAGTATTCATGCACAAGAGTCTACAAGAGAATTCAAGAGTGATTATCAAGCATTTTGGAGCATTATTCAAGTATCAAGAATCATGTCAAATTCATCATGCATCATGTTTATTTTTGAGCTAACATTTGTGATGTAGGGTTTTATGATTCAAGCAAGCATTCAAGTCAAGATCTATATCATTCAAGAAAGAGTTAAGACTTGCATCCATTGTATCCATTACATACATGTTTGCAACATTTTTTGTATACGGTTTGGTGAGTTGCAACATATCATTTTGTTCATTCATTATTCCTCCTTTCCATTTCATTTCATTTCAAGGTTTGATTACTAAAATGGGGTTTGACCAAGGCAAACCCCTATCCAATAACAAAACAAATTTTTTCCCTCTCTTTAGTATATGATTTGCAGGTCTAGGTTGAAGACTCATTGGAGAGAAAGATTGGAAGAATTTTCCAAGGGTGCAAAGTTGTCAAAGTTGTCACCTTGTTTAGAAGATCACTAAAAGACATCTATAGAGCAGAATTTGATAGTTCAAATATGGAAATTAGGTTGAGAATACAAAGAAGAGATTGAAAAGAAAATTTAGATATAGATACTTTGAAAAATCCAAGTTGGACTGATACACCACTTCTAGCATATGAGTCCTAGTATAGCCACTTTTCCAGATTTCTAAAGATTCAGATTCACCACTATCAGATTCTTGTTCCAGCCCAGAAACCCTAATCTAGGATTAATAATCCCAACATGGCATATGAGTCCTAATATGCATTAAATTTAGTATTTCTAGCATTTCAGATCTTCATTCAAGCTACTATAGGTTTCCACGTGCACCTCTCTAATTTATCAGTTTGTTGTTCTGTTTAGCATTCATTTCTATGCCATTTATTGTAGTCTTGCATATCATTAAGTTTCATAATTAGATATTTCATGTTACTAGTCTTTCCAAGCACTAGCTTGGTGGTGAACCCCTTTTTAGTCTCTAAACATACCCTAGGACAACCTTTATTATATATCTTTCTCTCATTCTATCATAAGATTGATATCTCTAGGGTTTCCTTGAGTGAAACTTGCTAGAAATTAGGGCCCTCTCCTTGTGTTTCATTCCCTAAAAGACTTTTGGAATACACCCCACAAATACTTTCTTCATTTCAAATAAAAGTAGTGACTCCATGGTTAAAATAATTGTAAAGGAAATGGAAAAGCTAAAAAAAACCTCCATGTTCCTTCAAGGGGCTATACCTGAGACAACCCATTGCCTGGGGGATGTTGTTGAACATTTGACTGGCCTACCAATTGGTTGTGGGCTAAAAAAATTTGATCAACCAAATAACCTTAACAAGTTTGATCTAAGGTCTAACCCCCTGCAAACTCCTAGTGATTTGGCTTTAGGCACATTTTCAACCCTTGAATCTTCCAAAGCTAAAGATTCTCTTCCAAATATAGTTGACATAAAAGAGTGTCAGCCTGAAAACACTGTGGTAACAACTGAAAAGATGCTAGTTGAAGAAGAAGCTAAAAAGGGACACCTCCCCTTTTCTACCCCCATCCAAAGTAGCAAAGCTGGTCCAAGAGAGGCTTTGATCCTTACAAGCAATAGAAACTTCTCCAAATTCAAAAGGAGAAATAGAAAAAAGGATTCCCCTAACCCCTTTGTGAAAAGAGTATTCATAAATGATTTGATAGCTTTAGGAAACCAATGGACACTTCAAATAAGTAAACTTATGGGTTTAAATTGTATCTCATGGAATGTCAAAGGGTTGGAATCCCTTGACAAAAAATACATTATTAGGAGATTCTTGAATCTGATGGAAAAAACAGGATATAGTCTTTCTTTAAAAGGTAAAAGCCACCAATTTCATACTTGAAACTAATTTAAAATTTATATGGAGAGACTCCATACAGTTCTCAACTTCTCATGAGAAAGGAAAGGGTGGCACAACCATCTTAATGCAAGGAAGCTAAGGTAGCAGAACAACTTCCTACACTAATCTTGAGAGGAGGATAATGCAAAACTTTTACAGATATTTAAAAGTTATAAAAACTTAAACAAAAATAAACATAAATATCATGCATATCACAACACGGTGATTTACATGGGTAAAACCCTTTTGGGAGAAAACCCCACACTCCAAAAGCTTCCCAATATATTATTCAAAAATCAAAATATTACAATATACTTGTAGAGCAAGCTTCTCACAAGAGTATCACCAACCAGAGATCCAAAGGCAACACTACCACTATTAGATTCTCAGTATACATCATAATACATAGTTGTAATACAATGCCCTAATAAAATAGGTTTTCCTTCTAGGGCAAGTCAATCTAATAAAATATCGGTTGTCATATCTAAGACCTAATGATGAATGGTCCAGATCGCTGACGTATCAACAGTACCTTATGTAATTGCAAGGTTGAGACATATTTTCACAACAATTAATCTCCGTTGAATGGGCTCAGTATTTTAAAGACAAAGGTTTCTCTCCTTTACAAAGAACAACATGGGTAGTTCTAGAAAAATCTGGCCTTCAGTTTGGATTTTGCTCAATCTATGCCCCAAATTATTACAAGTGCAAGTGTGAGTTGTGGTAATGGATGTATTATCTTCCCAATATCCCATGGATTGTTGGTGGATAATTTAACATGATTGATAATTAGGAGTGATGGGCCTAAGAAATAACTAATTTTCTTCCTTTTAGTTTGTCTTTTAAAATTTCAAGTTGCTTATCTCATAAACAATTATGAACCTTATATATCTTTTATGTCTTTTATGCATCCTAAACTAGACTTTACCATGTGGAAATATAATTATAATATGATGATGTTTGTGTGGATAAATGTGTGAATGTGTATGAAATTCAATATGATTTTTTTTTCAATTCATGGTTGATAATGATGTGTATACTTTAGATGAAACTAATCTCTTGCATCTAGAAGAACTGTAGCCCAAAACAACTAGATTGAGCAGCCCACAACCAAAAGATTCCAGGTAGATTATAGGGGAGAGTCTAGAATGTTGATAATGTGATAGTTCCAGGAAATAATGAAGGTGTTCATTGAAGTGGTCAATAGTGAGTCACCAGATCATCCAATAAGATGATAGGAGGAAGAAGAAGTCTATTGATAAGGAAGCTAACCTGACTATTCTCACAAAGCACGTCTCTATCAAATTGTTAAGGGAGAATGTCAATCCTATTTTTCTTCTTCTATCTTTTTCAATTATAGTTTCAGTTGCAAAGAATTTGTCTCTCTATCTTGAAGGAGAGAGGACATTTGCATTTAATTTTTGTTTTTAGTCCTTAGGAAAATAAAACTTCTCCCGAGCCTATATAGTTAGATCAGTAGTTGAGAAGCAGATCTAGTTAGAAGATATGTTTTTGATAGTTCCAATTTTGGTTCACAGACAATACTTCATTGTTAGTTTTTTGTTATTTAGTTGTAATGGATATGCACTCATGAATGAGAGATTTATGAAGATTTTTATCATGTTGTGAAAGTTCAGTTATATGCAATAAAGATGTTTCACGTTACTATTATGATTTGTTGATTCATGTAGCACATATTTGATTTCTCCTATGGGTACAACAACTCAAGAAGATTTCAAGTAGATTAGATTAGAAGATTTCCACTCGAGGTACTGTTCACCCACCTTAATTTCTATTATTAGATTAGAAGATTACATTGTTGCGTTCATTTCAAGTAGATTCTCAATTACATGCACATGAATGATATCTTGTATCATCAATTATGCTTTGTAATGTGTATTTGAGTCATTCTTCAAAGAGGTCTAGTAGTTAGAAGTAAGAGTCAATAGTGTTAGTGAATTGTAGAGTTCAAGTTTAGCAGTTAACAATTATAGTGTTAAGCTAAAGGTACTTGTAACATCAGTAGTAGATTAAGTAATTTCCCCTATTTTGCAAGTTAATGCTTTATTTACTTTTCCAACCTTTATTGTTTTCATGTACATGTGTAAACCACCTATACTCACTGATATAGGTTGTATAGATTCCATGAATGCACATACAGTGCCAACATCATCAAAATATTACAAATCCCTAGTTGATAATTAAATGAAGTCCTTGCAAGAGTTTAGTGAATTGTTCAACTAGGAAATCCTCCTCCAAATTATGTGTCTAGAACCAAGTTAACTGAGCATTAGTTGAGGCCTTACATTTTTTGGCTTTGTTTCCGAGGATGATGCTACATTTAGGGTTCTCTTGTGTAATTTCAAGCTTTCATAGTTTAAATGTTTTGATTTATGCATTAGGATAATTAGGTTTTAATCCATCAACAAAAAAAAAGTACTAACATTGTGCAGGAGCATATGATTCAAAGAGTTACAACTATTGTATGTGAAAGCAAGGAGATGCTATGGGAAGATCTCTCCCCTCAACACATGAATCTTTAGAGGATACTGGTGATCAAAGTGAACAAAGCAAGGGTATTCCTGAAGAAGAATCATCCCTGACACTAATATCCACACTAGATATAGAGGAGACTTCCCATACAAAAATCATCACCATGGGTGATGTTGTGGTAGAAGACCCACCAGAGCATGTGACTTTTGAGTCCCCCATTAACAACTAAGAGAGGGAAATTTCCCTAAAGAACATACTACCTTTATCATTACCTATCTTCTATGGATTGGTCATAGAGGATCCAAATACCTTCATTTTTTAGTTTAATGTGCTATGCAGAAGTTATGATTATACTACAGATGCACATAGGCTCAAACTATTCCCAGCAACATTGAAGGATGCTGCTCTGAGATGGTTTATGGATCTGGGAAGAGATGTTATTCCAAATTGGAATACCATGAAGATAAAATTCCTAGAAAGTACCAAGACTATTGTAGAGGAATAGATAGAAAGATAGATGACATCTTGAAGATTTCGCAAAAGGAGGATGAATCCCTAGAAGACTACATGGAAAAAATTTAGTTTTTCCCTAAGAAATCCCACTAGAACAGACTCTCGAATGAGTCTTTAAATTTGATATTCTTAAGGGGCATTAATGAGGATTGCATGGATGCACTTAACCTCATTGGAGTAGGAGATATCTCTCAAGCACCATTTGAGGAGATCTTTAAGGCATGTAGGAACTATTCAAGGTCTTTCACAAAGAAGGTTAGAGGAGATAGGACATCTTCCCTTAACAAACCATCCAATGGAGTCTCAAGAGTTGAATTGAGTAATATTTTATCAAATATGAAGGAGGATATTATCAACCATCTTGCTACACAGTTAGACACCCTCCATATAAAAAAGAAGCAAGAAGAGGCAGAAATGACTCTTATAGAATATTGCCCACATTGTAAATAGAGAAAGACTAATTACAAGTGTAAGAAGGTGGCTAGTATATTTGAAGATAAGCAAGGTACACTAGACTTTCATGCATTGGAAGGTGAATATAGATCAAAGGAAACCATGAAAACCAAGACAAGGTATTCCCCAAGATCCTTTGAATTACAACATGTCATTTCTTGGTAACAATTCAAATCTTCCTAATTGGAATCCTCAGTCTTGGGCCAATATGCAAAACCAACAATGGAAAATTCCTCAAACCAATTGGAATCAATAGTAGAAAAATACGTAGCCATCAAAAAATTACCAAGGATATAATTCTTAAAGGCCACCCCAACAAAACCAATGGAAACCTCAGTGGAAAAGAGGTCAACAGAAGAAAAATTAAAACATTAATTATTAGCAGCCATAACATCCCTTGCAACCACAACAACAGACCATTATGCCAAACCCAACAAATCTAGCACCACAACTACTAGCCCAACCTACACCTAACCCCAATAAAAATATTATTCAGCAAGCTTATGCTAATGAAGTTGTTTAATACCCTACTTATGGGGTAGAGGTGAGTGATGTCCACCTCAGATCAGGGAAAATGTTGGTTGGGCCTTCATCCCCTCAAATCACCAAATTGGTTGATAAGGAAAGCCCAACAGAGACCTTAGAAAATAAATCTAAGGAGCCTAAGTCAAATCAGGTTAACCAAACCAATCAAAGTCAAGAGCCTCCATTCCCTGAAAGATTGGAAGTTCAAAGACATCAAAAATAAGCTGAAACTGGCCTATTGGAACAACTTAAGGATTTTTTTATCAAGATACCCCTTATCCAAGCCATTAAAGAAGTTCTTATCTATACTAAAAAAATGAGAGAACCATGCCTTAAAAATTTAGGTAGGAAGAGAAAAGATCCTCAAAATGTGCATGTCCTAGGACAACTTGCAAACATTATTTTGGGAAACATAACTATCCCCAAGTATGTAGACCCCAGGAGTCCTGTAGTGGATGTAAAGATAAATGACACTCTCATTAAGAACACCTTAATTGACTTGGGAGAAGCTATTAATGTAATGACTAAAGAGACAATAAAGTTGTTACAATTGATAGAACTCATACCTACACCAACTATTCTACAGATGGAAAATAGGTCCACAGTTAAACCTAAGGGTATAATTGAAGACTTGGTAATAACACTAGATTCATGGGAGTACCCTATAGATTTCATGATATTGTAGCCAAAAGCTAATCTTGCAAGCTACCCTCTCATTTTAGAAATACCTTAGTTGGAAACAGCAAATTCCTTTATAGGTTGCAGTTCTGGGAATATTACTATCTCTAATGGAAATATGACTAAGAAATTGGTCCTTTATCCACCAACCCAACCAAATCTAGACCTAGAACAAACCATTTGGCCTACCCTAGATGAGGAGGATCAATATTCCTTACAAACCTTGATGACCATTGAATGCAATCCTTTGTTAGAAAACCAAGATTAAGATGAGTTAATAGTAAACATCATGCAAAATAACTATGGTAGGGACCTGCAACATCAAGATTGTCTAACATGTCTACAAGATCCTCTACAAAATGTGATTCCTGACAGCTCATCCAAGTCAATTTCCCAAATATTCCACACCTTGTTACCACATCAATGTGTCCAAAATATAACAACACTTGACATCACATCAGTTCAAACAACATCCAAGACTTTAGAGATAATGTTGGGTAAATCATTGAATTTTAACAGTCAATTGACTGATATACAACAAACCTCATTGATGAACATGCTACAAGCACACGAGCATCCTTTGCATGAGATTACCATGACATGAAGGGGATAGAACCTGACTTGTGCATGCATAGGATTTATAACAATGATGGTTTTAAACCCATAATACAACCTTAAAGGAGAATGAACCCTATAGTTAAAGACATAGTTAAATCAAAATTGCAAAAATTGCTTGATGTAGGCTTTATCTATCCTATCTCTGATAGTCAATGGGTGTCACCTTTGGTAATTGTTCAAAAGAAAGGAGGAAAGTGGAGAGTGTGTGTATAATACTAAGAAGTAAATGCTACAACTAGGAAGGACCACTTTCCACTCCTTTTCATTGACCAAGTACTTGATTCATTAGAAAACAAGTACTTTTCCTTTCTAGATGGATTTAGTGGCTACAACCAAATAAAGATTACCCTAGAAAATCAAGACAAGACAACTTTCACATGCCCTTGGGTCACATATGTTATTATGTCCTACCATTTGGGTTGTGTAATGCACCAACCACCTCCCAAAGGGCAGTATTGAGTATATTCTTATACTTTGCACATGACTCCGTGGAAGCTTACATGGATGATTTCACTACTTATGGGAATACATATGATGAAGCACTTGGAAATCTAGAGAAGGTACTAAACAGGTGTCATTAACATAAATTATCCCTGAGTCATGAAAATGTTTCATGATGATGAAAGAATGGATTGTATTAGAACATTTTGTGTCAAATGAAGGAATTCAAGTGGACCCCAACAAAATTGAAGTAATCTCAACACTCCTTGTGCCTCAAAGACAAAAATATGTTAGAAGTTTCCTAGGACATGTTGGGTATTATAGGATATTCATTCAATAGTTTAGAAAAATTGCAGCTCCACTATTTTTTTTACTATCCAAAGATACAGAATTCGAGTAGACAACTACCTTTCAACACTCTTTTGAAGCACTCAAGGCAGCATTGACCAAAACCCCTATCTTGAGAGGACCAAATTGGACCTTACCTTTCCATATCCATATATATTTTTCTAATTTTACTATAGGAGTTGTACTTGGACAAAAGGAAGGCAAAAAAGAGTATGCCATATATTACATTAGCAAAAATCTACAAGTGCCATAACTCAATTATACAGTGACAGAGAAAGAGATGTTGGCAATAGTATATGCAATAAACAAATTCAGACATTATATTTTAGGATATCTAATGTTCATACATACTGACCATACAACAATAAGGTATCTAATGATCAAACCAGTGGTCGATGGCAAGCTTGTCAGGTGGTTATTGTTGCTTCAAGAATTTGACATTACTATTATGGATAAGCTAGGTAAAGAAAATGTAGTGGAATATTTTCTATCCAGACTACCAACCAAATCAGAAGAATATGTTGTTGATGATTCATTCCCATATGAGAATTTATTTTCTCTATCTCTGCATACACCTTGGTTTGCAGAAATTGCCAACTATCTTGTAGTAGGATAGACACCACCCCATGTCTTACCAAGAGAAAAGAGGCAATTGGTTCAAAAGAGTTTTCCCTACTCCTGGATCATTGGATGCTTATTTTATACAGGCTTAGACAACATAATGAGGAGATGTATCAGAGAAGATGAAGTATATGATATCCTTAGAGCATTCTATGACGAACCCTATGGGGGACACTTTGCAGCAAAGAGGATAACTCCTAATATTCTCAACATTAGATACTATATTGGCCAACTCTTCATAAAGATGTAGTGAAGTATACTAGGGTTTGTGATAGGTGTCAAAGAATGGGAAGGCCAACAAAATCAAATGAAATGACATTGTGGCCAGAGTTAGCAATAGCACCATTTGACAAATGGGGATTATACTTTATTGGCCCCATATCACCAACATCAAACAATAGAGTACATATTGGTATGCATAGATTACCTTACAAAGTGGGTAGAGGTTAAGGATCTACAATTTGAAAGAGATGGTAATGTGGGAAAATTTCTCTATGAGGACATATTCACAAGATATGGAGTTCCAAGAGAGATTGCCACAAACCAAGGACCCTAGTTTATATCAGAGATTATCACAAAATTGGTTCAAGAGTATGAGGTCAAACATAGGAAGTCAACACCTTACCACCCTCAAGCTAATGGGTAGGTTGAATTCACAAATGGGTAAATTGAAAACATTCTCACAAAGACAATGCAAATTCATAGGAAGGATTGGGTAGCCAGGTTGCCTAGGGCAGTATGGACCTATAGGGAAACTTGGAAGACCACAACTAGATTTACACCATATGAATTGGTGTATGGGAAGAAAGTAGTACTTCCTATTTAATTTGAATACAAAACATTGAGGACAATAGTTACATTGGGCATGGACTTGTCCACAGTTTAGTACGAGAGATTACACAACCTAAATGCACTTGATGAAATTAGAATGAAAGCCATACACCACACTGAGGTTATCCAAAATCAAAGAATCCCTTGACATGATTAGTTCATAAAGACTAAGGAATTCATTGTAGGTGATTGGGTTATCCTTTATGACTCAAGATACAAAGACTACAAAGGAAAATTACAAACTAGATGGTTGGGTCCATATGAGAAAATAACTGTTTCCAAATGGAATAGTACAACTACATACAATCAATGATATCATGTTCTCATTATTAGTTAATGGACACAGATTGAAGCTTTACAAAAATCCATTGCAAAAGGATGACTTCCTTCTTTCATTAATTTAGCAGTTTGAACCTACAATTGACAATTCAGCAGTAGAGACTACAAGTTCTATAAATGAATCAATGGATGAGCTACATAGCTCACCAACTAATTTTTCACATGTATAATTCCACCATCTCTTCCACATGCACACACTGCATAGGTGTCAAACGACAACATTTATTTTCTGGAACAACCAAAGAAGCAGCAAGGACTTGTAGCATAATACTTGAAGGTGACAAAATTTTAGAAGGGACATGTTACTGAAAGCACCCATAGCACTTTTCTGACATTCATTTCATATTACCACCACATTGATTGCATATCTATCATTTCAAATTATATGCATCTGTACATAAAACCATATATATTTCATTATATCTATTCACACGTATCATTTCCACCACCTTTCTCAATTACCACATACCATGCATTCATTTCACCTCAACTATTTTGTATACTCCACAACCTTTTCATTCCATCATTCTCCATGTGTCATTCATATGTTGTCATTCATTTCAAATTTCCTTTGCATGACTTTCATTGCAATTACAGTAAGTCGTTTCACATTTAGCCGCAGGCTATCAATAATCACTTCACACAAGTTCAGTTTCATTCCAACACATTTTTATAGGTACATGCATTAACTTCTCATAATTATCATCATGATTATTGATTTTCAGCATGTTTATACATTACTTCATGCATGCTTTATATCTAAATTATTTCCTACTACATTTCATTTAACCCTCCACCAAAACCATACCACTAAGTGAGGAGACTTAATTTCTTTAATTGGGGGAGTTTCCTTATTTTATTGATCTTCAAAAAATCTTTGCAAGATTTTGGCCATTTTATTTTTCCTCTATTTTTCAAACAATAAAAGCTCAGAGGAGTGAAAGAGGGTTAAAGGAAACTGAATTGAGAGGTTTTAAGCATAAAAATACTGTGAAGTTGGTGCAATTTGAGTGACAAACAGAGAATTAAGGAATTGTATAATAGAAGCAATATTATGGGAGGTGACATTATTCGTAGGGAACCAATAACACACACCCAGTTGTTAGAAGACAAGATGGTATTACCCAATTATCAACATGTTGGTTGGTTGGAGTATTTCTTGAAGCTTATAAAGTATAACAAGGTCATGACACAAAAGTTTGTTGCCACATTACAAAATGATGAAGCAGTAATGAGAGGCTTAAGGATAGATGCCTCAGAAGCCACCATTATTGAAGTATTCAATCTGCCATGAGAAGGAGAAGAATTTTCAGCTAGGCCAAATGTTATTGTTGTTAGGGATGAATTAAGGTAGCCAAGAGAGAACCTAGACTCATCTTATCAAAGTAATAAAAGATTATTCTTACTCTAGTCTTGGGCTTCAGTTGCTTCTTACATAATCAAGTATTTAACCTGTAATGGTAGGAAATCATTGTTGTATACCGTCCATTTTAAGTTATTGAGTCATCTTTGCCATGATAGGCATGTGAATGTTCCAATTTTTTTGTACAATTTGTTGAAAAGAATGAGCTCTGCGTATAAAAGGAAAATGAATAACATAGCATTATCATATTTTTGTTTAGTCACATTGTTGATAAAAAGGAGTTTGAGAACTCAATTTCCACATGTTTCATGGGAAAGTTTCTTATTGCAACCATATCAATAGTATCCTTGAAGAACCTGTTATCCTAGAAATAGTAGAAGAACCTGTTGTTTTAGAGAGGGAATTGTCCTTTGGCTCCCCTACTGTGTCACCTACTTGCAGCATAGGAGAGCCATAGGAGTAGGGTTTGCAAGGAACTCAACCTGTAGCCACTGCAGAGCAACCCGCAATAGAGGGCGAGGAAGAAACCCCTATTTTTGGAAAAATGCAGAGAGCTAAAAAAAGGAAAGGTGGATCTTCTTCTGTACCTTCCATAGGGTAGAAAAGACCCATAAGGTGGCCACATCACCTCAGAGGGAAAAAGGCCAATGAGGGGCACAAACAAAAGATAGAAAGAATATGTGGTTACAATTGAAATAGATTTAGAATTAGAGGGGAATTCCCCTGGTAATGTAAATACACCTATTTCATAGTCATGGTACTATACATGTACCCCTAAATCGGATTCAAAAATGTTTTTTTTGTAGGTAAAATGAGAAAAAGAACCCCAAAGAGCCCTGATTCAGAGGGTAATGAGTATACAAGTGAGAGGGATGACTAGTTTTTGGAAAGAGATGAAATAATTTGTGTTGAGCAAAAGAATATTGGCAAAGAATTGAAAGAGGTTACGAAAAGGATAAAGCAATTGGAAAATTTGTTGAAAATACACTAGCAAAAAGACAATGAGATGGATCAAATAATTAAAGAGTTGGAGGAAAAGCTTTATAAATTTGAGCATGAGTCTAGGTTTGATGAATTGGAACAACTTGCTATCATACAAGTAGGAAACAAGGAACTAGTACCCTAGGGCCCAATTCCTCCTCTCATAGTTCCCTTTGGGCCAATTGTGGTATCCTTGGGTGTAGAATTGTGGAAAAAAATCCAAGAGTTCTTTGAGAAGAAGGAATGGGAAAAATAAAAGGTTGAATTGATATCCAAACACACCAGGGAACTTGAATAGAAAGAGGCAGAAATAAAAATGCTAAAAGTGAATATTGAAGAAGTAGCAAACAAGGGTGTACAAATTCTAAAGTGCAGACCTCCTGGAAGATTTTATGCATTATTTTTGCAAGAAAATTATTTGTGTTTTTAGTTTAGCCAAATGATTAGCAATTTGATAATGTCAATGAACAAAAAAAAATGTTTTTAGATACTTTATCTAACTCTACACTAGACATGTAGGACCAATTGTGTGAGTTCTACTTGCATAACTTTGTTCTCTCAGATCAGACTGAATGGAATCTATTAATTTTTGTAGGAGATTTACAAATCAGAGCATTTTCCTCTTATATTAGGAATGAGCATCAAAGAGGTGAAATCTTGCAAAAATACAATGAGGAGGAGAAATCTATTGCTTTGCAATTGAGGAAAGAATCACAAGATCCCAACACAATCATTGATCAGTGGTTAGAGCTTCTAGATTACAAAGGTGTGGGAAGAAAAATAATGAGTATCAAGGAACATGACTACACAAGGATGAAGCAACTAGTTGCAGTACCCATTAATCAAACCTTCCAGTTTGTGAAGAAGAGATGGGAAAAACTAACCCCTTAATTAAAGAAAAAGGAACTACACTCCCTGTATAATTTTATAACCATTACTAGATCTCAAAAGTATATAAACATTTATAGGGATAATGGACTTAAATGGTTTCCACTCACCTTTCATCCACCTCTTCTCCTCTATCCAATGCCACATTGGATAAGGAGGAACCGTGATTAAATAAAAATAACATAGAATATGAGGTTGACAAAGATTTCAAGTAAAACAAGCTACTATCTGAGACAAGAAAAAGGAGTTGATGTGGTGATATATTTTAGGGAAATGACTCTCTAGTACAACCTCTAGTCTTAAACGTTGCTTGAGCTAGTTGGGGGGAATGATGGCCCTAGGAAATAGCTATTTTTCTTCCTTTTAGTTTATGTCTTTTAATATTTCAAGTTGCTTATCTCATGGAAAATTATGAACCTTATATATCTTTTGTCTTTTACGCATCCTAAACCAGACTTTACCATGTGGAAATATAATTATGATATAATGATGTTTGCATAGATAAATGTGAATGTGTGTGAAATTTAGTTTGAATCTGTGTTTAATTCATGGTTGATAATGATGTGTATACTTTAGATGAAACTAATCTCTTATAGCCAGAATAACTATAGCTCGTAGCAACTGGATTGATCATACCGCAACCAAAGGATTCCAAGAAGATTGTAGGGGAAAGTCCAAAATGTTGAGAAAGTCATAGTTCTAGGAAATAATGAATGCAATCATTGAAGTGGTCAATAGTGAGTCACCAGATCATCTAATAAAATGACAAGAGGAAGAATTTTGTATTGAAAAGGAAGCCACTATGACAGATCTCACAAAGCATGTCTCTGAGAAACCGTTAGGGTAGAGTGTCAATCCTATTTGTCTTGTTCTATCTTTTGTAATTATAGTTTTAGTTGCAAAGACTATCCATTTCTATTTTGAAGGAGAGTGGACATCTGCATTTAATTTCTGTTTTTAGTCCTTATACTGTTGGCATATGGTCAGAGCTCCCCTCGGGATTTGTGACATGGACTAACCACCTTCGGTGGATCCGTTAACTTTGATAGTTGTATCAAGAATTAACAGGTCGATCTTTTGGTGCAACGACAACTATGGACCAACAATTGGTATCAGAGCCAAAGGTTTCTGGTTCAAATCCCCTCGAGTAACATTGAGGGGGAGTTTGTTGGCAGATGGTCAGTGCTCCCCCCAGGATTTGTGACATGGACTAACCGCCTCTCATGGATCCGTTAACTCTGACAGTTGTATCAGGCATTAACAAGTTGATCTTTTGGTCCAATGGCAACTGTGGACCAACATATACAAATAAAACTTCTCCCGAGCCTATATAGTTGGATTGCTAGTTGAGGAGTAGATCTAGTTAGAATATATGTTTTTTGATAGTTTTGGTTTTGATTCATAGAAAATACTTTATTGTTTGTTTTTTATTATTTAGTTGCAATGGATATGCACTCATGAATGAGAGATTTGTGAAAATTCTTGTCATGTTGTGAAAGTTCAGTTATATGAAATAAAAAATGTTCCACTTTACTGTTTAATTAGTTGATTCAAGTAGCACATATTTATTTCTCTTGTGGGTCAAACAACTCATGCAAGGGCCACTCGAGGTACTGTTCACCCACCTTAATTTTTGTTATTAGATTAGAAGATTACAATTTTGTATTCATTTCAAGTAGATTCTTGTGAATGGTGGATCTAGACCTACACAAACATGAACAAACAACACAATATCAGTGAATTATACAAATCTAAACCATCATTCCCCATGCAATTCATTCAAATGTCAAGAACAAGAAACAAAGCAAATAAACCAAATGAAAGCTATCTAATCTTGCTCAAACATTCAAGCCCTCAATCCCATGGGGGAATTGGTGTTATTTTGATGTGGAAAATAGCCCTTTCCCAATTCCTTGCAAGCTTTGAAGATGATCAATGGTGCTCCTTAATGAAATTTTCCATAACCTAGCTATGGTGGATGAAAATTATGAAAACCTTGATGAACAATGGACGAACCTGAATAAAATGTGTAGATAATGACTTTTTTCCTAAGTTGTGGATCCAAAATTAGTAAAAGAGCTCTCCATTTATATGAGAGAAGGATGGAAGAATGAGCAAAAAGGATGAATGTGGGACTAAACATAAGCCCATGGCATTGTGCCACTTGTCAACATGCTAGTGGAAGGAGGTGGATCATATTTTGATGAATGTGCAAATAAATGCTATTAGATGGAAATTTGAAATTGGAGAAGTGACATGTTGGAGGGAGATGTGGAAGAGGAGTTATTGCCACTTGGCTCAAGAAAAAGGACTTGTCATAAATTCCAAGTTGAAGGATAAGACATTTGGGAGGGAGATTTCAAATTTGAAGAATATTCCAACTTGATGCCCTTTTGAATGAAAATAGATGAATTTATAAATCAATTAAATTGATTTACTTGTGCAAGTTGCAAAATCTAGAGGATTTGAGGGATTAGAGTTAGGATTAATCATGATTTGATTAACTTAGATGAAGATTAGTTTGATTTGACACTTGATTTATATTTTTGGATTTATTTAAATTAAATGGGAGGAATAATGAATCATTAGTGATTTAATTAAATAAATTTGATCTATTCAATTAAATGAAGAACTTTAGAAGTTAATAAAATAAAATTGATTTATTTAATTAAGGAGACGACTTTAGGATTGATTGATGACTTAATTAAATAAAATTGATTTATTTAATTAAAGAGGAGAATATGATGATTTAATTAAATAAATATTTATTTATTTAATTAAAAGAGGACATTAGGATTTAATTAAATAAAGATTGATTTATTTAATTAAAAGAGGAATTTGGATGAATTTAATCAAATAAAGAGATGATTAAGCAAGAACTAGTGTTAGTGAGTGTGTGATATTAATCAGGATAATTTTTGTGTCTACATTTTGTCCCTCTTTGAAGAAATGTACTTGCTGCATTGGTTCAAAGAATAACCTTGCCGAGATCGAAATTCAATTTTTTATTTTTTTTTTCAGATGCCCCAGCGGAAAGAAGTATACTGGTACACTGCCCCCTCGAGAGATCGAGTGAAAAGTTCAATTTGAGGGTCGATCTCGCGACAAAGAGGTTCAAGATGGATGTATGGATGGTTATGACGATCATGCAAAAGAGATGGTTTTAAGATGCTTAGAATAACCAATCTATATTATCCTAAACAACTAAAATGATGATGCAATACATTTGAGATGGATGATGTGATGATGCCTATATGATTATGCAATGGATGTTTTATGCAAATGTATGGTTTATGAGGTGCTTAGAATAACAGATCTATATTATGCAATGATGAAAATGTAATGCATGTGAATGATATGAATGATATGCAGCATGTTGATGGTTTGTGGATGCAGGATGGATGCATTGGTGATGTTTGGTTGACTACCATGATACCATGTTAGTGCGGAGAGAAGAAAGAAGAAATAAGATGATGAAGAGGGGATCCAAAAAGTCCATGATTTATGAGACTTTATTAGAGATGATGATGAATGATGATTATGATGATTTGCTTATCAGGAATTGGGATTTTAAAAGGGCTACTTATCTTATGTTTGATAACACACATAGGCACAATGCATTGAGGTATAAAGAACCGGGATGGCGTTGCACTTAGTGTGATGGATTTTGACTTGACAATCAAATAGGAGTACTCCTATTCACACCTGGCATATGAAACCTCATTCAGAATGTAGTTCAGATATTCTAAACATCTCAGACCAAAACATAGAAAGGAAAGCCTTCCTATGTGGTCAACAAGACACCTAAAACATCTTCCCTACAAACCAAACAAAATAGGTATGACCGAGGTTATATTACGAGAATATCCAACAAGCACAAAAAATAAAAAGATAATGATTGTTTCCCCATTCCTTTCTCTCTAAATCCCTTTATTTGGACATCATCGAGAGGTCATTGGAATGAGTGCAATAAGATAAGACAAAAGCCAAAGATCAAGTAAACAAACATGCTAATGTTCTTCATACTGCTAGCCAAGACTAAACTATGGTAATTCTTGATGTTGATGTCTATTGTAGGAAGGATGCATCCTAGGACATTATGTGATCAGATGATTTGGGATTGACTGGATGATGAGCTATTAGTACCAAGAGTTGACCAAATTGTTTACCTACTGACCTAGACTTGAGACTTTTGACATTTTAGTTTTCACTTTTGAACCTACTAGACTTGTTTCTGACTGTTTTACCAAAGGATGAGGATTACGATGATTTATTATGAGTGGATGTTTATTTCGGGTGAAAGCGAGATGGGACGAAAGGATTTTTTCAAATATTTGGATATTTTTGAAATGTTTTGAGGCTTTTTTTGGTGTTTTCAAGGTGTTTTACAAATTTTTTGATTTTTTTGAAATTTTCAATGTTTTTGTGTTTTCTGAGATTTTGACCAAAAGACTAACCTAAAGACCTATCCAAGGGGCCTCAGGGGCTAATCAAATATTAGACTTTCCTACGTTATACACACAAAGACTACATAGTTCGAATGACACAAACTTGATTATTGATGAGATATAACCAAATGGATTGCCAGCTTATTGTGACGGACTCCTAAAGGACCGACCTAAGTGTCTCAGGGGATGATCAAAGATCAACCTTGCCTATGTTCAGAGCTCATAGACCCATAGTTCGATAAGACGACTTTATTTTTTACTTTTTTTTACTGACTTTTTGACTTTTTTTGGATTTTGATATGTTTTGAATATTTTTTGATTTTTTGATTTTATGAATGTTTTCGGATTTTTTGATTTTAAGGAAGACTTCAAGAATATACATGAATTTGATCTGATGAAAGAACATGCCCCCAGCATGATGAAATAGAATACTCTGATATAGGTAGGACAAACTGACCTTAAGAATGGGTCAAGTAGTACTAGGAGGGATCATGATACAAACATAGGATCAAGCTATGATACGAACACAGATGGGCGATGGAGATATGGAATGTGGTGGAAGTGTGATGGATGAATGATGCAGAACAAGTCATGGAGATCCTGGTGGATGGAAAGTGCTTATTTACACAAGGCGCTGTTTGTTAGGTTTTCACCAAGGTACTTGCCCAAAGCACCACCGAAGTGGTTTTCACTAGAGGACGACTTTTTTTCTTTACTTTTTTCAATCCTTTTTTTGATTTTTTTAGATTTTTAGATTTTTTCAAATTTTTTGGTTTTTTGGATTTATACCTTGAAAGATTAGGCATAAAAATTTTTGAGATGGGAGCTATTTATGGGTTCCTATAGAGGCTTTCCTTCTAGTTTTGATAGCTAATATGCCCCTGACTTGTAGCTCGCTATGATGATGAAGAGCCCTAACCAATTGGGTTCAAACTTGCCCTTGTTGTCTGGATTTGGTACATTTTTCTGGTTCTCCTTCAGTACAAGCTCTCTAACTTGAAAGGTCTAACTCCTGATCTTCTTGTTGTAACTCTGCTTGAGATGGTTTTGGTAGACCTACAAATGGTTTAAGGAATCCATGCACCGCTCATCCAATAGTTCCAGCTCATTCAACCGTGATACCCGATATTCTTAATCTGTGATGAGATTTTGCAATGATATTCTTAGGGATGGGAGCTCAATCTTAATGGGGAGAATGGCTTTTGATCCATAGACTAGGGAGAAAGGGGTGGCACCTGTTGGTGTGTGGATACTTGTTCAATAGGCCCATAAGGTGGGATTTAGTTGCAAGTTCCAGTCACGACTAGCATCATTGACTATTTTCTTGAGGATTTTTAAGATGGTTTTATTGGTAGCTTTTGCTTGGCCATTTCCTTGGGGGTAGTATGGAGGAGAAAAGCGATGTTGGATTTTGAACTTTTGGCATAGGTCTCGAACATCCTAGTTTTTGAAAGGTGTCTCGTTATCTGAGATAATTGCTTGAGGGACACCGTAGTGGAAAATAAGGTAGTTCAGGATGAACTTGGATATCTGCTTTCCTATGATATAGGTCATGGGGATGGCTTCCACCCACTTCGTGAAGTACTTTGTAGCGGTGATGATGAACTTATGTCCACTACATGAGGTGGGGGTAATTTTTCCAATGAGATCAAGCCCCCATTGTGAAAAGGGCCAAGGGGTCACAATTGGGTGGAGCTCCTGAGCTGGTGCATGGATGAGATCCCCATGTTACTGACACTGTAAACACCTTTGGACATAGTCGTGAGCTTTCCTTTCCATTGTAGGCCAATAGTACCTAGTCCTCAGCACTTTCTTAGCCAAGGTCCTACCACTTGAATGTGACCCACAAATGCCATTGTGTACCTTGGTTAAGGCAGTCAAAGCTTCCTCAGCATTTAGGCATCGTAAAAGGGTTCCTTCAATGCTCCTATGGTATAGGGTATCTCCTAAGATGACAAAATGGGATGACTTCTTGATGAATTTTCTATTAAGGTTCGGGGTGATATCAGCGAAGAGGACTCCTATTCTCAAGTAGGTGTATATATCATGATACCAGGGATCACCGGGACTAACGATTTCACACACAAATTCAAACTCTGGTACCTTGAATGCTGGTACAAGAAGTTGCTCTACGAGGAATTCTTGCTTTGGGATGTTGTGTGGGATATCCAATAGCAATCCAATTGTAGCCATAGCATCCACTGCTCTATTTTATCTAAGTATCTACTCAAATGTGACATTAATGAAAAACTCTTTGAGGCTTTCCACCAGTTTCTTGTATGGAGTCAACTTGTTGTCCTTCATTTGATATTCATCGTTTACCTGGTTGATGATAAGCTATGAGTCTCCATAGACCTTGAGTGCCATGATTTGCCACTGTACTGCAATTCTTAGCCCTATGACAAGAGCCTCATATTTTGCAATGTTATTTGTGCAAGGAAATGGTAGCTTGTATGATTTAGGTATGCAATCCCCTTGTGGTGTAATAAAGAACACCCCAGCTCCTAACCCGTGTTGTGTGTAGGATCCATAAAAGTACATTTTTCAGTGATCTGGTACACTTAGGTTGAAGATTGATTCATCGGGGAACTCTGATACAAGAGGATTCTATAAATATGTTGGTACTTCTGCTAGTTGATCTGCAATCGCTTGTCCTTTAATGGCCTTGCGTTCCACATACTCAATGTCATGCTCTTTCAGGATCATAACCCATTTAGTCATTCGCCCTATAAGTGTTGCTTTAGAAAGCAAGTACCTAAGAGGGTCTATCTTTGCAATGAGTTTTATTTGATGTGCTAGCATGTAATGTCTAAATTTTTGTGCAGCGAACTCGACTACTAAGCAATCCTTCTCAATGAATGTATAATTCAGCTCATGTCCCACCATAGTCCTATTGATGTAGTAAATAGCTCTCTCTTTCCCATTTTTATTGTGTTGTGCTAAGAGAGTGCTGAGAGTTGTTGTTGTTGCTAATATATACAGGATCAAGGGTTTGCCTGGAATTGGCGGCATGAGAACTGGTGGTGTGAGTAAGTACTCCTTGATGTTGTTGAAAGCCTGGTCACATTTCTCATCCCATTTGTATGTTACCCCCATGTGGAGTAGATGAGAATATGGGATAGCCTTATCTGCTAGTTGTGTTATGAATCGACGGATGGAATGGAGTCTTCCTTGTAGGCCCCTTAGCTGTTTCAATGTTGTAACTTAAGAATCTGTCCATTAGCGATAGCATCTCATGTCCTGTTGTCATATCCACAATCATATCAATGTTTGGGAGCGGAAAGTCATCCTTGGGACATGCTTTGTTTAAATCTCTTAAATTAGTGTAGATGCGGATGCCCCCAATGGGCTTTGAAATGAGTACAAGATTTGAGACCCATTCTAGATAATCAATCGAATGTATGAACGCTGCATCTAGGAGCTTTTGTAATTCCATCTTGACCAATAAAGCAATCTGGGGATGCATCTTCCTTAGCTTTTGTCTCACTGGCTTTGCTTCGGGATATACTGCTAGGTGGTGAACCACAACTTCTGGATCAAGCCCACAAATATCTACATAGGTCCATGCAAAGTTTACTTTTCTTTCTATTAAAAACATAGCTAGGAGTTCCTATTCTTCTGTCAAGAGTGATTCTGTATAGAAGGTGATATGTGGCATTTCTTTTGTTCCCAGGTTGACTGGATTGCACTTCTCTGCTAAGACTACTGACTTCTCCTGATGAATAGCACTAAGAGGAAGATTGAATCCCTCATCCTCCAGTGCCTCAAAAAGGTTTTCACCATTGGATGTGTCCTTTATTTTTACTGTTTTTGGGTCAGAGAGTTCCACCATGTGGTTTTCACTCAAAGACCTAGAGATTATTCTCAAATTTTCACTTTTGCGACTGAGGGATTCAATCGTTTCCCTATAATAGGCATGTGTGTCCAGCACAATGTCGAACCTAGCTTTGTGATCTCCATATGGTATACTATCCCGTAATCCCATGAATTCTAAGAGTGCCTCATCATTTTTGAACATTTCCAAAAATTTTGGTCCTCGTTGGTCGTAATTGATGAGTTGGGGATAGACTAAGTTTATCTCATGGGTTTGATTGTTTGACTCAAAATACAAGGTAATAATCATGAGAAGGGAGGAATCATCGAATAGCATGGGTAAGTCAGTTACGGGATCCTCATCACTGCATACATCGGTTATGTCAAAGGTAAATTTATCTATGACTCGACCTATAGATACTGGTAACTGAAGGGTGGATGTCGATAACTGAGGGGGAGTTTTGACCTTTTTAACCAGGGCACCCTTTCCAAGTATGGTTACCTTCGGAGGGGTACATCTGAGGCCAAGATTTCTCATACGCTTCTCCAGAATGAGAGGTACTAGAAGACCATTTCTATTTTGTCCAAGTTTCTTGTTCCTATTATAGCCCATACCAAGCATCATTTGTAATCCTTTGTTGCTTCCATCCATGGGGAGATCAGGTGCGAGCCTTTCATCTTGGTAAAACAAGCTTGATATGTCTTTTTCATCTACTATTTCTCGACTTAGATCTCCCCAACATCTGAATCTGGCGGGATCTGCCTTGAAGGTTTGGGATGATGTTTCAGCTCGTTGGGGTTGCCCGTGAGACCTAGGATATTGAGGTAACTCTCCTATTATGAAAGCACTTTTCTTCATTTTGTAATCCCCACACCAATTGTCTTGGATAATGACCCTGATTTTAGAGATATCAGGAATGGCGGGTGTCTTTGTCTTAGAAGTGGATGCTAAAGTAGTTGGGTCTACATATGGAGTTGTAGGGCCTTCATCATTCTTTGGGACTTGAGGGATTTTATAGTACTTTGCTTCTAGGTTCTTGTAGTAATAAAAGGGTTTGGGATCACCATGGACTATGACCTCTTGGTTTTGATATGGGAATTTGATGCACTGATGGAAAGTAGATGTAACAACTTGCATCCCATGGATCCATAGACGCCCCAAGAGAATATTATAAGGTAAATCAAGGTCAAGGACCTGGCATGTGGTTTCCATGATGGCTGGCCCTACTTGAATAGGGAGTTGAATAGTGCCTTGAGACACTCTTTCCTGATCATCATATGCTCTGATTATGATACCCTTACCCTTTTCAATGGCATCCTCAAAGAATCCTATATTCTTTATTAGTTTGAGCGAACAGATATTTAGACCTACGCCCCCATCCACCAAGACCCTTTTGAATTTATTTTTATGAACCAGGATTTTGAGATGGAGTGTGCAATTGTGAGATGGTTGGGTGGGGAAGTCTTGATTAGAAAATGTTAGGAGATGTGGGGTGGTGAGGTGTCCGACCATATCTTGGAACTAGTCAACATCAAGATCTGCAGAGACAGTGGATGAAGCCAATGCTTCCTCTAGGATTTTTCTATGTGCGGGCGAGATCTTCAGCAACTCCATGATGGAGATCTAAGCGGGGGTTCTTTTCAGCTGGTCTAAGACATTGTATCCATTAGGAATGGATTTCAGATTTGAGGTGGATGCCCTAGGTGGCTGTGATGACCCAGCAATGGTAACTTTTTTGCCACGTGTGGTGACTCCACAATCGGCTTTGGCTCCCTTGATGCTAACAACAATGACCCATTCATCTAGGGATGCGACAACATGATCGTACACATGGTTCACATTGGCATACTTTGTCTTTCCATGGTTTTTCCCTTTGTTATGACCCAGCATCAGATTCATGTATATTTTAAGCTCTTGATTTCTGGTTGGTTGTTCAATGTTTATGACCTTGTCATCGATGAGGTCTTGGATCATAATTTTCAGCCTCATGCAACTGGTTGTTGTGTGCCCCTTGATTTTATGAAAATCGCAAAGGTTATTTTCATGGTACCATGGTGGTTTCACTTGGGGTTCTTGGTAATTCTCATAGATGATGATTTTGACAAGATTCTCATTTACCAACTTCTTCATGACTGATTCAATTAGTTCCCCAAGGGCTATGTATTTTCGTTTGGGGGAATATTTGTTTCATAGGGGTGGTCCCCCTTAATTATTTAGATTGTTGACTTGATTGTTGGGTGGTTGTTGTGATACTGTGTTGGCTTGCGTGTTGTTTCAATTGTTGTTTTGTGGTTGTTGGTATGTTTGTGTGTTTTGTTTTGGAGCACTGATTATGACCTAGGCATCAACCACACCATCATTAGTGACATTTTTGTTCTTTGCCCAAGTGTGAGGTTTCTCGTTGTAACTGGTGGATGGGCGATTGTCTTGATATTCTTGATATGTGGGTGTTCCCCCTTTTTCAATAAGGGCTCTTTTGATGTTGAGCGCCTTGGGGATCAAAATGGTCGTATGTGGTGATACAGTGCATCTTTAGATGGAAGGACAAGGTTTTCTCGAGATTGGCAATGATGGTGCATATTTTTTGTTCCTTTGGCATGGCCCACTTGCTCATGTTGGCCTTGGATCGCCATCATTGCAGCAAGGATGTGAATGATTCCCCTTTAGCTTGTTTGAGTGCAGATAGTTCCTCTAGACTAACATCCATGCCAATGTTGAATGCATGATTTTTTATGAATGCGTCCACGATTTCTTTGAACTTTTTGATTCCAGGAGGAAGGCGAGAGAACCATTCCGTGGCAAGCCCAACCAAACTTCAAGGGAATAGCCACATTAGATATGTATCGTCATATGCAACCTCCATGCAATGTACCTAGAATTCTTGGATGTGATCTTCAAGGTTTCTTGTCCCACGATATTTGTCAAATTTAGGGATTTCAAACCCCTTTGGAAATGGTACCATCGCAAGGCTCATGTCAAATGGATAGGGGCACAAATTGCTTGGTGTTTTCATCATTTTCCGATATTGGAGATCTAGCACTTACTGCGAGAGAAATTTGATTTGTGTTGTCACATCATTTTGCAGATCGGGAGGTGGAGTGAACGTGTTTTGAGGTGGTTTGATCATCTGGGTGATGGGTGGAGTGTTAGGTATATTGGTGGGAGTTTGTTGCAAGCTCTATTGTCCAATCAATGCTTGTTGATATGCTTGCAATTGTTGTTGTTCCAACAACGCTTATTGTTGGTCTTGCTACTGTTGTGCCAACAACGCTTGTTGTTGGTCTTGTTGTTGTTGTGCTAACAATGCTTGTTATTGGGCTAGTAATTGGGATGCTCCTTGTTGCACTTGGTACTATTGTAGGGCTTACTGATATGCTTGCTACTGAGCTGCTTGTTATTGTGCTTGCACTTGCGCTTGTTGAGCTTGATATTGGGATTGTGCCTGAGCTTGATCTTGTTGGGCAGTTTGCGCAACCTGGGCAACTTGTCTGACTTGTGTTGCTTGCGCAGCTTGGGTAGCTTGGGAAACTTCTTGTTGTTGTAATAAAGCTTGAGCTTGGGCAGCTTGTTGTGATTGTTGTGTATGTGCTTGTTGAGCAGCTTGTTGTGTAGCTTGCGTGTTTTGTGCTTGCTCAGCTTGGAACTACTGAAGTGCCTTTTGATAGGCTTGTTGAGCTGCTTGTAATGTGATGCTATATTGGTTGGCCATGTTTGGTCTTGGTGGTGGTGGTGGTGGATTCAAAATGGTGTGAGTTGTTGTGATGAGAGGTTCCATTGGATTGATGATAGAGGTTTGCATGGTAGATGGTGCAATTGATGTGATAAGTCCTTGGGAGACCACGTTTTGAGGTATCGTAGATGATGTGTTGATTGCTTGTGTTTTTTGGATTGTTGCCACCTGTTGTTGTGATATTGATTGCATGACCAAAGGATTTGATACGATGGTTTGATTTATGATTGGGGGATTATTTTGATTTTGCTGATTGAGGTTTGGTAAAGGGAGTTTCCCTAAACTGAGGAGTGGTGTGGATGTTAGTGGTAGAGGTGGAAATGGTGGAAAGATGGGTGGTGTGTTCCCTTGAGGAAATGATGATGATGAGGGGTCAAATATTCCCCCTTGCCTAAATAATCCACCCTCTCCTTATGAATTCATGGGGAGAGAGACTTGTGTGTTAAGAGGATATGTCGGTGTTGCGTGAAAAGAGGATGGGTTGTTGGGGTCATGAAAGGTGAGCGTAATGTATGTGTGTTTCAAATTTTGAGGAACGGATTGACCCAAGATGGTGTTTGCATCCAAGTCTTGGTTGTTCACAAGGGGATGTGTTTGAAGAGCATGAAGTAATGAGCTCCCCTTGTTGACAATTGGTTGAGTTGGAGCAATGGATGATGTGATTTGTGGGATGGTTTGAGTGATGCTTTGAAAGGATGGTGTGAATAAGACCGGTGACATAATCCCAAGAGGTTTCTCCACAGGAGTGCTCACATTTTAGTCAGAAGGGAGTTTAGCCCCTTCTTTTGCCAATTCTAGCATGTATTGTGAGGGATTAAGTTTCATCATGGCATTGACAATTTTGTGAGTCTCAAGATTTTGGACCATTTCAATTATTTCATCTTGAGTCATCCCTAGAACATTTTTGGTGATGTCCTCCACTTGGCCACCTTCTTCTTAAGAATCTTGTGGAAGTGGAGGAAGATTGAGTGTGGGATTGCTAGACCCAATGGGATTAATTTTAGGTGCGGTTTGACTTAAGTCACTTGAAGTGGATGTTTCTTTGTTTGTTTCCATGTTCTTGTGTTGAGATCTAGTTTGGACCATAAAATGAGGATCAATTTTCAGGAATGTGGGAGGTGAACCTCTAACTCCTTGGATTGATCTAAACTTTAGGTACAAAAAAGAAAGTCTAAGATATTAAGGATCAAAGGGTGGTGATGAGATAATGAAAGATTGGTGATTTGTGAATATTTTGAACTCTTAAGAAATCTTGAAGGAGATACTAAACTTTAGGACTTTTGGATTTTGATGTTGGATTTGATTTTGGATTTTGATTTTGATTTGGTTTGATTTGATTTTGATTGGATTTGGTTTGGATAGTGAACTCATAAACTCCAAGAGGTTGGATGTTGTCCTAGAGTAAATTTGTACACAAGATGATAATTTAACTAGGTGTCT
The DNA here is from genome assembly GCA_007258455.2 of Sequoia sempervirens. NCBI lineage: Eukaryota > Viridiplantae > Streptophyta > Pinopsida > Cupressales > Cupressaceae > Sequoia > Sequoia sempervirens. The sequence goes on along the minus strand of VDFB02000009.1, from coordinate 26,952,204 downwards.
GAAGAAGGATTCATCTACAAACACCTAGTCAAACAAGATGATTTCAATTTGTTTCAAGAGGATTTGCCAAAAGTTTAGCATGAAGGATTTTTTTCAAGATTTCCAAGAGTTGTTTGTGAGGTGGATTTTGATTTTGATGTTTGAGGAATGGATGAGAGTTTTGATTTTGATCCTAAGAGACTTACAGATACTTTTGTTTACTACACCTAGGTGTTGAAGAACATGCTAATACTTCCTATGTGAGATATTCAAACCTTTGAAAGAGTCTTGGATTTTGAAAATAGTAGAATGAGTATAAATTTGGATTGTTCTTTCATACACGTTTGTAAAATTTGAAGGTCAATCTTTCTTTGAATTCGTAAAGCATAGACAAATGTTTCTTGCGAGCTTTTTGACTAATACCTTTGGACTTTGGTTTTCAGATTTTGATCTTTCAAGAAATCATTTGGAAGAGCACATGTGTGGGGTTCAATTGTTTCTTATCTTTTCTTAATGAGTTCTTTTTACCACAAACACTTTCTTGCCTTAACTTTTCAACCTAAATGTCTAATCTCCCAATTTTTTCTCATCCCACAAGGTCCATTATGTGGAAATCAAGGAAATCAAGGCAATAGTTCCCTAATGTTGACTTTAGTGAGAGAAAATTGAGATACAAATCCAAATACTTAGAAGCCTCTAAAGATGGAATCCCTACACTGATACATTTTGACCAATTTTTCGACGATGGCCCGTTAGAATTTCGACGGCTATTTGTCGCTGTTATTTCGTCAGAATTTTGACATTTCAAATGTCATCAAAATTCTGACGAAATAACAGTGACAAACAGCCATCAAAATTCCGACGGGTCGTCGTCAAAAAATTGGTCAAAATGTATCAGTGCTAGGGCAAGTAATAGCACTTGAATTTTTCCAAAGGTATTTGCTTCAACTAAAGGGTTTGAAATTTGATGACCATGGTTGAATGTTTGTCTTCCAATATTTTAGATCCAAGCAAAGTGTTTTGATTCCAAGATAATGCACAACCCTATGGATAGAAAGAGACAATATTTGTTGAATTCCCACTTGGATAAATCTAGTTGTGCTTATTTTTGGCGGATGATTAAAAGCTTGACCTCACTGGCTCCCCTCCACGGCACTCACTTCTATAGGTCATCCAAGCTTTAGTACCCATGAAACTCCCATGGCTTACTTCTCATCTCTACCAAGAACCGCAAGAATGTGGGATAGCTTCAGAACGATTGTTCTTGCACCAAAAAATAGTAAGGATTTTTGTCTCTAAACAAATTGGTTCTTAGTCAGGGTGATTAGGGACATGGCACCTTGCGAGCGTCCAACAAGCCACTAAAGGCTTTAATCAATCCTACTAAGGGAACTTATACTTTTTAAGGTAGTACCCTATTCTGAAAGACACTATACGGCTAAGCTCTACATACCATGAGGACTTGACAATTTAGTCTTATCCATTTGTATACCAGCCCGAGTGAAAAACCGGTTGGAGTCACCTTTGAGTTCTCCTTTCGGATGTGTCTCTTAGGAAAGCCCCTCTAAAGGTAGACAAAAGTGAGCAAGCACATCCTTAGTTCGATCAATCCTTGTTTACATGAACAAAGAGAGAACACATGTGATATACTTAGCTCACACTAGCAAGATTTTGTTCAATTTTAAGTGCCCAAATTGATGTGTGGAGGAAATATTTTATACAACTTAATATCACCAAAAGACTTTTGATTCTCAAGATCGTCGTGAAGCGTGAGAGAAGTGCATATGTCTTTTAAATGATATTACTTTGTAAAATAGATTACAAAACACAAAATACACATGTTCATTTTAACCTCAAAAGGAAGAATGGATTCTTTTTCAGCACCAAGATGAAGTGTGAAGTTTGCTTGTTCAATTTTAAAATCCAAAACCAACTCTAGTAAGTTCCTAGAGTTCTTTTTAATCCCTTTGATTTATTCTTTTTAAGCCCAAATGAAAATTATTTTGAGTTCTAAAACTTGAAGGTAACAAAAGCCTTAAAATGGGATTATAATTGCTCCCAAAGTGTTTAAAAACACTTGTTACAATAGAGACAAAATTCCATAAGGAACCTTTGTCTTTGTTTCCTCTCTTCCCTTTTGATCACTCCAACCTACAAAAACTGGTTAAAACTACAGAAAATAGAGCCAAAAACCAGTTAGAAGTCAAAGGTGAACAAAACGAAAAAGCACATGTTAAAAATAACTTGAAATCTAACTTTTACCCCACCCTAGTGGTGCAATCCGTGAAGGCATCGCAGTTTGGAGCAGGTCAGCGACACTCTGGTGAAACCAACAGTGCTATGTGGAGAAAGAGAGACTACATATGTGTCGATGTTTCAACTAGCGGTGCACTTTGGAGTTTGATTTGATTTGGGCTGAGGAAAATGATAGAAGCGTTGCGGTTTGGAGTGTAGACAGCGTCGCTAAATAGTGTCGTTGGACTGATAGTGGCACTATTTGACCTTTGCAACATCACCCTTTCCTATAGACACACAAAAATTTGAAAAACAACATAATTTTCACAAAAAAATGTGTTAGATTCTCAAGATTCGCCCTCTTTCTAGCACCAAAATGTGAATGGTGGATCTAGACCTGCACAAACATGAACAAACAACACAATATCAGTGAATTATACAAATCTAAACCATCATTCCCCATGCAATTCATTCAAATGTCAAGAACAAGAAACAAAGCAAATAAACCAAATGAAAGCTATCTAATCTTGCTCAAACATTCAAACCCTCAATCCCATGGGGGAATTGGTGCTATTTTGATGTGGAAAATAGCCCTTTCCCAATTCCTTGCAAGCTTTGAAGATGATCAATGGTGCTCCTTGATGAAATTTTCCATAACCTAGCTATGGTGGATGAAAATTATGAAAACCTTGATGAATAATGGATGAACTTGCATAAAATGTGTAGATAATGACTTTTTGCCAAAGTTGTGGATCCAAAATTAGTAAAAGAGCTCTCCATTTAGAGGAGAGAAGAATGGAAGAATGAGAAAAAAGGATGAATGTGGGACTAAACATAAGCCCATGGCATTGTGCCACTTGTCAACATGCTAGTGGAAGGAGGTGGAGCACATTTGGATGAATGTGCAAATAAATGCTATTAGGTGGAAATTTGTAATTGGAGAAGTGGCATGTTGGAGGGAGATGTGGAAGAGGAGTTATTGCCACTTGGCTCAAGAAAAGGGACTTGTAAGAGTCATAAATTCCAAGTTGGAGGATAAGACATTTGGGAGGGAGATTTCAAATTTGAAGAATATTCCAACTTGATGCCCTTTTGAATGAAAATAGATGAATTTATAAATCAATTAAATTGATTTACTTGTGCAAGTTGCAAAATCTAGAGGATTTGAGGGATTAGAGTTAGGATTAATCATGATTTGATTAACTTAGATGAAGATTAGTTTGATTTGACACTTGATTTAGATTTTTTGGATTTATTTAAATCAAATGGGAGGAATAATGAATCATTAGTGATTTAATTAAATAAATTTGATCTATTCAATTAAATGAAGAACTTTAGAAGTTAATAAAATAAAATTGATTTATTTAATTAAAGAGGAGAATATGATGATTTAATCAAATAAAGATTGATTTATTTAATTAAAAGAGGACATTAGGATTTAATTAAATAAAGATTGATTTATTTAATTAAAAGAGGAATCTGGACATGAATTTAATCAAATAAAGATTATTTGATTAAATGGTTAGTAAAGAGATGATTAAGGAAGAACTGGTGTTAGTGAGTGTGTGATATTAATCAAGATAATTTTCATGTCTACAATTCTCAATTGCATGCACATGAATGATATCTTGTATCATGAATTATACTATGTAATGTTTCTTTGAGTCATTCTTTAAAGAGGTCAAGTAGTTATAAGTAAGAGTCAATAGTGTTAGTGAATTGTAGAGTTCAAATTTAGCAGTTAATAGTTGCAGTGTTAAGCTGAAGGTACCCGTAGCATTAGTAGCAGATTAAGATATTTCCCCTATTTTGCAAGTTAACACTTTATTTACTTTTCCAACCTTTATTATTTTCTTTTACATGTGTAAACCACCTATACTCACTAATATAGGTCATATAGAGTTCATGAATTCACATATAGTGCTAGCATCATGAAAAGCTTATGAAGCCCTGGTTGATAATTAAATTAAGTCTTTGCAAGGGTTTAGTGAATTATTCAACTAGGAACTCCTCTGATTTGTGTGTCTAGCACCAAGTTAACTAAGCATTAGTTGAGGCCTTACAAGGAGGAAAAAAATGGGGGAATGAAACTTGATTGGAAAGGAAATGAACTCTACTTTTGGTCTAAAATGAAGAACAAACTCAATTTTTTTGACACCCTAAATGTGAACAAGAAAGAAAGCAAGAATATATGGTATACTTGGTGCAATTATCAAAAATGAAATAATAGAATCTACTGCAAGCTAGACAAATTCTATGCCAATAGCAATGTATTCAACTTCAAGAAAGATGAGAATGGGGAATTTGTGAAAGTATACCCTTACACATTATCAGACCACCACCCCTTTATTACTGAAATCCTTCTTAACACCAAGGAATGCATGGAAAGGAGAAAATAAAACTCCTTTAAGCTCAACACTAATCTTCTTAAGGATGAGGACTATAACAATGCAATCTTTACACTTAGAGAGATTAATATATGGTCCTTAAGGGATAAATTTTCATGTGAGAGGTGAGATCAAAATTTTAAAGCATGTAAAATAATTTTCCAAACCATTGGGAAAAAAAGAGTTATGGACAACAAGAGAAAGGAGACAGCCCTCAATATGGAATTATTAAGTGTTGAGGAGGATATCTAGAGGGACCCCACCAACTTAGTCTTGGGAGAGAATTTGGCAGCAATCAAAAACTCCTTGAGGAGGTTACAAACCAAGAAAATTCAAGGCCTAAAGATCATATCTAAACTAAACTGGTTGCAAAATGGTGACAAGGGCTCAAAATTCTTCTTCAGAAATTTAAAAAGCAAGGAAGCTAGAGAAACTATTGACAAAATTTGGGAAGACAGCAAGGAAATTGTTGGTCAACATGAGATAAATAACTCCTTTATGGGATTCTATAAGAATCTATTCACTTCTAAAGGTAACACCAAAATAATATAGGACATGCAAAGGAACTGTGCAAACAAATCATCCCTAAAAAGCTTTCCCAAGAATAGTGCACCTTATTAGGAAGGAATATCTCACTGGAAGAAATTAAGAAAGTCGTCAGCATATTAAGTAGTGGCAAGTCTCTTGGAGAAGATGCGCTCCCTGTTGAGTTATATAAGCATAATGTGGATTGGATTAGTGAAGGTCTTCTTCTTCTTTACAAAGAGGCATTACAGGTTGGTACCTGTTGACGCCAAAATTTGACGAGGTAACAGTGCCTTATGGGAAACTCAGTTTAAGGGGGACTTTTGCGCTAAACTGAGTAACCTCCGAATTTTTAAAGAAGTCGGCTTCTTCTATATTGGGGGTTTGGAAAGAGAAAAGGATGCAGATATAATAAAATGAAGTCTAACCTAAGGCGATGAGCCAAGACTTAATGATAGGCACGATAAATCATAGATCTAAGGGCCTAAATGGTGTTGTAGTGTTCCAGAACATCAGAGACTCAAGATGATAGCATAGACAATTCATTTATTGACATAAAATAACATTTCATACATTCCTACTGCTGAGAAGAGTCATTAGACATGATCTAGGTAAGCAAACTTTCATCAACATATATAGAAGTTCTTAAATGAATTGTCCAGACAATAAAAAGCACAGTTTACAATTTGATCAAATAGGATGAAAAATAGAAAGGCCAAACAATTGGCACAGTCTAAGAGTTTTTGCAATCAAATAAAATAGCAATAAAGGCCTAGCGTCTTTAACTAAAACTAGTGTTTTCCTCAAATTCCAGACCCTTTTCTCATAATAGACAAATTATATATAGCAGGAAAACCTCCCACCACTTCAGAGAGCAGTAACAGAAAAGATTTCGCAATCCCCGGTAATGATGCCTAAATCAGAATATTCCCAAGGTCGTTACAACAAAATCAATCTGGAACAAAGCATCCAGTCATTCTAGGCACAGGTGCATTTCCTGCAAATGATGGTGGTGGTCCCGACAAGGCCCGATCAGACAAGTGTCACCCCCTTGTGTGAATGATTACGACACATAACGACCAATAGCATTATTCGGTTCATTTGGCCCATTGCCCGAATATGAGATCCACTGGTTAGGCACATGGCAGCCTTTTGCTGCCCATATGAACCTCTCTCCCCTCGCCGCTGAGGACTTGCGTTAAAGCTACATGTGTCAAATGAGCGGAGCCTTCACTAACAACGGAGGGAACAATCGTCAGTCAGGTGTAATAGAGACACATGGCAGCATTTCACTGCCCGCGGTTGCTACTCCATCTCCGCGCTGAAAGATGTGCGAATGGCAGACACATAGCAAGTATACACTGTAGACAGCAACCGTGGGGCCCGCCAGAACCTTTTAGGATTGAGGGCTTCGTGGCAGCCTTTCGGAGGCCAACGAGACAACAAGAAAACATGACCAAAAGAAACCCGTAGCTACAACATGTGGATGCATAGCTAAGCTTGCTAGGATGTGAAAGGAACGTCGAGACTCAGAGTTGCGAAGAGTAGACACATGGAGCGGCAGAACAAAACCTTGATAAAAGGCTGAGTTGACTCTACGAAGCGCGGGCCGATGCATAGAGGAAAAATACACCCAAAGGGAGCTAGTTAAATATTTGTTAATAGCTTTTGGCGACTATCAAGGGCGTTTTGACTAAGGAACGGAGAACCCAAAATTCTTCTGATTTTTAGGCCAGAGTACCTTATCCATTGGGACAATGGAGTCAGAGATTGGAAAGAGCCACCTATAGAGGCGACCATTCATCCTCTGATGGCTTCACCATGCTGCACAAATTCTCCTATGCTCCACTTAGATCAATAGTTTCTTTGTGAGGCAGCGCATTAGGTAAACCAGCTCTCACTTCACAATGAAATAACAGTTGTGCTAGCAGATGAATCACTCCCTCAATTTTGGTCATCGTGGGAGGATCACTGAAATCCCTGAAAGCCTCCAGATCATCTTCCTTCTCTTCTATCATTTCTGTAATCTGCTCGGCCATGGCAATAGAGCCATCTTCAAGGAACGGGGATGACAAACCCATCCTGTTTAACTCGGAGAAACTTCCTTGTATGTTGTCCAGTGTCTTACTCAGAATAGTCGTGACTACTTTAGTGTACTGGAAGGCGGAGTGGCAATGGATGAACTTATTTGTAGTTTGAGTAGCAGCATCCCGATCTCCAATATCTGCTCTTGCAAGGCTCTCATCAGAGACCGAGTATAACTTGGTGAGCAGATCTTTTTCTTTAGGAACCTTCTCCAAGATGAACCGTGGGAACTGCTCAATCATATCATGGGCGTCCTGGCTTAGCTTTGATGTCTTGGCGATGAATCAGAGGGTAGGCTGCAGTGTTAGGCAAAAGGCTTTAATTTTTTCCTAGTGGGAGATGTACAATTGCCTAACCAGCGGAATGATGTCTGACTGTGTAGGGGGAGGCAGGAGAGAGATTTTAAGAGAAGCAATCTCCACGTCTCTTGAAATAATGGCTTCAGCCAATTCTACCATTTTCTTTTTCTCGGACGCTAGTTGTTCCGCAGAACTGCTCATTTCTTCATTCCAATTATCCTTAGCTCGGGAGTGATTTGCTAAGTGCTCGTCTAGAGAAGACTTTGTCTCTCGGAGTTCTTCCTCTAGTTGAGCTTTTAGGCCTTTAAATTCAACCTCTTTTTCTTGTATTTTCTGCTCATATTGAGCTTGTTGGTGCTCCGATGCTTCATTTCTCTATGCCATTCCTTCACTATACTCAAGGCGAAGCCGCTCCAGTTTTTCATTCTTCAGTCGCATATTCTGTTCCGCCTCTTGATTCTTAGAGCGTAGCTCTTTTATCATGGCATGGTCGGCAACCTGAGTCTTCACATGTTCACCTTGAAGTCTATTCCTCTCATCCTCCGCTGCCAGCACCCTTTCCATCATACGGGCAACATCTGCCTCAAGGGATTTCTCTTTTTTCTCCAAAAAACTAACCCTTTCCTTTGTCGCTTTAAGCTGCTCATCCTTCTTCTTTAGCTGGCGGCCAGTTTTGAGGAAGTCAAAAGTGACTACCCATTGCATTTCCTCCATGATTTCAACCTTATCCTGCAGTCGGGCCACCTTCATGTCGAATCCTACTGCATATATCTCATAATCTTTCGGGTGCATTTCCCCCTAAGGCTTGTTTACCTTCGGGTACATGGTCGCAAACTTCAATTCTTGTCAATCCTCATTATAAAGAGTATATTTTTGGCTTGGCAGAAGCGTTATCATCTTTTTCCCTGCACTTTCACATTCTACTTGCGCGTGCCTCCCTTCCACAATCAATTTGTGCTATAAATTCAGCTGGTGATGAAAATAGTCCACCTACGAAAGGAGCACCAAAAGGCAGGGTATAGGGATAGGTAACCTTCATAGGCGCAGGCATTTGTTTCTTCTGGAGAGTGATAATTTGTGGGGAGAAGTGGGGCATGTTCAATAGTTTGGTTTGAGGCCCAACAGCAGGGCTAGTCATTTGTAATGACTAAATTGGGGAATTAGCCATAGGACTCATTGGATGGGATGGTGGAGGAGTTGTCAATGGGGTGTCATCCTATTGCGATGGAAGAGGATCTACAATAATAGCGGAAAAAGAAGGGGCACTCACAGGGGGTATGCTTTCCGAAAGCGAGGCGAGGAGAGTCTGAGTGGCAGCGGTGGGTGTAAGGGTCCATGGAGGATTAAGGACAAGCGGAGTGGTTTGCAAAAAATAGGTGAAACCTCTTGAATATGTTGGATTAAAAGTGGAAGGCAGAGGGCCAACACTCATAGTAGGGATCGCCAGTGATGCAGGGGCAGATACCAAGGAATGAGAAGCAAGGGAAGAATGAGTGAATTTTACCTATTGACTGGTCGATGGCGGCTCCAAAATCGTCAGCGACTCCTCCGCAGCCTTAGGCTTCTAGCTAGTTGCAAGCACTTTTCTTCCGGCAGGTTCTTGCGAACCTTCTCCGATAATGCTCTCTGTGAGCTGTCGTTTCGCAGGTGGGGTCTCTCGAGCTTCAGTAGTCATCGACGTTTGCTGCAATGATAACCTAGCTGGTTTAGCAGCCCAAGTGAGTGTATGCGAGCCCCTTGATACATTAAAGTGCATGTTCGTGGCCACATAGGCGGGTTGTCCAGGGCCTTTCTCCTTCGGCGCAGAAGAGGCCGATGTCGCCACTTCCTCTTCCTGCTCCTCAGACTCTTCCTCTGAGTCTCTGCTCTTATTAATACTAGAGCTCAGACTGGGGTGGCCTTCCTTCCACCATCTTTCAAATTCTTGGTCATCCTTCAGATCGTTGTAAGGGGTATCCAATTGTGTTATTTCTTGGCGATACTTCCATAAAGCCTCTATTTTTTTTCACTCCATTCCTCATCCTTCTTCAACCTATTGTACATGTCGCACTCCATGTGGAAATTATTTTGGGCCACTGCCATAGCAAAGTAGAACTTGTGCCATGGCCCTCTAGTATCTTGCATAGGAATACGCACCAATTCAACAAAATTTTCATCTTTGTCTGCCCGCGGGTTATGTCGCTTCTCCTAGTAAGGTCGAGGAACATGTGTAACTCTCATGTGCGGCTCCGGCAAGTCATCGAAAGGGTTGTATTCCCACTTATCATTTACCAGCACCAACCCTAGATAAGCCAGCTTATCCTCCAACAACTAGTCTGACTATTTCTTTATCAGAGTTACCGACTTAAAATTCTTCGGACAGGAGAAGAATCCCTTCTTCTTGACACTTTTCCTGCTGCAGAAGGTAAAATCAATGATACACACCTGCCAAAACATTTCCAGTGTGAGCACCCTATCTGTGACACAAGCTGGGAGCAGGAAAGGTTTACCAGTAAAGCCTCGCATCCGGAGAATCGTGAAATCCTTTCCTAAGAACCAGTCACAGGCGGGAGTGAAACTTTGCATATATCTGGTCTGCTCCTTATCGAGCTGAATTATGTCACCCTTTCCGATTAAATCATGCAAGACCGAAGCTATGAAATAGTCCAAAAATTCATAATAATCATATGATGTGGAAAGAAAAGGTGTCCACATGGACACTGGCCTCCTCTTACCCTGCTCATCAAAAATTGCTAATGGAAAATATCGAACGAAGAAATCAGGGTTTTGATGCAGAAACATGTGAACCAAGATAGAAAGAAACCTAAATTTTCCCTCCGCCGGGTAATTCTTTATTTTTCATATCATCTCCTCTACCATAAACTCAGCAAAATCATACCAGAAGGTATCATGCTGCTTGCAAAATTGGAATGTCGGTCCTAGTTGAAAAGTTTCCACCCTTTTATCAGAGTCTCGGCCACACACGAAAGCTAGCATGGACATGGCATCCTATAGATCCTCGTGTAACGCGTCGCATGGCAACAGAATACTTGGCAGTTTAGTGGTTGGGATGCCTTTCCTACCAGTCTCCTCCAACAAGAACTTTGAGTTATTTTTCATCGCCCTCCATGTTTTCTCTCCTTTGCCAGGGTAGAAGGACTCAATGTTATCTCTTCTTTTACTTGGGTCTGGGATGCATAGCATATGCCAGATGTCCTATGGGGTGATGTGAACTCTTAAGTTTCGACCCTCGATGTAGTGGGTGTTAGGGTTATACCGCTAGATGGCAGCGTCAACAATCTCTAGGCAGTAGTGCACCAGTGGGACCATGTATTGAGGGAGACCACTATACCAAATTTTCTTTGTTGTAGGTTTTTCTACCTTAGGTGTCGTCAACCTTGCATGGGCTGCTTCTCTTAAGGACTTAGGGTTCTTCGCGAGCCATGGATCATAGATATTATCCCATTTCTCTTCAACCCTTTCCTTGTTTCTACAATCTTTGGGCCTTTTCAGCTCTTCTGTATAGTCCCTCTTTGGCTTGTTGGGTATACTAGGCGTAGCATATGCCACATCCTCATAGACATATACATTCTCTAAAGAACGTATAGTTGTAAATAGCTCCTAGCTAATTTCTTCTTGCATTGGCTGAGATGAAGTCTCTGACATTTTTCTTTGGGCGAAGACCTCTGCAAGTTCTTGGCACTACAATTTTCCTTGGCTTTGGCTACACAAAAGAAGAACAACTCTACACCTCTAGCTTTGGCGTTTGTGAAAAGACTTTGAATAATAAGCCTTTTTCATGCAATATTTGGCAATCTTTCCTCAAGGTGGTAGACGAAAGCATTCCTTTTGCATTTAATTCGACATGTATCGTTAATTTTGCAATTCATGCAAAATGAACAACTTGCCACTTTGAGGCAGCAGGAGTTTATTATTGCGTTTGGAAATCGTGTGATACGTTGTGATTCCCTTGGAACTTGAGCCAGAAATTTTCTTTCTAACCTTGCGTTTGTATGCGCTGGTAATTAATATCTTGGCCGGAATGATTATGCCAAAACAAACGATCACGGCCTGAAAAGATATGAATATTGCCTTGGGCTCTGGGAAACGCTTGTGAGATGATACAATAGCCTACGATCGTGCATCTTACTGTCAATGAGTGCCACCTTTTTCAAGCTAATTAATTAGCTCTTATTAATCTAGCACGCATTGAGTCATACCCTCGCAGATGCAACTGGCCCAGAAATGTGAGCAAACGCAGGCACACCTTTCAAGTTGGCAACTAGCTATTATTAAATTTTCTTGAAACGGATTAGCATGCATCTTGTCATTTTTTCTATAAATAGGCCAGTAAGTTGTGAGGAAAACATACTTAGCATTTGAGCAGTGATAGGTTGGTAGCAGAGTTTTAAGCAAGTCTTCTCATAGGTTAGGTATTAGGTAAATTTCAGCATTGGCTCAAAAGCATAGGAATAGTGTCAGAATCATGGACACTCTAGTTCGTTTAACCTCATATAAGTCATAGACAGAATTTCTAGGGGAGGTTTCTACTAGGAGGCTGAAACGGATGACCAAGAATAAGCATTCCTTGGTCCTGATAGCCATAAAGTGGGTTTTGGGTAAAGACTGCATAAAGTATGAGGACAAGTATCGGGTGAACACTAATATATATTCTCAGTTTGTGGCGTCCATGCTAGACATCAACGTTCCCCAAACCTCTTATCCTGAAACTTGTTAAAGAAATGTTTCCAAAAAAGTACCTGAATGGCCTTGGCGAGGTTGTTGCTCATGCCGCCTATGGAGTAGGTCTGTCGTCAGCCAGTGACCTCTGTCGCTTTATCGAGGAAGAAGCTATAGTCGTTTGGCTGTCGTTTCTCAATGAATTTTGCCTTCAAACACGCGACGAGCATCAGCAGAGGGTTACCCAGGCCTTACATTTCCTATTCCGCAGCTACAACGTAATACCTTTCTACGACGTAGATTGGTATATTGATTTCAGGAACCTGGTATTTCCTCCGCCAATGGTGATTGTGCCGAATGATGCTGCCAGTGTTGTCGAAGAACCTACTGACGAGGAAGAGGTGAACGCTGTTGTTGATTCATGAATTGCTGCCTCTCGTGCTATTGGATGAAAACCCCTTTCTATTCCCAAAAAAATGTCTCCCTGCTTACTCTATTTCCCGCTGCTGCCCAGACTACCTACCTAATAGTTTGTATATAAACCTCGAAAAAGGCCATCATATTGCATATATAATAGCTCGAACACTTGTAAACTTTTGGATTATGGCTTCCCAGCCATTTTTGCAATGTAAAGAATATATATAAATAGATATATATCTTTTTAAAGAAAATCCATACTTTTTCCTTCATTTTGTATTTCAGTTTTATGGGCTCTTTACTTTCATTCTGTATTCCAGTTTTATGGGCTCTCAACTTTCATTTTGTATTTCTCCACACATGGGTGTGTTTTGTGTAAAGCAATCCTGGTATTCCACCCTCTGTAATAATGGGTTAATTCCACAGAAGCACAAACTAATTTTGAAAAAGACCGGCCAAAGAAAGGGAAAAAAAAAGCACTATTCACATATGTACAAAATAGAACTCAGCACCTAATGGAACAGCTTAAGATGAATCCCATTAATCGGGATTCCTAAGGGTTCATGTTCCATATTTTTCAACTCAAAAGCATTATGTTCTTTGCACCGAATGATTTTAAAGGGTCCCTCCCATAGGCTATCAAATTTACCATGTTGACCTAGCTTAGCAGCCCTTTTATCATACTTTAGCACTAAGTCTCTGCATTTACCTTGGTCGGAAGCCTTCTTGTCAAACCATTGCTTGACCATTTGTTGACAATTTGTCATGGCTATTAGGGAATTCTCCCTTTTTTCTTGTACTTCTAACAGTTCGGCAAGCTAAACTTCGATGGCACCATTTTGTTCTATCTCGAGAGATTTCAACAATTGGAGTGTCAGAATCTCCATAGATATAGGTAACAGCACTTTTTTCCCGTATACCAACTCATAAGGCGAAGTCTTAAGGACTTGCTTAGGAGTTATACGGTTTGCCCAGAGTGTTGTTCGAAGGTTTTTATGCCATTATCTCTGGTGTTTCGAACCAATTCTTTTAAGGAGTTGGACTAGGCTCTTGTTTGTTGACTCTGCTAGGTTGTTTCCCTGTGGATAATAATTTGATGATGTTTTGAGGAATATGCCATTCGTTAATGCAAAGTGACACACCTTTGTGCCTAGGAAAGCTCTAGAATTATCTGAAATGATAGTCTTCGGAGGACCGAACCTTGTTACCAGCTCTTTGAGGAAATCTACAATCTTTGTTTCTATTGCGCTCTTAAGCAGAACAACCTCTGTCCATCTTGTGAAGTAATTTGTGGCAGTCAGAATCCACTTGTGTCCGACACTGGAAGTTGGGTTAATCATTCTGATGAAGTCTAGGCCCCATTGTACAAACGGTTCGTCTGCCACTACGGGTTTGAGGGGCATTGCGGAATTTTTCCTTCTGTCAGTAAAGAAATGGCATTTTTTGCAAGACTTTACCAAAGAGTGGGAGTCATTAAAAAGTGTAGGCCAGTGGTAACCAACACGCATGATTTTAATGGCAGTTGTCTTAGCAGAGAAATGTCTGCCCGCAGCGTTGTTGTGGAACACGTTGAGGATCCTCTTCGCTTGTTTTGAAGTAACGTATCGCAGGAGAACGCCATTGAAATTCCTTTTGAAAATGACTCCCTCTACTAGCGTATATCCACAATTTTGTAGCCAATAATATCTTCTTTTTTGGGATGAGAGACCTGGAAGATACTTTCCAGTTTGCATGAACCTCATTCTATCAGTTAGCCAATAACACTCTGATCCTAGTTCATTTATCAAGACGAGTTATGGTTGCTCCTCTGTGGCAGGTACCTCTTCGTTCTGTGCCATGTACTTGCACAGTCCTCTTCCTTTAATATTTTTAGTAGGCTTGACTTCAATGTTATATTCAAGGATCTTGGTGATCCAATTAGCTCTTTTTTTTGTGATCTCCCTTTCCATGATATATTCCCTCACACTAGAATGTGCGACATACACAAGAACCTTGTTGTAGGAGATTAGATGGTGGAAATTTTTAAGTCCCTTAACTATTGCAAAGGCTTTCCTTTCGACGAAATTATAATTCGCCTCATATTCCTTCATGGTTCGGGAATAGAACGCTACTGGATGTTCCCCCTTTTCTTCATCATCTTTTTGGGTTAGGAAAGTAGCAATACTGGACTTGCTACTGAATGCATACATTATAAAATCCTTGGATTGATCTGGATTAACTAGTACCAGAGCTGTGGAAATAGCTTCCTTGACTTTTTCAAAGGCTTCCCGAGCTTCGGTCATCCACTTGAATGTCTGATCATTTTTAAGCATCAGGGTGATCAGCTTAATTATCCCCGCAAAGTTGAAAATAAACTTGCTGACAAAATTTACTTTGCCTAGGAAAGAATGAACACCTTTCTTATTCACCGGAAGGGGAAGTTCTTTGATAGCCTTCACTCGTTTGGGATCAATCGAAACCCCTTCCTTAGATACAATATGTCCAAGCAGCTTGCCTTGCGGTACTCTAAATACGCATTTCTTTGGATTTAGGGAAACTCCAAACTCTTGGCACTTTTGAAAAACTAATTCTAAGTGATCAAAATGATCATCCTTAGATTTAGAGAACATAGTAAGATCGTCCAAATAAATTAGAATAAACTTATTGATTAGTTTGCTGAATGTGATGTCCATCGTCCGCTGGAATGTTGCCCCTGCATTGGATAAACCAAAAGGCATTTTAGCATATGCAAATGTTCCCCACTTTGTGGTGAACGTAGTCTTGTGTTGATCATCTTCTTTAACTTGGATCTGATTGTAGCCAGAGAAACCATCCAATAGAGAAAACATTTCAAATCCTGCAACCGTTTGTAATATTGACTCCATAGAAGCCAGTGGATAGTGGTCCTTTAGAGATGCTCTGTTCAGGTCTCAGAAGTCCACACACAAATGAATATCTCCATTCTTCTTTCAGACCGGGACCATATTCGATACCCAAGTACTATGCTTGATTGGGAAGACAATGCGTGACTCAATGAGCTTAGTTAGCTCTTGCGCCATTAATGCTTCAATTTTAGGGTTGACTGGCCTTTGTTTCTGTCAGATTGGTTTTGCACCTTTTGTTAGCTCAATAGTGTGTTGAATAATATCAGGATCATACCCCTCTAGATCATCATAGGACCAGGCCACTACTCCATATTTTTTGCAGAAACTGATGAGTCTTTCTTTATCATGATGCGGGACATTTTTCCCAACTTGGAGATTCCTACCATCGGAGACCCGAAGGTCCACATAATCACTTTTGTTCGCTATCAACTTTCGTTTATCATTTCAAGCATCATCACAATCGAATTTTTTTTTAAAGTAACCAATCCTTTTGGAAGTTTATTAGATTTGAGCTGCATAATTTGTCCTTCATAAGCTTCGGCAATCTTTGGTTGAAGTTGATCGGCAAACTCCCCTGAGTGCTGGATAAACGAGGTGATGTGCTCATCGCTTTCAAAAACTTGCCAACTCTGATCATTGGCGGGGATCGCTGGTCAGGCTAGTACTTGTACTAAATGTTTGTTATGTATAAGGTCAGAGACAGGATCAAACTGAGCACCAATCATGGCCATGTGATCTACATTGCTATTTTGTCCTCGGGGAATAGTCTTGATGTTGAAAGCTTCAAAACCATAAATCAGCTCCCAGACTCGGTGCCGATAGGATCTCATGTGGACATTCCTTGCCGCGAAAATTCCTCGGACTTGGTTGACTACTAGTTTGGAATCTCCGAACACCATTAATTGCTTTATGCCCATTCGTTCTGCCAGGCTTAAACCTTGAACCAATCCTTCATATTCAGCCTCATTGTTTGAACAGGCGAAATGAAAGTGGAAAGACCTCAACAATTTTTTATTTTGTGGGGATATTAGATATATCCCTGCTCTAGCACCCACTTTGCTTCTTGCTCCATCAAAGTACAGTGTCCAAAGCTCATTTTCTTGGCTACCTTCGGACTCTTTGGCGAACTTCAGAAGCACTTGGTCTTCGTCATAAATTACATAGGTGCCTAATCCTGTAGCATGATAATTGCCGAAAGGATCATTGTCCATGTGTTCACTCAAAAGAGCATCTTCTTTTTCATTCCGGTCTCCACTCACCCTTTCTTCCTCCAGTAATTCAATACAATATATTTCTTGCTTGGTGATAGAGGTATGCACGGCTTCAAAATTGATCAAGGCTTCATCCGCTACATGTTTAGAATGTAAAGCCTCTGATTCTATCTTCATTTTTGCATCGTGTTTGGTCCTGAGTATTAGATGTGACCAATCCAAGGACAGGTATCCGCCCACCTTTGAAGTAAATTCTCGGGATAGACAGAGACCAAACATAGGAGGAACATCTATGATCACAGTGTCTTGTGGCACCGTGATACTAGGGCAAGCGAATAAAGTTAAAGGAAGTGCTTTGATGACACCTACGGTTTCAACTTTGTTCCCATCAAGCTGCATTACCCCTCTTTTCATAGGTTCGTAGCTGAGTCCTAAAGCTTTGGCTATCTGTTTAGGCATAACCGTGGTACTAGCGCCAGGCTATCTGTTTAGGCATAACCGTGGTACTAGCGCCAGAATCAATCATAACATTGTGCAATAACTTTTTTCCTATGATGAGAGTCAAAAAGAAGGGTTGAGGTTTTAACTTATTCCTATCCTTGGCAGCAGATTCCTTTGTATTATTTGTAAGGACTTTAGCTGGTGGTATTTGATAAACAACCTTTGCACTGGCAAACGGCTCTATTGGTGTCGAGTTGACCTCTTCTTGAAGCACCTTCTGTAATAGCGTCTTTTGTTCAATGATAGCTAGAATGTCCCATAGAGACACATTAGCAGATGATTTCTTCAATTGCTCTACCACATTAAAAGGTGACAAACTTGGAGGTTTCTGCTCCTTGGTTCTTGCTATAATAATTTTCTTCCGTGGTTGAGATGGTGACGGGACGGTTGAAGTACCAGGAATCTGATCGGAAATACCCTTGGGTTGCGGGCTGGCTGGATGGGGAACAACTGACTCACCGGTGAATCTTCTCTTTGAGCGCGTGTTATAATCAGATTGCACTTGTGGTGTTTTGGTTATCAACGCGTCATTAGCAAACACCATTTCTTCCTCCTCCATCCAGGAGAAAAGCACGTGATCAAGAGCAATATCGAACTCTTGTTCTAAAGGCATTCCTTGCATTTGGGCAATAAGAACCGCACTCTCCATTTGTGGTGAAGCATACATATAACCTCAATGTTCTGTTGTCACACCTTGGTTGCGTTGCTCCACCACCTTTTGTTGTGAGTTTCCACGCGGACAGTTTCGGGGCATATGCGCATCGCTGCAAGGGAAGCACCATGGATTGGTATCATCAATAAGGTTGTTTTGTCCTACGGTTAATTCCCTACTCGAGCTTGGTGACGCACTCGTCAGCAAAGTAGGCACCGACACCATTTGGTTTGCAGTTGGAGCTGGTGGATTAGTTCAAGGCGTGTCTTGGTATTGATTCTACTGATAAGAAGACCGCTCGCCTTGATAGTTTTAATATGCAAGCTTCAGAGGTGTTGATTGGTTCCTCTTAAGAGTGGTTATATCATTTTCCATGGTTCGCAACATCTCTTTGAGGTCACTCATCTCATCTTTGGAAGAACCTGATGTAGAGGCCACATTTTGTGGGCTTACTGCATGTGTACATTGACTGGGCATTTGCAGGCGCGCTAGTTGACACGACCTCTTGCGCAGAGATCGGTATTTTAGGAAATATCAGCATAATAGGTCGAGGAGGCAATTTTCCATAATCTATTAAATGATTCTTGGCTTTGATAGCGATACCATAAGCATCTGGTAGAGTAGCTCCTCCCAAAGACTTGATCATCACAGAAATGTCAGAATTGATGGACTTTAGATAAAATATAAATGCCAACTCAAGAGTCGGGCGTATGGTAACAAGAATCCTCTGCCAATTTGCATTAAATCGGGCATTAAAGTCCGTCAGAGCCTTCTGGGGGCTCATTTTATGACAGATAGTTGATAATACAATGAAGAACGATCTTCGTCATTCGAGAACCTCTCATAGAACGGATCTTTGAGCTCGTCCCAGGTGCGAATTGAATTAGGTGTCAGTGTTTGGTACCAATCCAGTGCCTTAGGGCTACATTCTGCGTTGTAATCCCATGTACCAGACATACATCTGCCACATCCTACAAATGTTCTGCTGGTGTTCTTGAGCTGTCTCCTGTAAACTTTGGTATAGCTTTCATGGTTGAAACCGGGATAGCGCCCCAGACAGCGGGTGCTACCGGGGCTACTAGGGGACTTCCGGTGTCCCATGCCACGTAATTTCTATTGGCGGCCGGCAACATGGTGAGAGGAACGGGCGGCAGGAATGGAATGGTTACCAGCTGATTGGCGACTTGGACTGTCCCTAGTGGAGGTACTAGTAAACTGGGGTTGCCATTGGTTTGACTAGTTATAGGCCGATGGCTCATACACCCTTCTAAAACGCAATTTCATTTAAGCTCGGTCCCACCAGGCGTGCCAGAAAAAGGAACAAACTATTGACGCCAAAATTTGATGAGGTAACAGTGCCTTATGGGAAACTCAGTTTAAGGGGGACCTTTTGCGCTAAACTGAGTAACCTCTGGATTTTTAGAGAAGCCGACTTCTTCTATATTGGGGGTTTGGAAAGGGAAAAGGAAGCAGATATAATAAAATGAAGTCTAACCTAAGGCGATGCGCCAAGACTTAATGATAGGCACGATAAATCATAGATCTAAGGGCCTGAATGGTGTTGTAGTGTTCCAAAATATCAGAGACTCAATATGATAGCATAGACAATTCATTTATTGACATAAAATAACATTGCATACATTCTTACTGCCGAGAAGAGTCATTAGACATGATCTAGGTAAGCAAACTTGCATCAACATATATAGAAGTTCTTAAATGAATTGTCCAAAAAATAAAAAGCACAATTTACAGTTTGATCAAATAGCATGAAAAATAGAAAGGCCGAACAATTGGCACAGTCTAAGAATTTTTGCAATCAAATAAAATAGCAATAAAGGCCTGGCGTCTTTAACTAAAACTAATTTTTTCCTCAAATTTTGGACCCTTTTTCTCATAACAGAGAAAGTATATATAGCAGGAAAACCTTCCACCGCTTCGGAGAGCAGTAACAGAAAAGATTTCGCAATCCCCAGCAATGATGCCTAAATCAGAATATTCCCAAGGCTGTTACAATAGAATCAATCTGGAACAAAGCATCCAATCATTCTAGGCATAGGTGCGTCTTCTGCAAATGATGGCGGTGGTCCCGGCAAGGCCCGATCAAACAAGTGTCACCCCCTTGTGTGAATGATTATGACATGCAGCGACCAATAGCATTATTCGGTTCATCTAGTTCATTGACCGAATATGAGATCCGCTGGTTAGGCGTGTGGTAGCCTTTCACTGCCCGTATGAACCTCTCTCCCCTTGCCGCTAAGGACTTGCATTAATGCTACATGTGTCAAATGAGCGGAGCCTTCACTAACAACGGAGGGAACGATTGTCAGTCGGGCGCAACAGAGACGCATGGCAGCATTTCGCTGCCTGCGGTTGCTACTCCATCTTCGCGCTGAAAGATGTGCGAATGGCACACGTAGCAAGTATACACTGCAGAAAGCAACCGTGGGGCCCGCCAGAACCTTTTAGGAATGAGAGCTTCGTGGCAGCCTTTCAAAGGCTGACGAGACAACAAGAAAACATGACCAAAAGAAACCCGTAGCTGCAACACGTGGAAGCATAGCAGAGCTTGCTGGGATGTGAAAGGAATGCCAAGACTCGGAGTTGCGAAGAGTAGACACGTGGAGCGGAAGAGCAAAACCTTGATAAAAGGCCGAGTTGACTCTGCGAAGCACGGGCCGATGCATAGAGGAAAAATACACCCGAAGGGAGCTAGTTAAATATTTGTTAACAGTACCCTTTGCAAATCCATAAACAAAGGTATAATTGAAAATTGACCCCTAAAGATGGAGATAAAGCCCTCATTAAAAACCGAAGGCCAATTACTCTACTAAATGTTTCTTACAAAATACTTGCAAAAGTGATTGCAACTAGACTTGTGGATATAGTTCCTAAATTCATTAGCAAAACCCAAACGAGCTTCATAAAAGGAAGATACATCCTTGAGAACTTACTGACCAGCTGGGAAGCCATGCATTGGGCTAAGCAATCCAATCAAAATGCTACTATGTTCCTTCTAGATTTTGAGAAGTCCTATGATAGAATTGAATGGGACTTTGTCCTCATGATGTTAGAAGCCTTTGGATTTCCCAAGGTCTTCTATCACATGGTGAAAACTCTTATGAAAGATGCAATTTCTCAAGTTGAAGTTAATGGAACCTTATCTAAGAAGTTCAATCTAGAAAGATCAATAAGGCAAGGATGCCCCTTAGCACTTGCACTATTTTTTATTGCCTCAGATGCACTCTTCTACCTCCTCAAAGAGGCTTCCACCTTCCCCATAGGAAAAGGGATATCCCTCCCTAACAAAGAAGATTTGATAAGCATTCAATTTACAAATAATATTACTCTATTCTTGGAACTTAATGAAGCAAATATGGATTCTCTCATGATGAAGCTTAAAA
Organism: Sequoia sempervirens; assembly: GCA_007258455.2. NCBI lineage: Eukaryota > Viridiplantae > Streptophyta > Pinopsida > Cupressales > Cupressaceae > Sequoia > Sequoia sempervirens. The sequence goes on along the minus strand of VDFB02000009.1, from coordinate 26,930,989 downwards.
AAATTTGTGATGCTTCTGGAGCCAAACTTTCCAATACCAAATTGGTCATGTTGGCATGGCAGGACACACCCCCAGAATGGTTTTAGAAGTATTATTTTCAGTGGGAAGGGCCCAGAAAGAAGGTAAGATATCTTGGAATTCCTTTTGTTGTCAACCCATGTCTCAAAGACATGTGGAACTAGAAAAAAGGGAAAATTGAGAATAAGTTGGAAAAATGGAACAAGCAATTCCTTTCTCTGGCTAGCGGAGTTCAAATTTTGCCAAAAAATCTTATCCTCATGTATAGTTTATACTACTCATTTGTATGGCTATTTAGTGGCTATCAGGTGAAAGCGATTCAGAAAAAAATAAAAAATCAAGTGCTTCTTGTGGTTTGATGGAAAAGGAAAGAAAAAGCACCATGAGCAATGAGGTGGGAGTGGTGTAGCATTGATAAAATCAAAGGGGGAATTGGTCTAAAAGACCTCAGGAAGCATGGCCTAGCTCTTGTTATGAAGTAGATTTTAAGGCCTTTGAAGGTGAGGAGCCTTGGAAAGTTTTGATCAGAAATAATATCCGACTAGTTGTTCCAAAATAGACAAAGTCTTGGAAATGGCTACCTTTTAGTGATCTTGTTGCTTGCACCTTTCCAATTATCCCCTCAGGTTATAATGTTTTTAGAAGTGTTTGGAAATATTGGGAGGAGTTGGGGCCTTTTGTTTCTAATAATGGATTCCTAGATGGAAATAATAAAATTCTAGAAAATAGATCAATATGGTGGAACTTAAAGCATAAGGATAAGTTCCTTTTTCTAATGCAAGGCTGCTCAGCAAAAATTTGGGTTGTCAAAGGTATAAGTTTCTTTAAATATATTATTTTTGATGGTCAAATAAGATCTTAGAGATCCTTAAGTGGGGAATTTAATATCCCCAAATCTAACTAGAGGACCTACACCATGCTTAGGGAGGCATGTTCTATCCTCAATCTGCCCAAACCCACCAATCAAGAAATAAACTCTTTTAAGTAGTTGAATTGGATAAATGGTCTGAATATGCAAAAAATAAATGCTAAAATTATTTATAGTTCTTTAACTAATAAAATGATGTGTATGTGCATATGAAAAATGTTTGGAATCTTAACTTATCTGAAAAGCAATGGCATGGTATTCTAAAAAAGAATTGGTCTAGTTATATTGAGCCAAAAAAGGCTTATTTTAAATGGCTTCTTGTTTTATAGAAATTACCTTACAAAGCTAATGCTAATGATGTTGAGATGTGTTGTCTATGCAAAAAACTTAAAAATAGAGAACATGTTTTCTTTGAGTGCTTCTTTGCAAAAGAGATTTGGAACCTTTTTTGCTATAATCTTAAAGGTTGGCAAGGGGTGAAATCACAATACTGTGTCTTAACTTTTTTCCCAAGATAGACATTTACATCAAATATTTTTAACAAAATCTTCATCTTCTAAGACCTATAGAAGCTAAACCGTTAAGAATTTAAAGATGATGCAAACTAGTGATTTGTGGAAATTTGTGTTTAGATTCTAAATATATTTTTTTAATTTTTTTTTGAAATAAATCATGAATCTTTCAACATCTCCTTTCATAACTAGTTTTAAACGGAAAACAACATTTTCAAAAAGTAACGTTTGTGTCAAGTCCAACAAAACTTTTTTTCTATAAAGGATAAAATTCTAGTTTTTGAAATATAGATTCTCAACATCAATATTTAGGGAAAGGATATTTTTTTCATAATTTTTTGTTAAATATCTTTTTTTATTAATTTTTGAAGTCACTGTAACTATAATTTGGAAATGTGTGTGTGTCCTCCAACCTAACTTGTTGTGTACATATCTAAATCCAATTTTTTTTTTTGTGAAACAAGGACATCAATACCTAGGGAAAGGGTATTTTTTGAATTTTTTTTACAATGGTTTACTATTTTTTCACCTCTGTAGAAGGAAGAGCTTGATGTTTAGATAAAAACCTATGTTTAGTAAAAATTAAAAATTAAATACATGATAAAATGAAAACATATCAAAACTATACTTGTTGGAAAGCTTGTTTTGAGGGCTACAATCTTGCAAAAGATAATTTCTAAATGATTTTATTTAATCCCTAAAAAGGTAATGAAAAAGTATTTTTTTGCCAACATTTTGATAGGTACGAAGGAGACTCCATTGTGGGTATGCTTTAATACTAGAGGGGTTTTATCCAAGGGGGTTTGATCTAAGGGGGTCTTATCTATCACTCTTCAATTAAAAACCTTTAGATGGAACCTCTCAAGGGTAAAATCATTAGTTTTTCTAAAAAAAGTGATTTCAAGAAAAAATTAGTATGTCCTAAAAGTGAGACACACTATTGTGGTAGCACCCAAAAGGTAACATTGTTCTACCTGAGATTTTGCTTGGCAATGTTAAAGGTTTAAGTAATGTTTGCAACATGTTTTGGTTGATCTTTACTAATGAAATTTTGTGGCAAATTTGGATTAGGAGGAATGAGGAAAAGTTTTAGGGCTCTAAGAGATTGCTTACCAAGTTTTACAAGAAGCTCGTATTCAAAAATGTTGCATTGCAAGTTACCATGACATTGGAGATTTCAAGGCATAAGTTCTTGAAACTACTTGAATATGGCACGGTGAGGATCAACACTGTAGAGATTAGATGTGGATGTACACCTAGTCCTATTACAAAGATACTAGTATGCCATTACTAAAAGGAATGGTTGAATTGTTGGAGTATAATAAGGAGTAGGAAGCTACAAAATCATATGCAATTTGGAAATTATATCTCAATAACTCACTAGGAATTGAGACTAGAGTAGAACTATAACCTCTATCTATTCACCAACTTTTGAGAAAGTACCCTCCCATCTCACAATTGATTGCTCATAGCATATTGAACAAATGCCAATCCAAAGGACTAGAAATCACAACAAAATGTATGAAATGGGTGAGTTGAATGCCTAACGAGCGAATGCATAATTGTTTTTTCTTAAATATGAATCCATACAAAGTTTCACAAGTTTTTGGTCATCTAAGGTGTACCTCACAAAATGTAGTAACTTTTGCATGGGTGATTAACCACAATAACCCTAGACATTACCTATAATTCCAAGGTGATGGCACATTGTTTCTCTAAAGTGCCTATAATTTAATGGCAATAATAGCTTCCCTAAAATTCCTATCATTGCATGACAATAATACATGTTTGACCTAAAATGTCTATAATTTAATGGTGATTATATATGTTTTCTCTAAATTCACTATAGTTTCATTAGTTGCACCACCCTTTGCCCTTAATTGATTATAATTTTATTGGTGATCACACCACCCTTTGTCATTAATTGCTTATAATTCCATTGATCATCACATCACCCTTTACCTTGCCTATAATTTCATTGTCAATTGTATCACTATTTTCTCTTAATTGATGTAAAAGGGTGACCAATTGAAACATAATTCAAAAAAAAAGAAAACTCATAATCGATTGGACCCACATTAAAAGTTACCTCTCTAATATCTTGATGGTGGGAACCAAACTGCAATAAATAGTGTGATAGTCTAATGTTATTCAAAAATATTAAAAAGTCAATTTGTGTTTGAATCTAAAACTACATACTTGAAAATAGAATCAAAACTAGGAAAACCATATGTTGCCAATATGATTTTTGTTCACCATTATTTACACCCCAAAAGTCAAAAATCATCATTTAGAGACAAATAGCCACTAAATTTTTCCTTGGATAGTTCCATCCCCACAAATGTATGGATAATCTAGATGATTGCAATCCCTTTTGATAGTGTAGCTCTCATCACCTAACAACTTTGTTGATTTTTCTTGTTTAAACTTGACCCCACACAAACTTTAAAAGTGTGTCTTCTACCACCCATCCATTTTTATGAATAGTATATTATTTATTTTTAATATATAAAAAATAATAAAATTATTATTTGTTTTTTTTTATTTTTTTTTCGCCCCCACGTACCCCTCACACTCACATCCAAGCTAGAAGGAAAATAGGAATATGGGCAACAACCGGATGAAGATGACTTCCTGCACATAGTTTTTCTTGGTTATTATGAAGGGAGTAAGCCTCTGTAAGTAAAAAGCAATGGTTGTCCTGAAAGTTAGCGGGAGTGCCATCCTTGTACACCTTTCTCTCTCAAAGTTTAGATCCAGGCACTTTTTGAGTGAGAATTAAACACTTAGGAATTGGTGAATCTCAGCACTAGATTTCTCTTATTCTATTTAAAGATCGATCGTTACGTTCTCAGGTTTTGCTTTCTTTCATGGATCATATGAATTTACTTGTCAAAGAAGAGAACCATCATAAAAACTGGAAGAGCAGGTGCAGGAGTGGATTCTATGGACGTTGCACGAAGCAGGGATATAGAAGACCATGGCGCCCAAGAAGATTCCAAAGCTAGCAGAATATATAGACAAACAGATTGTATCAGGGATGACTTCCCAACACGACCTCAACGACAACTGCATAGATACCAGATGGGTATAGATATGACAAAGCCTTCACATTGCAATGGGATCAAAGCTATCAAATCCACGATGAATTGAAGACCCTATGTTATGTTTTTATTCAACGTTTGGATCATATTCACTGATTTATTATAAAAGGAGTAATGGATAAGTAAAAAGGAATCTAGGTTCCATTTCCGTTTAGACTTGTTATCCAATAATCCATGTGGGGACCCTGACACCTGTTCCTCTCCTTCAACTTTACATGGATTGCTCTGTTGTTTGCAGTGTTGGAGAATGGGTTGGTACCAAATTGGTCCAAACTAATCATTGTGGTACCAACCCCATCATTACCCATCTTAAGACATTGTTTAGAAACGACGATAGGGGGGAAGATTTTTACATGGAATCATATTTTTGTTTCTATTAGTTGTTTTGGTCATACTTTAGTCCACTATTGTCAGTATATAGTGAGTATCAATGGATTTTTAGTTTGTTGGTGAGGTTGAATGATTATGAATGATTCTATTAGGGATCAAGTCTTATTCAATACAAGATCACGACATTGTAAGGGATGAGGTCAGATTCATGTATGGGGTAAATTTGGTGGAATTAATACCCCCTATCTTTTACTCCCACTCGAAGAAGTTTCAACCTAAGACTTGTATTCTCATATCAAATAGTAAAATGATCTTATAAATGATATAAAATCCTATAATGTTTAGTCATATACCCACAACAAATCTAGATTTGTACAAAATTAACAAAAAAATGTTTGAGAGATAAGAAGTTGGTGCTTGTTTCCAAGACAAAACAATAATCTAGGTAGAGGGAGCTATGTCCAATCCTTTTATTTTACTTCAGTATGGTACTCTTTACCTTGTTATCCTGGATATTTGTGGTCAAATTTCTATTGTTTTGGCTCTCCGACTAAAGGAGCAGAGGCAAACAACTTACCCATCTCTGCCCAGAAAAAATGGTTGGATTTACAGTCAAGCCATTCTCAAGGATATATGGCATCGCTACTTATTTGACAGATTATCACCTCCTCACTTTAGAGTTCTGTCAGTGGGACACTGAAAGAAGGGTAGGGAGTAATCTGGATAATTTGAACAAGTTGAAATTCGAATATAATCGTGGTGGACGGACAGAGGAAGAAATCTTGTATCGAATGCTCTCATTTATGAACAGGTCAATGATAGAACGTTCAAGGAGTTGACGAAAGACCTTTCCGGGCAATGATTGTGGATACATATAAAAAACAAGACTTCAAAATTGTACATTGATATTACTCTGATCAATCCTCCATCCCTCACCGCCACAATTCCCGCAGTGCTTCTGGATATGAGTGGCCTACCGTCAGAGGTGGACAATGTGCTAGCATTGGAAAGTATGGGGACACATAAAAATATCCCAGCTCAGAAAAAGCAATTGGCTGCAACTCAATCACATTTAAGGTTGATTCTTAGATTGATAAACAAATAGATGGAAGAATTTTAACGTTCATAGATAGTGTATGAACAATTTTTATTTTTATTTTTTTAGCTTTGTTGAATCTATTATTAAAAAGTTTGATGATGAGTTTTTCTGTTTTTCAATTTTATCTTCTTCAAACAAATCTTGTAGTGAAGTAGTCATTAAAGTGTCATAGTAAGCTTCACATTCTAGAATAAAGTGTTCTTTCGATACAACTCTCCTGTGTAAAATATACAAACTTTTTCCTTTCATTCTTCTTTTAAGTCTTTTCTATCTACACATTTCACATCTAAGATGGTGTGAACTAGCTCTCAATTGAACTATAAAAATCTTTGCTTTCCAAAATATATTTACTCTTATATAAACCTTTTATCTCTAAATACTGACCTAGTGACCTAATGATCACCATGATTGCATTGGAATATACATGCAATGAACCGTTTTTAGATAGTTAAATTCTAACTCTTGTGGAATTTCTAAATTTTGGAATGGCTACCACTTGTTTCAACTATTAAGTAAGCTATTTGAACCTTATTATCTCTCCAACATATTTCTCTCTTTCATAGCAATTTTAGAATTCCCTCTCTAACATTCAAAATCTATTTTTTTACTATTTTCCTTGTGAGTTAAATTATTAAACCTTCTTTCTTCCATGAAAAACTCCTTACATACTCTTTCATCGCCTCTACAATGTCATGAATCCTATTCATCCCAAAATCCATTGGCATCTTGGCAAATCTATAACCTTTATTTAGTTTATTTACAGAGCGCTCAACATGTGCATAAGTAGAAGGCTTGTGAGAATCCACATAAGCATTTATTTACCAACACTGGATTTGAACCTAGGTCATCATACACTTGATATTTTCCATAGAGTACATGTGGAGGTTGAAAATAACCAAACTAGGGTTTGACTAAGGAAAGCTCACAAGTAATCACACATTTTTTTTTCTTGTTTGCTAAACAAGCCTTAAAACCAACATATCCTCATAGGTATATTACATCTAGAATTTTTTAGTGCACCATGGGTGACAAGAGAACATGCACCAAATATGGAAGATTAAAATCTTAGATCGTAAAGGATGCTACTACTCTAGTATGGTCACTACCACTCTGCTAAAAACACTACCACAATCATACAAAATATAAGTGTTGTGCAGTTTTGCACACACGCCCCACTGAAAGTAGGGACCCTCTTTTTGCTCTGGCTTTTGGTGTCTTTTGGCCCCTTAATTTTATTGATTTGGTTGCCTTTGGAGGTCCTTAGATGTTCATCCTGCTTGCCCAAGTGATTTCCCCAAGTTGCACTTTGAAAAAACTAAGTTCTGAGCAAAATCCGGGTTTTTACCCCAATTCGGGATTTTCCGGTCCGTCCGGATTTTCCCGGATTCTGCTCAAAGTCCGGCTCTGTGCAAAAATCCGGGTTTTTACCCCAATCCGGGATTTTCCGGTCCATCTGGATTTTCCCGGATTCTGCTCAAATTCCAGATCCGAGCGAAGTCCGGGTCTTTGCCTACGTCCGGGATTTTCCACCCAACCCGGATTTTCCCGGATTTCTTCAATTTTCCGGGTATGTGCCAAAGTCTGGAATTTTATGCTGTCCGCGGAAATCCGGTCCACCCGGTTTTTTCTGGATTTTTTGCCAGGCTTTGTGCAAATTGAAATACTGGATTAAATTGATGAATTTGATGATAAATGCTCAACACCCCATGCTTAATTTGATATATTACACGATGTTTCGCACATTCTTGGTTCGTTTTGAGATCTATTGTTAAAATTTTTGCCTTATTCGGTAGAATCCTGTCCGCTGGTTTTTTCCGGATTTTGGTCTGGAGTCCGCCTGACCTGGATTTTCCCGGATTTTCCCCTTGGTCTGGTTTCCCGAAATGGAAATTTTTCGAAAATGATTATTTTTCCAAAAATGGAATTTTTTAAAATGATCCCGAAAATGAAAATTTCTTGAGATAAAAAATTGAAAATAAAAATTTCCAAAATGGAAAAAATTCTTAAAATGGAAAGTTTCCTTATAAAAATGTAAGTTTTTTAGAAAAGGTCAATTTTATTCAAATTTAATTTGAACATGTGGGCTATTAATGATGATATATGTTTTTTAGGACTAAACAAATATTAAAAGGGGGACTTGCATATGGATTCGTGCCAAAGAGGGAAATCTGGAAATGTTCAATTTAAATTTTCAAAAAGGGACCTACCTAAAAATCCGAGCCAAAACTGTCTACAGCTGGAGGACTTTCTGGAAAACACGTGAATCTGATCTTGCTGGAGATCGTGGGCCAACATGGATAATATTCATGCATTTAATGCAAATCTTGTCCTATTTTGAAATTCTCCTGGCCGACCTGTTTTGGGGCCCGTTATTATTGTAAAATCTAATTAGGCCAACATGTTTGCGGGTTCTCTATAAATGGCATTTGTGCCTCATTTGTAAGGAGGGAGAGAGATTAGGAGAAGATTTGATAGAGAGCGAATTTAGCAGTAGAATAGAGGTAGAAGCTAGTCAATTTCTGAGCAAGTGATGTAGCAGAACATTGGAATTGTTGCTGGAGTTTGGTGATTCAATACAATTGAAGGCATTGTGATTTTCTGGTGATCTCTTTTGTGTTGACTTATCTTGCATGGTTCTTATGATTCTATTTTTAAAATTGCTCATGGTTATTAGATTTAGATTTAGATCTGATTCAATGATGTTCATGATTTAATGTTTGAAGTGTTTGCAGCAATCCCTGGTCCATACTTTTTGCAGCTAGCTAATTGTTAGTTGCTTTGTAAAGTTAGCTTGGACCTTTATATTCATTGTGTTTGGTTCAATTATGGAGATTTATTCATTTCAACTGCAATTGGGTTGTCTTGGGTGAATGTTCATGATCTGAAAATCTTTAAAACCTTAGAAGATTGCACTGTTTCTGTAAGATTGCAGATTAATCTTGGTTAAGCAGAGATTGGTTTCGTTGGGATTGGTCCATTTCAAGTGTTTATCATTTGCATTGTTAATCTTAGGAGTTAGAATAGAATAGAATCTCTCTAAACCCTTATCTCTTTTGCTATTTATTTTGAATCTGGGTTAGTTTTAGGATTGAAAGCATCACCATATTGTTGCATCTGATGAAATTCACTTCCAGCATTGTTCATTTGTAAGGCCCCTTGTGATTACCAGCATTTTCACATATTATTTGAGTTGTTTATGCATCGTCAAGACTTGACACCCGAGAGACCTTGGGGTGATTTTTAGTAACTTCTTGTTGAAAATTACCTTTCAAGAGAGATAGAATATTGTATTCTGCCTGAGTTGTTGTTGTGCAGAAAACACCATCAACAATAAGACCTATATTTCTTCTACAAAATAATTTTCTTGATTTTAGAATCTTCAACTAGTTGTAATAGGTCACTAATTTGTTGGTATGGCCGCAACTATTCTTTATAGGTTGGCGCTTCTCTATTATAGTTTGATACTATTCAAAATCCATAGAAAAATTCTACTTCCACAACCAAAAAAATTGGGGCATTATTCTTAAATTTTATTTTTCATATATTACCTTGTCATTAGTTAAAAAGCTAGCTCTTGGTACTAATTTGATATTAATTGCATTATTTACTTTATTCATTTCATTTTTAAAAGGCATGTAAACATACTTATTAGTTTAGTTTAAAATACCCATTTAACATAAAGGTTGCATTACCCTACTTTTAGTGAACCATGACCCTCAAACACTTTTAACCTTCTTTCCCTCAATTTTAAATTTTCTTCTTCCCTTCAAATAAAGGGATAATCATAAAAAAGAACTATCTTGAACCTTATGGACCAGCCTTCCCAATGTCATTCCTTACCTTCTCAATGGCTCCACTCTTTTCAATTACCTCCTTGCATGCCAACTTTCTTGATCCCCACTTATGTTACCATATATTTCCTACCCACCCTCATATTCTTGATCGTGTCATTAATTCCTTAATCTTACTTCCTCTTTTCATTCCCTTGACTATATTATGGCTTATCTTTGTCATTAATCCATCTTTTGTCACTTCTTTAGAAAATATACTCATGAATTAGACACCCAAATTCCCTTACATGCCCTCCCTCTTGATATTATACTTTCTCTTTGTCCCTCTTCTACACCCTCCTCTAGCTATTCCACTTTCACTACATCTCTTATGTTTCATTATAATGGTATTTATTTTCCTAGTTCCCTTCCTTCTCTAAAAACATGTTTACACTCTGAAGATATCTCAAGGGATGGAAAGGCCTTCTCCTTCTATGGACAACATTAGTCTTGAGGATCCTATGACATGTAATCATCTTATTGCAATTCATTTTGTATTAGATTGAATGAGTTACAATATTATATGAACTTTGTATTTGAGTTAAAATATTATATTAGGGCACCTTTTGATATTAATTAATGTCATTTGGATTTGACCAAAAAGGTTTCATAGAGGAAATAATCGAACCATTATAAAAACATCAATTAAACTTAAGATTATTGTGCTAATTTTTATGATGAACATGAAGTTCACAAAATGAATTACTCAAGGTGCACTACTTTTCAAATGAAGGAATTTAGAATAAGAAGAATACTCTAAGATATATCTAATAATGGTTGTCCTAGATCCGATTTCTATTAACTAATTTTGAAAAGGAGTAGCCCATTAAAGAAGATGACACATTTGAGAAAAAAATCCAACAAGTTATTGAGAGGAGTTTCAAGTGGTTGATGAATATTAACAAAGAGCCTAGGAAAAAAAGAAAGGAAAAACTACCTAAGGATTCACCATATAAAAAGAAAGGTGTATCATTTTAAGAACTACCGCTTATGTAGAAGCCTCCCTTGAAGAACGTTAATATATTAGATTGAAAACATGAGTCTATAAATGATGTAGAATTATTGTAGAGGAAGAAGAATACTAAATTCATAATCAAGTGTGGAGACCAAACATATAAGGGTGTTTAAGGTGTATCTACTGAAGTTCATATTCCTTCTCAGGTTTTTACCTGTCCTCTTTAAATTCCCTAATTTTTCATTATAGATGTGTCTCTCATATTCCTCCATACAATTTTATCACACCTCAATATTTCACTCAAAATAACCTACTCGACATATCCTTGTTACAAATTATTATTCTTCACTTCCTCCTAAGAAAATACCTTCTCCACAAAAAAATATCCCTTATTTTCACTCATTAGTCTCTTCTCCCCCTTATTTTCCTAAACACCCTTCTAAACTAGATGCATAAACATTCTAGAGTAATGGAAATTCGCAATGAAAGTAGATTCTTCTAATTTTGATGTTCTTATATGATTGGATGTAGCTATGAAAAAGAGGAAAGAATCTCTAAGCTAGTAGTTGAATATTTTTTAGCTATAACTTTAATCATAAATTGAGCAACCAAAAAATACCAAAGCCCTCTCATCTACTAGCATTGATACACAAGAAGTACAATTTATAAAAATTAAAACCATTATAGGTGAAAAAGATCAGAGAGATCTATACAATATTAAATTATCACATCTCAAGAGTTAATCTTGGAAAGAAAACAATGGAGGTTGAGATATAGAATCGGCAATCAATAGCTTCATCATTAATCTATAAAATGGATAAGGACAAGAAGACACAAGTAAAAAATCAAATGGTGCAACTACCTTCTTATTTGTAATACTTAATTATTCCTATCCAATCCTTGGCATTCCACCTCTTGTTACTATGACCAACCAAGATATATCAAATGTCAATTAAATGGGATGTATAGAAAAATCCAATAAGGTATCCAAATAGAAAATCTACTCTCACAAGGATTCAATTGATTGATGTTCATTATTTAATTCATAAAATTTAAGATGATTTAGATTCAATTATGGAGATTAAAGAGAAGTTTAACTTATAATTATTGTAGGTTCAACTAAATATACCAATAATTAAAGAATTGGGAAATTTGACTAAAAATATCATAGAAGAAAGTATTTTTGACAAGTCGAAGTGTCATTTTTCTAATGACTTGTATGAGGAAACAAAATCAAGGATTGATATCCTCAAAGAAGTGAAGAATCAATTTGAAAGAAGGTCAATTATTTGATCCATGATGCTTTAGGGGGAATTCAAGAGTTCACTAAGAAAATACCATTGGGATACTATGATGATAAATGTTTATTCAATCAAGTACTAGTTTTATAAAAGATTAATTAACTAAATCGATTAAATTGGAATCACCTAAGATAGTGATCTTCGATGCTTCATGAATTGATAAACATATGGATATGAAGAACTTGTTCAATGACTTCTAGAATCAATTGATCAATTAGCACCAAACATCTACAAAAATTCTCAACACCCGCATCTCTCATCATGTTCATTTTAAGTATTCATATGGTCAAAATCAAGATATTGTTAACAAGGCAATTGATAAATGGTAGAAATATCAAAAATGCATTCATAAGATGAGTGGAGAAAAAATCTAAGTAAAAGATTATATTGTAGATAGAGCCACTCCTTCAAAAGAGTGATAATGTAATTGACTAAACTTCTATAGACACTTGAAATATGACCTTAACCTAACCACGCTTGACTTTACTTATCCTAATATTTAATTAATTAAATATTTATTATTCAATTAATTAATTTAACCCTTTCCCTTATCCCTCACCTTTAATTAAATAAATATTTATTATTTAATTAATTAATTTAACCTTTTCCCTTATCCCTCACCTTTAATTAAATAAATTTTATATTTATTTAATTAATTCTAGCCTTATCGCAAATCCTCCAACTAAATTAATTAATTAATTAATTTAAGCTAATTAATTCTCATTACCTTTTCCTTCATTATTTAATTCCACTTTATCCTTTATCCTTGTCCATTTAATCCTAGCCCTTTATCTTGTTCACATGTATCACAATCTAAACTTGTCCTCATGTGACAAGTGTCCCTTCACATGTCTAACTAACTCCTTGTCTAGATTCATTGACCCTAGACACCTTGTTGCAGGAATGATTAGTTGGTTTTATCATTGATGTCAACAAGCTTGTATTGTCATTGGTATCAACTATATGAGAAGAAAGTTATTGCAAGAGCATGTGGTGTCTATATTGTTGTATTGATGATGCTTTGATTAGTTGCATTATGTTGTCATTAGTAAGCTATTGGTGTCAACCTCTAATGTTTCTTTGATAAGCATCTATATATGGTTGAGGAAGTGATGAAGATGTGTTTTTGGTTCTTAGTTTCCAAGTGCTTTTGATAAAATTTGATAAAAAAGAGGAAACAATGAGTTGTAGTGTGTTATGGGTAGTGTTCTAGTGTCACTCCACATTTCTTCTAGGTTGAAGATCTACATATGCATTTCATATATGTTGGTCAAAGGTGTTCATAGGTGTTGTATTCAAAATTGTGTATGTTAGATCGTTGTGCAGAGGAAGTTGTGTTCACCAATGTGTGAAGTATGTATTATAGAGGTGTCTAGGAGAAATATTTTTTCTCCTTGTTTCTCTGTAGTTTGGTTTCAGGTCTTGTGGATCTAAAGGCATGCTGATAGTCTTGGTATCTTTCTTTAGTTGAAGTTGTTTGAGGTTTTGTGCTTCGGAAGTCAGATTCTTAAGTTATTGTGTATGGCAGAGTTGTCTGAGTGTATTGGGTGTGTACATTCTTCAGGTGAAAGTTGTTGCAAAGGATTTTGTTGGTTTTTAGGGTATTTGTGGAATATTCTAGATTGTTTTCAAGTGACATTTGTTGTTCATGAGTTGTTATTGATCAAAGGAAGTGTGTACTTAAAATTTTAATGATGTTTACATGAGTAACGACCGACCTTTGTGTTTACACTAATTGCAATGGATATTTATTATTTTTAAAAGCATGTTCTAGCATGGTGTTAGAGATTTGAGTACCAGATAAGAAGTGGTTTCGTTTTCTTTTACTTCTATCCACCATGAAAGTGTTTTGGTGCCGACCTAATTTTAATTTGCATGATTGAGGTGCATAGTCGACCTTGGAGAATGGGTTCAAGGTTGAGGATGATATAAATATGAGGTCAATTGTTGAGGGATGTGAAGATAGACATGTATGGTGTGAATGATGTGAATTGCAAAGTGTTAGAGTGCAAATTTGAGAAGTGCAGTGTGAGCTTTCATGTGTTAGATTGTTGGATGCAGTGAGCAAAAGGTGTATGTAACAATTCTTCAATTAAGGTACAAAGGTGTTGGTGATATTGTGGTGGATTTCTATGTTGCATTGAGATGGATTTCTATGTGTAACATCCTTCTCTATCTTCTTTTCCATTCTATCAATGAGCCTTTCTTTCTTTGGCTAGTGAGCCCTCCAACAGTTATCCCTTTGTATTCGGTGTTGATATAACTGTTACCCATTTTTCACCTACGGGCTCAATCAAGCAGGGTAACCTGTGCTTTCAGGTGTTCTCGAAGACCAAATGGAGGAACATTTGTATCAAGGTTACATATTTTCTAACTTGTTTGCTTCTTATGCAGCTGCAGGGGAAAATGATGTTTTTTAATTCAGCACGTGGATTAAATGTGGCTCCCAAGAGGGTTGAGCCCAGCGTGCAGGTGTTCAGTTTTGGGTGGGTCTTCATCTTGTATCCTTGCCTCATTTTTTCCCCTCTTCTGTTTAGTTTTCTTCATGCCCTTTTATCCTCTATTCTTTCAGGGGAAAAACCGGAACTGGGACTGAACTCTAAAACTTTTCTGAAGTTCCAGGTTCTGGTCCCATCCTGGTTCTGGTTCCACTGGGTTTTTTGTGTGTCTGGCCCTTTTTCTTTTGTTTTGTCAGAGACGGAGTCGGACTGAAACCAAACATTGGAACTTTCCAAAAGTTTTGTTCCAATTTCCGTTCTAGTTCTGCCCCCGCTTCGTTATGATCTCGTTTATGTTTTGGCGTCCTTTGGTCTTGGTTTTTTGTGTGCCTTGGGTTTTCTTTTCCTTCGGCACTTTTCTTCGTCTTTCCGGACTTGAGATTAGAACTAAAACCAAACTTGGAACTTTTCCAAAAGTTCCTGTTCCTGTTCATGTTCCGGTTTCGATCCCAGTTCCGCCCTTTCTTCTTTTCTTTACTTTTTCGCTGCATGTGACCGAGGAATGTCTCCTTCTCTTTTTCTTTCTTCCTTCGTGCCTTGTATGTTGCTGGGGCCGAGATCCGAACTTGACACTTGATGAAAGTTTCAGGTTTGGATTTGGTTTCGGTTCCGGTTCCGCCGACTCTTTGGTTTTGCCCCCGTTCTATCCCGGTCCCGGTTCCACCGGTCTTGTTCTTTTCCCTTTGCTTTTTTGAGTTTTTTTCCGGAGGGGTGCTTTCTCCCATTCGTCCTTCTTCCTTCTCTTCCTTTCCTTCGTCTTCTTTTGAGTTTTGTCGGGGGTGGGACCGGGTCGGAATCCGAACCTGAAACTTGAAGAAAGTTTCAGGGGCGGATTTGGTCTCGATCCCGATTCCGCCGAGTTTCATATGTTTTGCTTATGTTCCCGTTCCGCCCTCGGTCCCGGTTCCGGTGTCGTCTTGGCTCCATCCCCGCTGGTTCTAAACGGTTAAAGCATGTTGAGAACACCTGAGGTCGCTTTACAAAAAGATCAACTTGCAAAAATATATGTAACGAGAAGAAGGCGTAAGGGATGAAAAGTTGCGAGTCTTAATGATTGATGGGATGTCAACTGGAAAAGGTAGATGGATGTGAATGACGATTCCCCTGGAACATTCAAAGCGGCTCTGCGGGAGCAGTTTTCAAGGTCGAAGACAGAACACGTGGAGTCTTAATGACGAATTTGAAGGCTGCGAGTTAATGACGATGGTTCCAAAAATATCTAAAGACATCCCTGGAGCGATCTTTCACCGACATGGAGAGGGGATGCGCATTTAATGCCTCATTGACTTTATTCCAAGCGCTTCTAGGGCCGACGTGTCTAGACGCTGACTCATTTTTGTAGAAACCCTAAGGGCGGTCGCCGACACTTTTGGTTTCTGTTGTATATATGGCTTTTTTGCCTCTTTTATTATCAGTTCTTACTTGGTGTTTTTTTGCGTTTTGTAACTTGGGGAGTTATTTGCGGAAGAGAGACTATGTTTTGTAACTCATGATGGGCATGCATATCAGTGTTCACCCTTGAAATCAATGAGTATAATTGCTTTACCTTTTCAATCTCTCTATTAAAATTGTGTGCATTCATATAATTGATGAAACTACTTGAGAAATTGTATGATTCCTTGTGGTTATGTCTTATCTTAAGCACCTTTCTATAGAGCAACATATATTTTTGCAGGTTGTGAGATGTGTTCAAAAAGCAGTATTCTCTAGTTGTGAAGTTATTCCTTCCTTCTAGGAGTGTAGCCATATGAACCTTTTCATGAAATGTTTATGCAAAAAATGTATGTGATTCATTTGTGTACAACTAAGCTTCTGTCATTGACTGAAATTGTGTGTGTAAACTGTGTTATGTGTCTTCTTAGTAAATTTGGTGCATCACCATAAAGATAGTGTTTTTATTAGTTTTATTGTTATCCTCCTTCTACCCTTTCCCTTTACAAAATCAGTAGTTAGGTGGCACCAAAGGAAGTCGGCCTTCTCTGGAGGTTGACCTCTGTCTATAAGTGACCCATAGCTTTGGAGGTCTTCCCATGTTACACTGAGGTGGTGAACATCAGGTTCAACAAGGGTGCAGCTTCAAGTGATAACAGTTTTTGGCATGCCCGGTGGGACTAGTTCCACCTTATATTGTTGGTTTGGTATGCAACCAGCAAGTTCAAACTTTACATAAGTCATTTGTGCATACTTGGCGACTCTGTAGAGAGAAAGAACTTCAGAATCAGGGCCTTCTACAGTTTATGAGAAGAGTTCAGACAAGGAGCAACTTAGTTCCTTTCGAATATTTGCAGCTGTCACCACCAAGAAGACAAGGCAAAGCAACAGAAAGGCCGGGAACAACATTTTCTTATGCTAGAAGAGCCAAGTCTACTCCTCCATCCATGAGATTCCATATTACTGTCCCATCTTTTGTTTCACCTAGAGTGCCAGTAAATCTGCCTCAGCCACCTCCAATGGTTGCTCCAAGGAATCAACCATTCGTTACTTTCAATGGAGGGAGTCCCTTAAATTTGGCACAACATAATGACATTCCAATGGTAGCCTTGAAAGGTCTACCAACTTTTACGGGAGAAGATCAAACTACCACGATTGAACATATGTGAGATGTGGCTTCGTTATGCAGAGTCCATCACATAAATCAAGAGGATGTTGTTGTGAGATTATTAGTTACTTCACTGAAAGGAAAAGTTGTACAATGGTATAGGGGCTTAGCGGTCAGCTCAATCACAACTTGGGATGAATTTGGAGACAAGCTGCATAAACAATTTCCAGACAGGTCTGATAATTTGTCTTTATTGGAACAATTAACCACGATTAAGAGGGCCCCTCAGGAGCAGATGAATGATTTCAATTTCAGATTTCAAAGAACCTGGGATAAAATCCCTGCAATGGTTAGGCCTTCACCTGAATATTCCTTCCTGTATTATCTTAGAGCTATAAATAGCGACATTTCAGTTTTAATACAATCAATGGGAGGAGTGTCCTTGCCGGATGCTTTTGAAATAGCAATCAGAGCTGAAAATAGCCTAATACAGGCTAGTAAACTTGCTCCTAGGCCACCAATGCCTATATTTCCAAAGATTCATGCAAATATCCCTTTGCAAATACCACCTTTTACACCTTTGCCACCTGTTCCAGCAATGTCTATTGTGGTTCCCACTGCTGCAACACAAGAAGCTGCTATTTCAAGTTCTTCAAATGAGCTGTAGGAGATCAAAAGTTTATTACAGAATTTTGGTAATAAACTTGTGAGCTTGGAAAAGCAACAATCATATAACAAGCCTTATCAGCAGCAGAATTTAGGTCAACAACAGCAATACCAAGGTAATAGGCAAGCTTATCAAGGAAATTACCAGGGCCCAAGGCAGGGTGTAAATACTAGACCTTTTCAGGCTTATGCTCCAGCACCTATAAGTGCAGTCAATGATCTTGTCCCTATTCAGAATAACTTAGCAGTAGATTATGAGTGGTGCTACCCTTGTAGCCAGCCTCATAATCAAGCCACTTGCTCAAATGGACTCATCAATCAGGCACTTATGGTGCAGAATGCCTCAAGTTTGCACCAGAATGCATTCAATGATGCATCTTCAAAACACCAGGAGCAGCCTACCAACGAAGCTACCCTACTTAACTAGCAGGGTGAAGAATTATGTGGATTGAATGTAGATAATTCTCCGGTTGCAGCTAACACCAGGGCAAAGAAAAGAGCTTTCAAACTTGATCAGGCAGATGACAAAGGAAAGGCAGGAATTGCAAAACCATCTACATCTCAAGTGACTCCTATTTGACAGAGAAATCAGCAACTCTTGGTCAAGGAGCAACCACATTTGCAAGCTGATCACGCTGGCATAAAGGTACATTATAAAGTTAACCCAACTGTACCCTATAATATTCTTGAAAGTATGAAAAAGATGAATGTAACAATGTCTATGTGGGATTCATTAGCTATCCCAAGTCAAAAGGATATGTTACACTCTACTTTGTCAAATTTTAAAGTTTCTAATCAGTCTGTCTCCAATAGGTCAAGCTAGAGCTGTGTTAACAAACAATTCTCAGGGAAATGATAAACAACCCAGCAAAGAGACAGGAAAAGAAGTTAAACCACCTCCATTTTATGTGTCAGTAATCATAGGTGATAAGTTAGTTCATAACTATATGGTAGATAGTGGAGCTAGTAGCCTTGTGATGCCAAAGCAGATTGCTAACAAGCTTAGACTAAAGTATCAGCCTTTAGAGAAAGGAGTGATTCAATTGGATGGTACTTTTGTCAATACATTGGGCATCATTAAAGATTTGAGTCTTACTCTTCATGCTTGTCTGAATTTTTTAGTTCCTTAGGACATATGTGTCATAGACCTTCCACCTTTCCTTTCTTTGTGCCTCTCAAGAGACTTTACAGCTAAGATAGGTGGTTATGTGTTAGCTGACTAGTCGCATCTGTTGTTTAGAACTAGATATGGAACCAAAGTTACTATTAAATTTGAAAGGTTGGCTAAAGATCACATTGAGCCATATAACCCAAGTCCTATCAACGTTGTTCCTACCGCTGCAGACACAAATTGTGTCATTTTTTTTGACAGTGAACTAGCTGCCACCCAAGAACTTCAAGCAGAAGTTGTTCCTGATGTGTTGTTGCATGAATGGGCAGATGAAAATGTGTTGGATAGTCATGAAGACCTTATTCAAGATGCTGGTATGGGTAATTATGTGATGTTGGAACCTAATGCAAAGGTTCCAAACCTTGAAAAGGGTACGGATCAGTTGTTGCAACAACAAAGTGAACTTTGGGAAATGTTTTTTGACGGTTCCAGAAGCAAGAATGGAGCAGGTGGAGGTGCAATGTTGGTTTCTCCATAGGGTGATAAGTATTTTTTAGCCTTTCGTTTTGCTTTCGCTTATTCTAACAACAGTGCTGAGTATGAAGGACACATTCAAGGCCTTGAGTGGGAAAGGAAAAGAGGAATTGACTATTTGAAAGTTTATGAAGATAGTGAACTGATAGTTAATCAGATCAGGGGGCTGAATGTTGCCAAGGATGATGCTCTGAAGTCTTATAGAAACAGAGTTTGGAACATAATTGAAGAATTTAATGCCTTCAATCTAATTTCTATTCCATGAAATCAGAATAAGTATGCTGACAGATTGGCAGCAATTGGAGCACAGTTTGATATTCCAAGTGATATCAAAAAGGAAAAAATGCAGTAGTATGTCAAGGTGGTTATCAGGCCATCAATTCCTAATAACAACATTAACTGGCAGGTATTTGAAAATGATGAACAAATTTTAACCTTTCTGCTCCAAGAAGATCAATTTTCTGTAGTGAACCAAGAAAAGATCAAACAACAGTATGATGATAAAGTGATTCAGTTGAAGACAAATAAACTTCCCAAAGGGCTAGTTACCTTGGAATCCATATTCAATTTTGATGATCAGCTTAAGAAGAACAAGGTCGGCATTCAAGTAAAAGAGGATCATTATGAAGAAGTGGAAATCTTTAAAGGTAAGCTTCTCAAATTAGGCAAAATATGTTTAGCTAAAGATAAGAGAGCTTTCATTGTTTTATGCCAAGAGTATCATGATGCTTTTGCTTGGCAATATTTTGATTTAAGAGGGTTTGATCCTCATATTGCACAACATACAATTGAGTTAGAACTTGATGCCAAGCCGGTTAGACAAAAACAGAGACCATTGAACCCCAAGCTTGAACCTTTAATGATCAAAGAGCTGACCAAGCTAGTTGAGGGGAGTATTGTATTTCCAATTAAGCACACATCCTGGGTTTCTAACCTTGTTCCAGTTAGAAAAAAGAACGGTGAGGTAAAACTATGTGTAGATTTTAGAGACCTTAACAGAGCATCTCTGAAAGATCATTACCCCTTACCGTCTATGGAACAAATCCTCCAAGTTGTTGCTGGTTCAGAGAGATTTTCTCTTCTGGATGGGTATTTTGGCTATAACCAGGTCCTTGTCAAGGAAGAGGATCAGTATAAAACAACATTTACAACAAAATGGGGCACCATGGCCTACAAGAGAATGTCTTTTGGCTTATCTAATGTTGGTGCCACCTTTCAGCATGCCATGGATATGGCCTTTCAGAGTTTAATTCAGAAATTTCTGCTGGTTTACTTAGATGACATAATTGTATATTTGAAAAATGCAAATGAACACTTGTCGCATCTCAAGCAAGTTTTTGAAAAATGTAGAGAATATGGAATATCTCTCAATCCGAAAAATAGTGTTTTTGCAGTCCATGAAGGTAAACTGTTAGGCCATATTGTATCAAAAGATGGAGTTACCATTGATCCTGAAAGGGTTAAGGCTATACTTGAACTACCATTACCTAATCACAAGAAAGGATTGCGGAGCTTTTTAGGGAGAATTAACTTTTTAAGAAGGTTCATTCCTGATGTTGCAAATTTACTACAGCCCTTGACTGCCATGCTTAAAAAGAATGTAGTTTTCAATTGGACTAAAGAAGAAAAACGTAGTTTTGAAGAAGTCAAGGAAGCTTTAGCATCAGCTCCAACACTGGTAAATCTAGATTTCTCTAAATACTTCTTCTTGTATGCTTTTGGCAGCATTGGTTCAATCTCTGCTATGCTAGTACAGAAAAATAGTGATAATTTAGAGCAGCCAATAGCTTTCTTTAGTCAGGTACTTTTTGATTATGAAGAGAAGTATACATTTGTTGAGAAACATGTTCTCGCTGTGATCAGAAGTCTAAAGAAGTTTAAGCCTCTAATTTCAAACAATAAAATTTATATTTTGGTCGCACACTCAAGTGTGAAGGAGTTTTTGTCGAACAAAGATCTGGGTGAGAAAAGAGCAGGGTGGATCACAAAAATAATGGAATTTGATGTCAGCATCTACATCAGAAAACTTGTCAGAGGAAGAGGACTTTGTGAGCAACTTGCCTCAAACCCTGAAGATGTGCAGAAATCGGAAACTAGTGTTGTTTTAGCTAATACTGATCAGCCTCAAAATGTTCAAGGTACTACACCTACGTTAATAGCAAGTTGGGTTCAAGAAATGACCCACTTTCTTCGTACTAGTGAATGTCCACCAAGTCTAGACAGAGCAAAACGAAGATACTTCAGATTGCAGTCAATTCCCTATGTCCTCATTGATAACATTCTTTTCAAAAAAGATCTGAATGGTGTTTTATTAAGGTGATTGATACTGATCAAACAGAAAGAGTACTGCATGAATTTCATGATGGAGTTTCAGGGGGTCACTTTGCTCCAAGGACAACTACTTGGAAAATTATGAGAGCTGGTTACTATTGGCCTAGCTTGTTTAAAGATGCATATGCATGGTCAAGAAAGTGTGTTAAATGTGCTTTGTTTTCAGGAAAAGAAAAGCTGCCTGCTATGCCTCTACATCCAATTCAGGTGGAACAACCCTTCATGAGATGGGGCATCGACTTTATTGGGCCAATTAATCCACCATCTAGTGATGGCCACAAGTGGGTGCTTACTGCTACAGACTATTTCACACGATGGACGGAAGCAGTAGCTTTGAAAGAAGCAAATGAATCTTCAGTTTTGAATTTTTATGAAGATATAGTACCAGGTTTGAAGTTCCTAACTCCATCATTTCAGATAATGCTCTTGCATTTGTTAGATTCAGAGTCACAGACTGGGCTGTTAAACACGGAATTCATTTGAATACTTCTTCCAATTATTACCCACAGGGTAATGGATTAGCTGAAAGTACAAATAAAAACTTGATTAGAATCATTAGGAGGACTATGGAAGAGAATCAAAGAATTTGGCATACCACATTGAAATCTGCACTTTGGGCAGACAGAGTGACTCCTAAGAGGTCTATTGGTAATTCACCATATGTCCTTGTTTATGGTAAAGAGGCTAAATTACCTCTATCTGTGGAGCTTCCAGCTCTTGACATTATACATCAGTTGGAGATATTGGAGGAACAAGACCCAATGTCCATGAGATATGCAGAGCTCATGGAGCTCAAAGAATCAAGAGGTAAGGCAATGAAAACTTTGGAGTATCATCAGCTCCAAACAAAGAGAACATTTGACAAAAAAGCTACAGCCAAAGTATTTAAAGAAGGTGATATTGTTCTCAAATGGGACGTTCTAAAAAGCAGGTCGGGCCATCACACCAAGTTTGACAACATGTGGATGGGTCCATTTATTATCAAAGAATGCAAAGAGCACAATGCTTACCAACTGACCACAAGTGAAGGTGAGGTGCTTCCTATCCCAATCAATGGGATACACCTCAAGCCTTGTTTTGAGGTTTAATGAGTTCCTCCTTTGTACATATTAGGTTAGGCTTTATGCTTTCAATAAGTGCTTTTGCACTTTAGTTTGTTTGTTGTTTCTTTCCCTAAGTACTGTTCCAGCATAGTAAATGCCTAAGTGATCTAGTTATTGAGTTACAAATTCATTAAAGCCATGTGCAAGGCTGCTCCAAGTCCATTTCTAAGTTTTCCCAATGACTCCATGCCCAATGGATAGGCCTAGGCTACTGGTTTCCATGTTTAGCAGGCAAACATCCAGCAAAGGTCGCTAGAAATGTTACCCATTTTTCACCTACGGGCTCAATCAAGCAGGGTAACCCATGCTTTCAGGTGTTCTCGAAGACCAAATGGAGGAACATTTGTATCAAGGTTACATATTTTCTAACTTGTTTGCTTCTTGTGCAGCTGCAGGGGAAAATGATGTTTTTTAATTCAGCACATGGATTAAATGTGGCTCCCAAGAGGGTTGAGCCCAGCGTGCAGGTGTTCAATTTTGGGTGGGTCTTCATCTTTTTTCCTTGCCTCATTTTTTCCCCTCTTCTTTTTAGTTTTCTTCATGCCCTTTTTCTCTCTGTTCTGTCGGGGGTGGAACCGGAACTGGGACTGAACTTTGAAACTTTTCTGAAGTTCCAGGTTCTGGTCCCATCCCGGTTCCGGTTTCGCCGGGTTTTTTGTGTGTCTAGCCCTTTTTCTTTTGTTTTGTCAGAGGCGGAGTCGGACCAAAACCAAACATTGGAACTTTCCAAAAGTTTTGGTTCCAGTTTCGGTTCCAGTTCTACCCCCACTTCGTTTCGATCCCATTTATGTTTTGGCATCCTTTGGTCTTGGTTTTTTGTGTGCCTTTGGTTTTCTTTTCCTTAGGCACTTTTCTTCATCTTTTTGGACTTGGGATCGGAACTGAAACTAAACTTGGAACTTTTCCAAAAGTTTTAGTTCCTGTTCCTGTTCCGGTTCCGATCTCGGTTCCCCCTTTCTTCTTTTCTTTGCTTTTTCGCTGCCTGTGACCGGGGGGTGTCTCCTCTTTTTCTTCCTTGTGTTTTTCTTTCTTCCTTCATGCCTTGTATGTTGCCGGGGGTGAGATCGGAACGGGAACCAAACTTGAAACTTGATGAAAGTTTCAGGTCCGGATTTGGTTCTAGTTTCAGTTCCGCCGACTCTTTGGTCTCGCCCCCATTCCGTCCCGGTCCCGGTTCCACCGGTCTTGTTCTTTTCCCTTTTTTTTTTTGAGTTTTGTTCGGGGGGTGGTTTCTCTCATTTGTCCTTCTTCCTTCTCTTCCTTTCCTTCATCTTTTTTGAGTTTTGTCGGGGGCGGGACCGGGTCGAAATCCGAACCTGAAACTTGAAGAAAGTTTCAGGGGCAGATTTGGTCTGATCCCGGTTCCGCCGGGTTTCGTTTATTTTGCTTCCGTTCCCATTCCCCCCCGGTCCCAGTTCTAGTGTCGTCTTGGCTCCGCCCCCGCCAGTTCTAAAGGGTTAAAGCATGTCGAGAACACCTAAGGCTGCTTTACAAAAAGATCAACTTGCAAAAATATCTGTAACAAGAAGAAGGCGTAAGGGATGAAAAGTTGTGAGTCTTAATGACTAATGGGATGTCAACTAGCAAAGGTAGATGGATGCGAACAACGATTCCCCTGGAACATTCAAAGTGGCTCTGCGGGAGCGGTTTTCAAGGTCGAAGACAGAACACGTGGAGTCTTAACGACGGATTCGAAGGTTGTGAGTTAATGACGATGGTTCCAAAAAGATCTAAAGACATCCCTGGAGCGATCTTTCATCGACATGGAGGGGGGATGTGCATTTAATGCCTCATTGACTTTATTCCAAGCGCTTCTAGGGCTGACGTGTCCAAACGCCAACTCATTTTTGTAGAAACCCTAAGGGCGATCGCCGACACTTTTGGTTTTTGTTGTATTTATGGCTTTTTTGCCTCTTTTATTATCAGTCCTTACCTGGTGCTTTTCTACGTTTTGTAACTTGTGGATTTATTTGCGGAAGAGAGACTATGTTTTATAACTCATGACGGGCATGCATATCAGTGTTCACCCTTGAAATCAATGAGTATAAGTGCTTTACCTTTTCAATCTCTCTATTAAAATTGTGTGCATTCATATAATTGATGAAACTACTTGAGAAACTGTATGATTCCTTGTGGTTATGTCTTATCTTAAGCACCTTTCTGTAGAGCAACATATATTTTTGTAGGTTGTGAGATGTGTTCAAAAAGCAGTATTCTCTAGTTGTGAAGTTATTCTTTCCTTCTACGAGTGTAGCCATATGAACCTTTTCATGAAATGTTTATGCAGAAAACGTATGTGATTCATTTGTGTACAACTAAGCTTATGTCATTGACTGAAATTGTGTGTGTAAACTGTGTTATGTGTCTTCTTAGTAAATTCGGTGCATCACCATAAAGATAGTGTTTTTATTAGTTTTACTGTTATCCTCCTTCTACCCTTTCCCTTTACAAAATCAGTAGTTAGGTGGCACCAAAGGAAGCCGACCTTCTCCGGAGGTTGACCTCTATCTATAAGTGACCCACAGCTTTGGAGGTCTTCCCATGTTACACTAAGGTGTTGAACATCAGGTTCAACAAGGGTGCAGCTTCAGGTGATAACAATAACTTTATATTGTGATCTAATCCTCACCATGGTTTTTCCCATCTTGGGTTTTCTACATAAATTTGGTGTTCTCTTGTGCATGGTGTTGATTTGATTCAGTTTATGTTATTTTATTTTCATGTTGAATCATTATAACAGATTAAGGGTTAATTGAATGAATGTGGATCTGAATGTTTGTAAGGGTTTTGAGGCTTTAAGGTATAAATGATTCACCCCCCCTCTCAGTTGTCTTATGCATTACACACACCTAACCAAAAGTGAAACTAACTTTCCATCTCATCCCTTCATTTAACATCACACCTCTTAATCCTAGGCATCCACATAAGAATGTTGCCCTAATCCTAATCCTAAACCTATCCCTTATCCCTTGTGTGACACTTGTCATATGACTACAACTTTGATCAAATCGCTAATCCTCCTTCAATCCTACCCATCCATCACTCAATGCATCTTGGCCCTTGATTTCTCTCATGGAAATTCAATAAATAAGAGGCCTTCCATCCTATGTGCATCAATCCAATCTTATGCTAATGTTATGTTGCTGAAATTTCTATTGAATCATCTTTTATCATATAATTATGGTATTGGAATCATGAGCAACCACATCAAAGCTATCAACACATCAACGTACTACTCTTGACCTTTTGAGGTTTACATGTATTTGGTTTGATTTAAGCTATATTTTATGTATATTTTATTTATATGATTTGCATGCATACAACTTCAATTTTCATTTGAAATATAATATTTAATTATAACTCACTTTCATTAAAGTTTGCAATATAATTATTTGATAAGCTCAAATGCATGCTCATTTTAACTTTGTATTTTATTTCTAATTCTATAAAGTTAAAATGAGAGTTTAGGTGGTTATTTGAGAGGGTGAATGATTATTCACCTACATATTGTAAAGTTATGTCATTTTGGAGGAATTTTGGTAATTTCTCAAGAGAATTTATACATGAAATAAAATATTTTGTTCTTTTATCATTTGGGAAATAAATAACGATTACAAATTTAAAATTCATGTCTAAATGGTGGCTTTTGTTAGATACTTTTGTATGTTATGTGTGATTATTTGCTTTCCATACTCCTTCCTTACAAAGCCAACAAATGTGCTCAATTATCAATTTTAGGATATCTAAAATATTTTTATTGTAATGAATTGGTCAAACTCTAAGTTTTTTTATCAAGTTCACATCTTTGTATTTTATTTTTTATTTGGAAATCATTTCATTAATAATTATTGAAAACCCCACCATTAGAAACAAGTGCATAAACTTTACGTTCTATAATTAAAAATATATATTTTTCAATAAAGATATCATTGTCATCTTGAAGAGGGCTTTTTACTCTAATATTTGTTGGTAATTCGAGATGTGTCAATTTACTCACCAACCTAGAGATAGTTGCATGACTAGTAGAATGCTAAATTCATGAATATTTACTTGTATTTGATAGATAGATTGATGGTTGGAAGACGAGAATTTGTGTGTTTTAGAGCCATAACTTAGCAAAGTTGGTGAGTTGGATACATGTTTGAGATACAAGCCACTACAAGCCAACACAATGCTTAGAGTCATTGATTGAGTTTTATGGGATATGGTCAATAGATTTTTAGATCCATGGTGAATCATGGGTAGAGATTAGAGCCTCATTACATGGATATATAGAGGATGAGAGTTTGAATAGATTCATGCTAAAAGTTGGTAGTAGAACTATGTAGATCTAGTTGGTTGATAGAGAGCCAAAACTTTGAGGTTAGTTGTAGAGATAAGCCATGGTACAAAGATAATTCATGCATTAGTTGTTACACTTGGTTAATTAGTGTATCCTAGTGGTGTGAACATAGTTGCATGTGTCAGTTGATGTTGACTTTGTTTGATGGCAAGGGTATTCAAGGAAGGAGAAGTATATTATTGTAAGTGTGGTGAAATAATGCTTTTAAATAGAAAAGGTTGCATGCTAAGACATTGGGATTGTTGAAAAAAATGGATTACATTCCAAGTGGACAATACAACAAGTGCATGGAGGTATTTTCCTTTATTCTTCACTATTGTGAGTAGTGTTGTAAGTCATCATCTATTTTAGGATAGTTTTTATTTAGGTAATATAATCCCTATTAAGGTCATGTAAAAATATTTTGTGCATTGTGGATTGTTAGCATGGTGATAATTTCCCACTCTTCTTAGAGATTTCTACCTAGTTGATGGTTTCTCTTGAGTGTACTTATGTTGCATTTATATTTGTGTGTAATGCAAGCTCTCTTTTTTCCATATTTAAATGTTTGTATTGAAGCCCTTATTGAATATATTATAGGTGACCATTAAACATGATGAAGTGCATGTGAAGGGTAGTTTGGAAGTATCTCGTTTAGAATCCACATGTGATGCACTAGAATTTGGCATATTTATCTCAAGTTTATGGATTGTGTGGTATCAAATCCTACCATTCCTATTAGGAAGTAGTACCTACCAGGTATATTTGTTTTGCCTAATTTTTTAAAAACATCCAATAGTTCATAAAAGTTTTTCTAGTTAGACATAAGGTTCATGATAGAGGACAAGAAATTTACATATAATTTTTTTAGTGACAAATCCAAGAGATAATGCTAGAGTTAGTGCTAAAAGCTAGAGCTAGTAAAATCTGAGTGAGAATGAGATTTCAGAGCTAGATCTAGAGTAAGAGTGAGTGATAAGTCTAGAACCATGTAGGGGTGTAGGATTACACAATTTGTGGGCCTATAAATTTTTGGGTTGTCCCTATAGGAGGGATACAAGCAAAATTCAAGGAGAGTTACATATTTGAGTCAATTGGACTATTTTAACCAAACCTTTTCCTACTTCATTCCAAATAGAGTGAAGGTTCGTTAGCTAATTTGAGCATGATGCTACTATTTTATAATGCTCTTCTTATAATTGTTCCAATCTATCTATATGAGGGCTAAATAGATTATATCTTATCCATGCAATGGTTTTAGTCCATTAGAGGTTTGTTGTAAATGAGATAAAATTAATTCCTTTATAAAGAGAGGCAAGCCCAATGGAATTCACCAAACATTTGATTAAGTTGAATTAATTTCATTAGGAAACATCAACCATAAACCTTGGAGATAGGTTATTATTAGCTAAATTGGAGGAATGTGAGAGTTTCTAATTTTACTTTTGGTATTTATTGGGGACTAAAATATCCCTAGTCTGGGAGGTGTCATCCAAAATTCGATCAGTTTAGGTGGATGATAAGGTTGAGGTTGCAAGATCACTTGAAACAATTGATATGACACCTAGAAAAATGATTACTAGTATTGTAAGTACACTTAAATTGAAGGACATAAGTATTAATACTAATACCAAATCACCTACAATATCATTAGGTGACAAGCTTCACTCCATACATTATCTTGATATAGTTATCAAGAACACGTGGAAAACTTGGCATTGATATTTTTATCAATGTTATGTATATTTTCGCTTGAGAATATGCTACTACTTGTAGTAATGTTGTAGGATTACATACATGAGCATAGGTCAAACCAAGGTTGCAAGTGATAGAGTGGATTTGTATTTCCTAGTAGGGATAAAATATCATGTGGAATGTGTATTTCATGGCTATATAAATCAAGGAAAAAATTGTATGTTCCCAACTCTTCCTATGCTATCGTTTACATCTTGCTAGATGGTGGAAGATAGGGTAACAATCATCTTTATCATAAGTAGTTTAAGTGATATTTTGGACAACTATTTAAAGGCAACCATTTTTTGAAGGCATTTTTTATATTCCACAGGTTCCTATCTTTATTATTCCCATGTATTCTTATTCCTCTTCATCAAGGCATGCAATTTCTTTCTATGCATATTTTTGTAAGCACAATTCACTTGCTAGGACAACCATTCCCTTCTAGAGCTATGTCACTCCCTTACCTACTATCATTCATGACTCATTATAAGCACTGATAGTTAGGACAATGACTTTTCACTTTTCTAATAGTGAATATAAAAGGGAAAAATATAGAGAAGCGGAAGATGAAGATTGGGAAGGAAGTAGAAACCAACTATTATATGGTATGGGAAGCCATACAATTAGTAGATTGGGTATTATAGAAAGTTGGCTTTGTGATTGGAAAAATGTTGAAGTCATGGATAACTAGTTGTATTTGTTGGATCCATCCATGGATGGAGGACAAATTGTAGTGTCTTCTAGATCCATGGGTTCATAGGTTTGTTGAGTGATTTGGAAATATGAGAGACAACCCATTGTAGGTTAATAGAGTGTTAAGAGTCCTTGGTTGATATTTTTTGGATATGGTTGGTATATTTCTAGAGCCATGGTGAACCTTGGATAGAGCTTGGAGCCTTATTATATAATTTATATGTAGAGACTAAGATTTTTATTGAGTTCATGTTACGATTTGGTGATAAAACTATACAAATATAGTTGGTGGATTGAGAGTTGAAGCCTTGAGGCATATTGAAAATATGAATCAACATATTTTGTGTGTAGAGTTAACTTGTGTATCAATTGTTGGAATTGGTGAATTAGTGCATCTTGGAAGTGTGATAATTAGTTGGATGCAAGTGGGAGTTGAGTTTGTTTAATAGAGTTTTGGAGGAATGATAAGTATGTTGTTATAAGTGTGGTATAATGACACATTTTCAACATTATTTTTGGTAGAGTTTGCATGTTGATCCATTAGTGCTAATACAATAAAATTTTAGACTATTGTGAGTGGAGAAATGAAATTATACATGGAGAAAATTTCCTTCATTATTCATTGGTACAAGTAGGGTTCTAGGTCATGACCCATTATAAGAGAGTGCATGTTTTGGTACCCATTGAAGCTATATAAAATTATTATGCATTGTGGGTTAGTGGCATGAGGAACATTGCTCACTCTTTCAATATTTTCTACATAGTTGAGGGTTTTTCCTAAGTGTACTTGTCTTTCATTTATGTTTTTTTCCACGATGTGTCGGTACCCCATTTTAAAAAAAGAATTGTACTTATGTTATGAACCCCTTATATGAATTTTAGCCTTATTATTCCCATCATATATAAATAATTTGAGAAGTCTTTGTATGGGTCTCATTTTTTAAAGTTTGCATAAGTATTCTCCCTCTTCATCCCCATGTGCCTATCATGTGTTGCAAGTTGTAAAGCTCCAAAAATTTCTAAGTGTGGAGATTTTTTTGTTCAAATTCCAAAGGTTTGTACTGGATGTTAGAGTTTTAAAGTTTCCCATCTCGGCATATATTTCCCCAACCCTAACTTGTTCCTTTGTCTTTGTTAGAGTTTTAGAATTTCTCTTATTAGCATGATTTCCCTCAAATCCCCACACTCTAAAAATGATTCTTTACAAAATATTATTTCAAAAGGTATGGTTTTAGTCATTCCTCTACCCACACTCTTATGACATGAATTCTCTGGTATTCTCTCCTAATATTTATTTTTATATACTTTTTGGAGACAAAGATGCAAAAATACCTCTAACATGATACTTTGTGGCATGATTTATGAAGTATCATTGACTCCTAATCCTTTACATTTCACAATATGTTATATTATGAAGTTCATAAGTTTATAACTATCTTTATTTGCATGCCTTGTGGGATAAATTTCTTGGTATCCTCAATCCCAAACTCCCAATATTTCCTTTCATGCATACTTTCAAAGTCGATGTTTTACAAATATCTTTATTTGTGTGCTTTGGGCATAAGGCATGGTGTGTCCAAAATCCTTGATCCTCAATAAGTGGCATGGGTTATAAGGTATCCTTGATCCTTGATACTAAATAACTCACCTGAATTTTGTATTGTTCTCTCCCACCTACCTCCCTACATGAATCAAAGAATTATTAATGACCATATTTGATGCTACAACTAATATAAAAGGATTGTATTACCCAAAAGAAAATTTCATCTCAAGGGCATAGATTCAAATATATTTTCAACAATGGAGGATGAAGATGAACCGTACCACCATTAATGTGATGGTTGATATTTATCTCTCAATGGTCCTCACACTTGTTAAAAATAACCCATTCAATATATTTCATAGGATTTATGCTTTCTTACATGCCACATTCATGATATGTAATTCTTCCTCGATTCTCGAAGCTACTAGGAAATGAACAAAGTAATCATATGCAAGTTTATTTTCCAAAAAAAAAGATCAAACATTTATCTCTTCTTAGAGAGTTGATAATTTCTTCTCTCTACACAATTATAAGTATTAAGTGGATTCTAAGGCTTCAAATCCTACAAATATAGCCACCATTAAAGAGATTTTTTTTTTTAAATCACAAGAAGGGTAATATTATAAATGATTCATATAACTGGATGTCTCCATGGCCTCATTTGTACACATTTAAGAGAACTCTATGCTTATGTTATATCTTGCCTCATGTGTGGATATAAATGTAATAGTGACTAGATGGATGAGATAACATTCTAATTTTTTACAAGCTTTGTAATGGTCTTTTCCTTATTACATATGGATTTTTATAGCTTTGGGATGGATTACTAAGAATATTGTATTGTTTGATATCATATTATGGTGTATTTTTATGAACAACTCATAGTCCTTTAGATTTCTTTGTGTTGACCCTCATGGTTTTTTGTCACTTTGTAAACCAATGAGCAAGAATCAATATTGGAAGTAATGACCTATGATAAGCTTAAACTAAAAAATATTACATGAATATATGAGTAGGAAGTAGTTGGTATGCACCTCATGGTTCATTATTTCAACTAGTGAAAAGTCATCAATAATTCATAATTATTCTTATCTTTGGAGAACCATGTTATTAATACTCACATCCTATAATTGTGTAATGGTGTGCTTATTATCTTAATAAGAGTTCTTATATGTAATAGGTTATTATTTGGTCTAGTGACAACTTTTGGGACCAAGCATACATTGGTACTGCTACATGTTTTGTATTTACACATTTTTAGTTTCGATCAATCCTATTAAGGATACCTCTAGGGAAGCCCTCCTTGGGTCTAGCTAGCCCCAAAGTGAAGGAGATATTACCCACTCTCAATAAATTGGTTTAGTGTTTCCTTGTGTGAACATCATTTAGAGGTAATTTTCTCTAAGTCTAACACCCTGGTGCTTAGAGAATGACGTATCTATAGGGATTTGGAAACCTACAACTCTATACACCAATATGACTCAAGTTGTTTGTTCTCCATATTAATATGTATCTATTAAATCCTTTAATGCATATGTTAGATGCATCTATTAGAGGTGAATATATGCATAGAAATTATAGTTAAGAATTGTCTTATTTTAGAATCCATATGTGATTTACTGGACTATAATATAGCTACCCCAATTTTATGGATCGACTATCCTAGCATACTTTTAGAAATTTATACCAATTTAAAATTATCTTGAAACCTTCATGACATGCTTCTTAAGGGGTTTGACTTCTTAAGGATGCTTTTATGTGTAGTAGGAACACTTATCCTTTCTTGACCACTCAAACATTGTCTTCCACATGCTTGGTGTGCCCTTCATGGGTTAGTAACACAAAAATACTATCAAATAAAGTTGAGGTATGCTTTTTAACATCTATTTCCAGTAAAAAGGTGGGTTTAATCATGCTAGACATGCCCTTTCTTATTCTCTTTAACTCAAACACAACTCAGGCATATCAAGCATGCTTATATATGGTTTATCCACTCCAAGATTGCTCTTCCCTAGTATTTAGCATGGGAAACCACCTTGAAACATGCACACCAAGGTGATTTACCATTTTCTTCAATAGTTGGACAAAATTCATCATTTAGGTAAGAATACTTTTGTTCACAACATATTTCTCCTTGTCTTAAAATATTAAATCAATAGATGGATTCAACAAAACTCATGAAAATGAATTCAAAAGGATGATTTTTGTAAGGGTGAAGCATAAATCTATTTTTTATTAGTGTTCTACCTTATGTTAATTCTCATTATAATTTGATTCCCCTTTCTTAATAGTGTTTGATAGTTTTATCTTCCTTTAGGTCTTTGATTCATTGTGTGACCTTAGTTTCACCCACCCTATAGACCCTTGTTTTTCCCTCCAAGGTTTCATTTCTTTATTCTAATTACTTGCTATTTTTTCTCATTTAACAAATTAAAGAATAATTTATAGTGTTTTATCATTTTATTTCTCTTATCTATATTCCCTTATTTATGATATAAGCTACTTAGGATCCTAATATACCATTGCAAAGGAGTTCTCATCTAAACCCTAACATGACTGCCTAATATAATGATAATGAGGTATTTTTATGCTTACATTGAGAACCAGTTAGACAATCATTAAGAGCAACATAGTTATGAATATATCAAAGAAAGATCTTGTTGTTACTATCCAATTTATTGTTGATGCAATTACTCATGCTCTATCTCCTCAGTAATTGGCTACTCCAAGATATTATTAGGTGCTCCATTTAGCACAAATACTCCAAGGTATGAGTACTTTGTTGGTTTCTTCTAATGGTGTATCATCTCACCCATCATCCTCCTATGATCCTTCTCTCTCCATAATTAGCCTTTTTGTGACCACTACCACTCATTTTGTCACCACCAATTTGATCCTAAGAGCTTCCATCTCTACCTCTAGTGTTCCCACTATTTTATTCTTCATTAGTGCTCCACTCACATTCACTCCTTCGACACAAATAATTCTTAGTTTCATTTCACATAATTATAGCACTTGTTATATTCCTCCCTCTAACCTTATATCCACTTTGTTGCAAGATGGTGTGTCCCTTGGTATCCTTGGTGCAATGCGGTGCTTGGGTTCGTGACATGGCTTAACCACCTCTCGTGGATCTTGTATAAATCTGGTGGTTGTATCAGGCATTAACAAGTCGATATTTTGGTGCAACGACAACCACAAATGCAACAATTGGTATCAGAGCCGAGGTCACAGGTTTGAGCCCCTTGCTTTTAGTGGGGGGGTTGTTGCAAGATGGTGTGTCCCTTGGTCTCCTTGGTGTAGCACATCGCATGGGTTCATAACATGGCTTAACCGCCTCTCGCGGATCTTGTATAAATTTGGAGGTTGTATTGGGCATTAACAGGTTGATCTTTTGGTGTAACGGCAACCACCAATTCAACACACTTCACTTTATTACATGATTAATCATTCCACGACTATGATATTAAATCCTATTACATGTCCCATCATACTTCCTTCATTATTTCACACACTCCCCATACAACTATTATTCCTACTTCTACCTTACATATTATATTGCATGACTTTTCCAAACTTAAGAAAAAAGTGTAATATGCCCTTTTTAAGAATATTTGGTTTATGAATAATTAGTTTATTTATTAGTTTTCTTGTAGGCTAATTGGTGGGAAAGGGAGAACTCTAAACTTCCTGGAGACCACAAGATTGGTTAAGAAATGGTTTTGTTCATGATAGTGATTTTAGATGGTCTTGGGAAGTCTCATGATGCTTTTAGAATGCAATTTTGACCTTCTGGGAGTTATATAAACTTCTTGGAGAAGCATGCTATTTTTACATACTCAAAAAGTTGCTTCAGTTCATCATCCTAAGTCTTCGATGACATATTGGTAATGATCATAATTCCATATTTATCTCATTACAATGTTTTGTGTAACTTGGATGATTTATTTAAATATTTATTACTTAAGTTGTCTAAAGGTGAAAATATTAAAAAGGTAAGTAGGTGTAATTATCTATTAAAATGTGTTTTAAGTTGTGCCACCAAGGGGACGCCTAGTCACAAGGGGGTCTTTTTACACATGATGAATTATTATTTATTTTGAAAAGTGAGTTTGTGGAGGAAAAAAAGATTTTTTCTTTTTTCCCTCTATAATGTTATAAAAAGGGATTGAGAGCTCATTTAAGAGGTTAGCCATGTTATGATATTGAATTTTATACAAAGAGAATCTATGTTCATCTCAAGTTTTCTTGAGGATAAAAACCCTCTCAAAAATACTAGTTTCGGGGGGGGAATCCCCTTAGTTGGTTATAGTGATTTCATCCAAGAATCACCAATATACCTACAAGTGAAGTATCCAGTTGATTGTTGAAGATGGTTCAATTTGATGTGTCTTGAATGCCTAATATTTTTGGAGTTGTTTGTGAAGAGTTTTTTATGAAGTTTTGAAGGGGTGATTGAGAGGATTTGTTGTTAGTTGTACCTCGCCTAGTGTAGTTCGTACACTTCTAGATATTGGTCATAATTCCCTATATAGGTCGTACCAACTGAGGATGCATAAAATAAAGGTGAAATTTTATGTGTTCCCTATAGTTTTTTATTGTTAAGGGTTATATTTTTTTCTAATCATTCAATTTGAGGAAGGTTATAAGGAGGTCATACTAGTTGCAAGGATGCCATACCTGTTAAGGGAGGGTGTGTGAGTTTTCAAATTGAAAATGCTCTTTTTAGGGTTTTTTCAAATGGTTTGGTGGAATTTAATGGGTCACACCATAGTGCCAGGCCATACATGCAATAAGTGTTATTTACATATAGATATTTATGTTAGAATTGTGAAACAAGCACAAAACCACGAGCCACAGGATCAAACACAAACAAATACACCTTCCACGCAAGAGATCTGCAAACAAATGTATGCAATTAACTTCAACAAGAAAAAGCTACATAAGAGAGAAAACTTTCAAGAAGATATGAAAGTTATAGATATTCTCCCATTATAATTACAATGAGATCAATCCTTATAAAAGGAGATCAAGAAACCCTAAAGAAAAGCCTAAAGGGAAACCCTAGTGTGCACACTTAATAATTAATAAATAATTAATTATTAATGTGCCTAAGTTTAGCTTAAGTAACTAAAGTGATAAGTGACTTAATTAATTAACCAATATGATTAAATTAATTAAGTAAAACAACTTATTACTCTAACATCCCCCCTTAAGATGAACTTAGGAAGTAGCTAAAACACTAAGAAAAAGATGCATGAAAGCAAAGATGGGTCTCGACAAACAAGGCCAAGTAAGGTACCCATGTACAAACAGAAGATCTCTGTAAAGCGGAGAAATAGAGAAAACCTCGTGGGTAAAAAAACTCTACTCCAAGAAGAGATCAAAGACAATTGAAGGACTGAAAAGCCTCCAAATCAAGGAAATGTCCAAAAAAAGAAGAACATGTAGAACATCATAGAAGAATGAAGAAGTTGCAAACTATGTCAAAAGATGACTACTACAGTGTCGAAGAACCTCCTCTGAAGATAGGATGATCAGGATCAAGAAGACAACAATCTGCATGAGTGCCCCCAACGACACTACTCGAATCAGATGGCAAACAAAGGCAAACACCTGGAACGAAGATACAAATGGCACAAGTACCAATAGTCTGAAGAACACTGATCAAATGAGAATAGAAGATTCCTTCCAAGGTGGAACCAAGGAAGCATTAGCACCAACAGTAGAAACCCCCCCATAATGCTGAAAAGGGAGAGGCGTGATAGGTACACTGAAACTGAATGCCAAAAAGTAGTGCATGAAGAGGAACCAAGAGCATCTGAAGGTGCAAACATGAAAGTACAAGCTGATAGAAAGGATGTGAAACCAAAATTCACATACGCATGAGAAAGGTATGAAGGCAAACAAAGGCAAACATCAACCCCCATGGCACTTTATATCATAGTGCGAGTACAATAAGGCACAAAGTGATGTGTAAGAAACCC
The DNA here is from genome assembly GCA_007258455.2 of Sequoia sempervirens. Lineage (NCBI taxonomy): Eukaryota > Viridiplantae > Streptophyta > Pinopsida > Cupressales > Cupressaceae > Sequoia > Sequoia sempervirens. Next base: position 26,893,909 of record VDFB02000009.1, on the reverse strand, counting down.
AATACTACACATACAATGCTGAGGCACTTTATCTCAGTGCGTTTACAAAAGAGAAATACATGCAATGTGAGCCCATAATGTCTACAATGCTACAATGTCCAAATAGGAAAACATGTTGAAAATACAATTCTCTTACAGAAAAAGAGGAAACTGGTAGCACCATGATGAAGTACACGAAAAAACATGCACTTTCAAAAAAAATAAGCACCCAAAAAAGTGTTCGGATGCAAAAGATATGGCATGTCAAAGTCTCCAAAATGAGAACTAAACAGCTACAGCACTGAGAAAATAGAATTCTGGAAAAAACCAAAAGTCAAAACTGGAAAATACCTGCACCACTGCGAAGAGCATGAAATTCCACCCCATTTCAAAAAAAATTGCACGCAAAAAGACCACCGTATGGCTGAGATATGGCCTCTGGAAGTTGAGGTGCAAAACTGAAAAACCCAACGGAGAGGGGCTGAGAGGAGCAAAAAGTGATCTCCGCTAAATTTAGGAAAAACACCTCCAAATCTGGAGGTCCGCCAATTTTAGTGATGCTGGAAAAAATTCTCCAATTACAGTCCATTATTTTGCATAAAAAAGCAAAACACCAGGCTTATTACAAAAGATTGTTTTTTTTTTTTAAAAACAATAAAAATTTACAAATTATATTTTTTTGTTAAAAAAAATATATTAAAAAAACTGGATTTTTTTATTTAAAAAAAAATCATAAAAAAACTGCAGCGGGCGGGTTTTATGTCACTGTCTGATTGTAAAAGCCACCCTGATGGACGTCGATGGCATTAAAGCCACCGGCGGACGACATTAATGGGCTGGCCTGAGAGTAGGTACCCGCAGGTATCATTAATGAACCCGCAGGTCTGACGGTACGGGGCCCACAGGGTAAGGTACCCTACGGGTACCCAAAAAAACTGGGTTTTTTTAAAACTTTTACAAAAAAAACTGCTATGCCCTTTTCAATATAGTTTTTTTGAAATTGATTTAAAAAAAAAAAAAATTGAAAAAATCAAATGATTTTTTTCTAAAAAAATCACCTTGAACTGCGTGCAAACGGCGAACAGGGCCGTACGGGCAAAAAAAAATTGCCTCAGAAATCAACTACTCGGATTTTGACAATTTCACAGTCGATCTTAAGGTTTTTGACTGCTACGGATGCAATGGTGAGGTCTGTTTAGGCTGAAAATGCTCTAAAAAATTGAGCACCCCCTGGATCTGGCAAAAAAGCCCTTTCTTCAAACCCTTACAAATCTGACAAACGGAAGCCAAATTTGATGAAACAAAGGTCAATCTTGACTATTCCAACAGCTCTGGATTCAATGGAGAGGTCTAATTCACACCAAAATTCTTCTAAACAACTTCCTCCTCCAAAATTTGGTATCAGAGCGTGGATTCAACGAACCCCTTCTCGATTTATGAGGTTTTCTTCTTTAACAAGGGTTGCAGGCTTCAGATCTAAATCCCTATTGCGCTTCTCCCTAATTCTAGATTAAGGGGGGGTGTTAGAGTAATTGGTTATTTACTTGATTAATTAAACAATATTTGTTTAATTAATTAAAGTTCCCTTTTATCTCTTTTACACTTAAGCTAACATTAGGTGCATAATAATTAATTATTTTATTAATTATTAATGTGCAAGCCTAGGGTTTTCCATTTTAGGTTTTTTACCTATATGTGGTTGAAACTTTTCTTTTGTATTATTCTTTTACACATTGGTAAATACAGAGCTCCACATCTTTGAACAATTTTACTGTTTACCGTGTAGAAATTGAGAAAATACAACTTCATAGGAGCCCAATGATCTCTGCAAGCTAAGAATACCTGTTACAGGGAGAAGCAAAGAGAAGCAACATAGAAAAGAGTAAAATTGCTCAAAGATGTGGAGCTTTGTATTTACCAATGTGTAAAAGAAAAAAACAAGAACAGTTAGTTGCAGATTTGAAGCTCTGATACCATGTTAGAATTGTGAAACAAGCACAAAACCACAAGCCACAAGTCAAACACAAACAAATACACCTTCCACGCAAGAGATCTGCAAACAAATGTATGCAATTAACTTCAACAAGAAAAAGCTACATAAGAGAGAAAACTTTCAAGAAGATATGAAAGTTACAGATATTCTCCCATTATAATTACAATGAGATCAATCCTTATAAAAGGAGATCAAGAAACCCTAAAGAAAATCCTTAAGGGAAACCCTAGTGTGCACACTTAATAATTAATAATTAATTAATTATTAATGTGCCTAAGTTTAGCTTAAGTAACTAAAGTGATAAGTGACTTAATTAATTAACCAATATGATTAAATTAATTAAGTAAAACAACTTATTACTCTAACAATTTACTTCCTTATAATTTAAGTTATATTTCATGTATATAGTTTCAGGATGTTTGAGATGGGTTTTGGATCTATAGTAGTTACAATGTAAATTATAATTTTTGGAGGATCTAATAATTTTTTCAATGTTAGTCAAATTCTATAATCATTAATTTTTAGTGTGCTCTCAGTGTGTGTTTGGTTTTTATTTGAAAATCTATCAATAGATTTGAGTGGTATCAAACCCAAAATTAACATTCTAACATCATCTATGTAACGCCCCACCTCATAACCCTAGAGAATGACGCAAACACAATGGAAACATAGCAATTTTTTTTTTAAGTGTAATAATAACATGTAATGTGAACTATACTTAAGGCATACATCCTCTAAGGTATGTGGCAATGTTTACATTCAAATCCCAATATACAAAAGTAAACTAATCCATAGCATATAAAATTAATCTCATGATATAAATAACACACATCCAAGCATTAAATTCATCTCATAAGATACAAAGTACATTTATGAATCATTCAAAGATTGCATACATTCCATAAAGTAGTTACAATGCTCATTTCCAAAATGAGGTAGTTCATACAATAATGTTACAATTGCAATTATACAAGAATCCTCCTCAAATACAAATAAGTAGTAGTACATATACAAAGTATCCAACTGATACAAAAGAGCATAAGAGATAGTACAAAGCAACTGGTACACGTGAGTTCTCCAATCTGGAAAATCCCACCATCATGAACAAGAAATGGGAACCCAATGGTGTATGGTGCATGTTCCACCCAACCAAGTGGTACCTGAAGGCCCACCCCCCATGCTAGGAGATATTAAAAGGGCTCCCTAGGAAAAACCAACAACCTCTAGACATAGGCAAACTCAAGACTAAACTACACAAGTACAATACATAACATGAAGGTTACATTGCTTCCAAAGTAAAAGAATCAAGTACATCAACTAAACAATAAAACTGTTGTCATAGGAGGAGTGTCATCACAAATTTACATGGGTTACCTTGGCGAATCTTCTTAGGCTCTGAACATCCGCGAGGCAAAACCATCTCGCCAAAATCATATGAACAACATCCACAAAATGGTACAATCCAAGTCTAAACTAAAATCACAACCATAGTCAAAACATAGGCCAAATATCAAATTGCAAGATCAAATATATCATCAGTATCCCCACCTCTGGAAGTTCCTAATCAACAACTTAAGTTCCTATAACAAGATAAACTAACTCTAGGGTTTTCTCGCAAGACATAAACCCGAATAAAAGAAACCCACAATTGGTTAAACGAATAATCTTGAGAGTAAACAAAACATAAAACAACGCCATAAAACAAACTACAATGTACATTAAATTTCACCAACTTTATAAATCAATAACTCGAGAATATTCAAATCAAATCAAAACACATAGTTTATTTCTAATTTTCTCAATTAAACTATAACATTGCAAACTTTAAAATTATCAAATTTATTCATAATCACAGCATACATAAAACCAGCTCTATATATATATATACACATGCATACATATATATATGCTTTTTAAGCGTATATACATATATACATATACACACATATATATATATATAATACACATATATATAACACAATAAAATTTATCCACATATATATATATATATATATATATATATATATATATATATATATATATATATATATATATTTATTTATTTATTTATATATATACATATGTATATATATATATATGTATATACACATATATATTTTATAAAATATATATATATATAATAATATATATATATTTTTTTATTTTTTGATCTTGGTAGATAATATATTGAGCCAGAGAAATACAGATCCTGCTTGTGAGGAGGTGTCCATCGGACCTGCGGTAGGAAACGAGAACCATCTTCCATCAGTCTATAAACCATTGGAATAGAGAGAGGGGTCACAGGCCGACCCACGACCAACGTAAGACGAAAATTGCAAAAAATTTGTGCAGAAGACCACCAAAAAAGATAGTAAATAGCAACAAAACTAAAAGCTTCAGACACAGAGGCCAACCCTCACATAAAACTGTTGATTTCCGCAAACCTTGCAAAGTCGTCCATCCATTCCAGCCCCTCCTCTGGCACCATATTCAATTTTTGCTTCAAGAAATCCACGGCCACATCCGCAATCTTCCTGTGCCTCGACAGAGCAGGCCCTTTGAGATCTAAGAGAAAAGGATAAACCTTAACAGCTTCCTCTGTGTCCCATAGGAGAGACAAGTCAGCCGGGCGCGGAATGCCTTTGCCTAAGAAGGCCGCCTTCAATGTTTCCTCAAGTCCACCGAGCAAGTCCACGCGGAACAAGCGCACCATCATCTCCATTGCCACCTTCTTCGGGGTCTCCAAGTCCAGTAGCACTGCAAGAAAACGAGAGGAGACATGGGCATTATCTCTGGCATACTCCCTTCTTTGCAGGTGATCTTTACCAAGAATCATTTTGACCGCAACCAGCGACAACGGATCATCCTCGGACAGAATATGCTTTAATCTCTGGTTCGTGACTTCCCTAAAGGCAATCTGCCTCTCTGTAGCCACCAGAGAGACCGGTGTGTCGACTCCAAAGCATTCCAAGCCTTCCATCGAAATATGAATGGTGAATTTTGATTTTGTCGACCTCTCCATGTTGACGGCCGCACCCTGCATAGAAACAAAGACTATGCCAAAATACGAAGACAAAGTAACAAAAATGATTTCAACATATCCAAAAATAGACCCGTGAGAGGATCCGTCTGGCCTCCGCACATGAGACGGAATAATGGTGGGTCGATCATCGCGTCCTTACCATGAAGATTTGCTACGGACGCAGTCCTTCCGCCTTCAAACCATAATCACTTCGAGTGAAGTGAGACACCACTCGGCCCTTCAACAGTCATTTCGATGATTGTCGTACCTGACTTGTCGCATAGTCGACACCTTGAATGCACAGCCAAACGTACCCCCTGACGAACATCAAGGCTCCGCAATTTTCAAAAGCCAAGCACATTACACGAGCCAACTCCTCCCCACGGCAAGCAAGAAAGGTCAAGAAATGACATGGCAGTGCCACCTCTGCAAACACCAAAACCGTCCCCAAGCCACCTCACGCCCACCCAGGAATTCGAATGGCGAAAAGAGGGGCAGGGGGGGAGCCCACCCATCCGCCCACCATATATATTAATATATATATATAGATATATATATATATATAAACCTTTTAAAAAAATGAATTTAAAAAAAACATTTAATAATATTTACGCCCCCCACACAGCCTACACACAGACCACAGGGTGGGCAGGAGTTTACACTCGGCTGGTACTCTTGCGCTACCAGCCGGGTACGTCGAGGGTGGCATAGACCACCCCCATAATTTTTTTAATATATATTTTTTTTGTAATATATATATATATTCAAATATATATATATATATATAATTAAATTACAATTTTCATACAATTACAAAATATATATATATATACATATATATAAATATATGTAATGAATATATATAATTATATACATATATATATATATATATATATATCATATTTTAAAACTAAAAAAAAAACTGAAATTGAAATTGCAAATAAACAAGCGGATGAAATTTATTGGGGAGGGTTGTTTTACACAGTCGAACCCCATAGTGGAGGGTGCGACCTGTGTAGGCAGTGCAGGGCGCTACCCCACAGTCTACCTCCCCTATGGGGACGGCTGTGGGGGTAGCCCCCAACGCCCCCCCAAGACATTACATACAACCTTAAATTTAAACCTGCGATTTTTATTAATCATTGTACAAGGACTGACGACACATTGTGACTAGGGTTGTGGCTTGACAAGGAAACCCCATTACTATCTCCCAATCAACTATTCCATTGGGAAATGGACACACTCAAACTTGTGAATCCAGGTGGAGCCGATGTCCTATACCTGCAATCCTGCAATAAAACATATGTCGTACATGTATATAGATCATAAACAATCACACCATGAAGAGAAAATTGCGGAATCATAGGGCACTCGCAAGCGAGTGATGCAATCCCGTTCCCTTCACCAATATAGTATCACATCAAAACTGAAAAAACTAAAACATCAATTAACTACATATAAGCATATATCAATATCAACTCAAATAGTCAACTATTCTAACCAGAAAGCATGTCATAAACAATAATCATCCATAAGGTGTACCATCACATCACAAAATAAAAACCACCATCGCTCCAATGTCAACGATCAAATAACAACAACATAATATCATGGTCTATCAAAGTAAAAGCATTGTCCGAAAATATAAGCAAATCGAAGGGGTACTACAATCTATCTAAGGTATACTTGTAAAAGTTGAAGATTAGCTCAATACCCAAGACCGCCTACAAAAGCAATGAAAACCTTCTACAAGAGAGTATGCAAGAATATGAGCTTGCTTGATATTAAGACCTATCAAAATGATGATGAGGTATGAAGTATGTTACAAAGTGTACAATGACCTTCCTTATATAGGCAAGGTTGAGAATAGGATTGAACATGATTGTGGCATGTGTCTTAATCCTATCACATGAGATGACTAACAAACTAACTACCTAGGAAACAATGCATAAAGCTAGATAAGATAAGTTCTAAAAATTCCAACTAAGACTTCTAGAAACAATATTATATCCTAAGTAAACTTAACATGTGAATAAGTCCCCTAAGTCCCTAGCAAGATAGATTACTAGGTACAAGGCATATATTCACACCAACACCCCCTTAAGTGCAACTTAGGGAGAAGATTATTATGCAAATGATGCAAAAAAGATGCAAATATGGGTCCCGGATACTAGGCAATTTTAGGTACACATGTACAAATGTAAATGAAATCTCTCCCAAATAGAGAAAAGGAGAAAACCTAGTGGGACAAAAATCCTCTCCAAAAGAGAGAAAAAGAAAATAAAGTGAGAAAGGATTTGTCATATATATACATGACAAAATCCCCCCATAAGAGGGAAAAAAAGAGACTACATAGCCCCCCCATAATGAAGTAGCTCCAAAACCACTAAAGAAGGTATGAAGAAAAAAGAGAATGAAATGCCTACAAGCAATATATCTCCCCTTGGGAAGAAAAAGATGCAATGGTCGATGCTGAAGAAACCTCATCTTCATGAAGAAACAAGAGGGAAGTAGCCTCAAGAAATAAATCTCTGAAGATGTGTCAAGAGCCTTTGAAGATGTGTCAAGAGCCTCTGAAGATGCCTCAACAAAATTAGGTGTTACCCCAATCAAGGAAGAAAAAAAAGAATGTGAAGACTCAAGAGAAACTCCCAAAGATGAATGATCAAAAAAGAGAGAAACCCCCTCAAGAAAGTCCTTCAAATCTGTTGAAGAAGTATGACAAACCAATTCTGATATACCTATCATGAAAGCATCCTGCAAGTGCAAATTTGGAAAACCAAAAGTATCTTGCTCATTTGAAGCCTTAGTCAAATTTGAAGAAGTAGAAGAAGATGCAACCTCATTACATGGATAATGAATAGCGAGGTTCAACCATCCACCAAAACCTTCATGTGAATTACTACCCATACTAGAGCTAGGAGAGTGATCCCTCGAACATTCACCATCAAGAACAAAATGAGAAAAGTAATAGATCTTTTCTTAACGATTGGCCCTACCCACTGTAACAAGGTGTTTGGTATCCAAATCTCTAATGAAGACTAAATCTAGAGTGAACTCAATAGATTTACTAGTTTGTGTTGTCTAATTTACTAAAAGAATATTGTGCTTAATATCAAGAATATAAAGCACATTATTAAAGCTACCATGTGGCACATCAATAACCCCTTTACCAAATACATCAAGATAAACATCATTAGCCATCAAGATCCTCATAAGTGAAGTATCCTTCAAAGATGAAAACCTATCACATTGGCCTAATATATGATAGGAGGCTCCAAAGTCAATAATCCAATTATTAGACTCCTCAACACGTGGTCAAATTAGAGCATGTCCTTTCATTTTAGAATCATTGATCATATCACTCCCATTGGTAATTCCTACAATACCAGTGTGTGTAGTAGATGTTGATTGAGAAGAAGAAGATGATGAACTTTTAGAATTAGAAGGAAAATAAATGTTATGTTCCTTTAAGAGTTGCCTCATTTCATCTAATTCTTTCTTGTAACAAGTTTGTTCACCATGCCCTGGTTTTTTACAATAACCACATTTAGTCTTCTCCTTCTTAGGTTTTTCCTCTTTAGAAGAGGTGGGAGGTTCTTTAGATTCTGCCTTAGGTTTAGACTTTTTCTTTCCTTTATCTTTAGATGATGATGAAATCTAAGCACAATTCTTAGCATGTGTATCAAGTTGACTAATTTTTGCTTGTTCTCTAGTCAACCTATCACAAAATGTCTCAAACGAGGGCATTACAAAAGAATCACCTAAACCATCCATTGTAGCATACAAGGAAGTAGAAAAGTATGCAAATGAACCTTTCAACATAGACAAAATAAAAAAATGCACTCTTTATCAGTTTTATCTTTTCCACATCCTACCAATTGAGATGTTAGTGATTTTAATTTTACAAAGTAGTCTTCAATTGTGGTAAATGCATTTGTAGAAAGTGAAGCCAATTCAGCCTCCAATTGTGTGGCACATACCTCATTAACTAAACCAAAGAGATCCTTGTACTTATCCCATACCGTCTTAGGAGTTGTACATTCCTCAATATGAAAGAATAAACTATCTGAAAAATGTAGTGTAATTAAACCCATAGCTTCATCACATGTATTCCTATAAGAAAATCTTCCATATTCTCTAGTAAAATCAGGTTGGTGATCACTCAATGTAGACCAAAAACCCTTTGACCAAGGTAATCTTTTCATTTTTACCCTCCATGTGCAATAGTTATGAGGTGTTAATACCTTAAATCTTGGTTCATCCATGAGGTCAACAAGTACCAAGAGTGCAATATGGACAAACTGATATTAAACCTCCCAAATCTAAAAATACAGCTGAAAATAAATGCCCCCCCCACAAATAGAACTTCTACAGGAGACAGGATGTCCAAGTTATGAAGCAGAAAGTAAATTTGCAAAAATTTGAATAAAGTACATGAACCAAATGAAAGAGATCATGAATACCTTCCAAATGCAACTTGAATCACCAAAATTGGAGAAACTAGCAAAAAGTTATGAGCTCGGAGGTCTAAAGGGGAGATTTGACTTAAGTTGCCAATAATTTGTAATTACAGCAAAATCTAGCAAAAATACCTACACCACTGCAAAGTATATGGAACCATCTTTTTGTCAATATCTTGTTTGCATAGTTTTGATATCGTGGCAAAAAGTTGTGTAAAATTGAAAAAAGCCCTACTTGAGGCACTCCATAGGCTAAACAGGGGCAAAAAATTAGGTCCTAGGGCTAAAAAAAGTTGGCACTTGCTCATTCATACAACCAACCGCTTGTTTAAGGCAAAAAAAAAAAAGTTGTTTTATAAACTGCTGCCACCTTGTGCGGCAGGTTTGGGTGGAGCCACCTAGAGTGTTGGCTCGAAAAGGGGAGGGGATAGCGGGACCGCGCCCAACAAACAATCAGTTTTACAATATTAAAACAAAACTTTATATTATTAAATATTGCCAATAAAGTCTTGGTATTGTATGTAATAAAGGACGTCGACTATGATGTGGTAGCTAGTTGGTCCAAACTATTGGCCAAATAAAACTTTAATATATAGTTTTTTAAACAAACTTTTATATTAATAAAAAAACTTGTGATGTGTACCTTGCATAGGCCGATATGACAAGGGGGAAAACAAAGAATAATAGACCTACAAGATAATAAATTATGTATTGAGCTTGATAAGGGAAAAAGGTTGTCGATAGAATTTTATGTCGTCGATGCAAGAAAAGGGTCTGGTCAACTTGAAATCGGCAGAGGAGATTTTTTGGAACCGATGGAGAAAGAATCGGTGGTAGAAGCCATTAGCAGTCCAAGGTTGGCGATACAGACAAACTGGCAAAGAATTAAACGCATAGGTTGTCAACAATAAATGTTGGCGTACCTCTGAAGTTTACTAACAAGACAGACAAAAACCTATGGGCAGGTTCGCTGTCAATGCCAACATGACCCTACACAGTTGACGGTATAGCTCTTGCCTCTACAAAATATTTTTTAAAACCAAATAATTATTTGATAAATGCCCAAAAATGTTTTACAAATAATTTCCCAATGAGTAAAAAAAATCCTAAAAAATATAAATTCAAAAAATTAAATAATATTTTATGAAAAATCATACCTTACTCGCAGGTTGTACGGCCTACCCGAGTAAAAAAAATTGCCTTAGGAACAGTTGATGTTGAACATAGGTGTATTATATATCAATCTTCATCTCTCAAGCCCTCTAAAGACAATGGCAAGGTCAGATTGGACTGAAAATACACCAAAAGCTCTGCTACTCCTAAATCTTGCAAGTCTTCAAACCCATATAACTTTGGCAAAAAATATCAGATCTAGGCAAAACAAAAGTCATTTTTGACTTTCTCAGCTACCCTGAACTCAAATATGAGCTCATATTTCCTCCAAAATGAGCCAAAAGTGACTTTCCATGAAATCCCACATATAGAGACAACCTCAAATATGGTATTTTTTCAAGTTTTTTTTATTCCCAGGTTCACCATTTGGTGCAAGGGAAAAGCATACTCAAATTTACTAAAAGTAACCTAGATCTCTCACTAGAAATAGCTCAACCCTTAGATCTTAGAAGGGTTTTGCAAGTCTTGGCTTTGATACCATGTAAAAGCTGAAAATTAGCTTAATACCCAAGATCACCTACAAAAATAATGAAAACCTTCTACAAGAGAGCATGCAAGAATATGAGCTTTCTTGATATTAAGACCTATCAAAATGATGATGAGGTATGAAGTATTTTATAAAGTGTATAATGACCTTCCTTATATAGACAAGGTTGAGAATAAGATTGAACATGATTGTGACATGTGTCTTAATCCTATGACATGAGATGATTAACAAAATAACTACCTAGGAAATGATGCATAAATCTAGATAATATAAGTTCTAGAAAATCCAACTAAGACTTCTAGAAAGAATATTAGATACTAAGAAAACTTAACATGTGAATAAGTCCCCTAAGTCCCTCAAAAGATAGATTACTAGGTACAAGATATATATATTCACACCAACAATACCTTTGTTGCATACCTAAGTATTTTGTTACTTATGCTATTTGGCTCATTTTGGTTGGTTGCAACAATTAGGATTTGTGATTAGAACTTTTTATTAGCATAAATTAGTAATATAATATTCTCTAATGATGATTTTGTATTGTATTGATATATTGTAATATCTTGGATGGTAGTACTACTAGTGGTTTCAGCCTTGCTCTCAATGTATTTTCTCACCCCACTAAATAACTATAAATGTCATATATGCTCACCCTCGTTGAATAAGTGGAAGTACTATAATTTTCTTACCCCAAAGTGTTGGTAGTGGTTGTCATTGATGTCAACACTTGAGACTATTGTATGTTTGGTATTGGTTGTCACTGATGAGTAACTAGTGAGGTTGTTATACTGGTTTTTTTTGGGGATATTATTGCATTAGTTGTTATTGTTGACAACATTTAAGTTATCATTAAGTACGGTGATGCATTGTTGGTGTTCATGGTTGGATGTCATGCCTTATCTGATAGTTGTATAGTGCAGTGTTGTTGTCAGTGGAGTTATTTTCATGATGATGTGTTAAGATGAGGATTAGAAGTATTTTTATGGTGGAGAGATTTTGTTGATGGCCTATAACATGTTTTATGCTCTCTCATGTTGCTCCTGAAAAAATTTATGTTGTTACAAGGTTGTTTTGGCCTCTACAAGTGGGTAATAAGTTTTTGTTTCAAAATGGTGTTGAGAAGACTGTTTGGGAGAATGCTCCACATTCCTCAATTGTTGGAGATAGGGTCTTGCGGTTTGGGATTCAAATTTTGTGTTATGTGGATGTTACTCTCCTACATTTTCAGGTCACTAGTGTTGTTGAGGAGGTTTTTGTTAATTGCAAAAGGTTAGCAGTGTTGTTGGTTGTCTGGATTGGTCCAAAAAATGCTCCACATTTCTCTGTATTGTTGTTTCTCCTCATGTGGTTTGGTGGATGTGTTATTAGTGTCTATGCAATACCTCAGTTCAATTTTCATGTGTTGAAGTGGTCCACAAGTTGATTTTTTAAAGTTTTATCTCATGGTTGTGTGTTTTGTGCTTCTGCGATGAAGTGTTATGTTCTTGTTTGGTTTGTGGTAGTTGTTGGTGGCATAAAAATATGAAATAAGTGTCTGGAAGTGTTATTGGATGTTCAATAAATATCTCTTTTTGATCCGTACATCAGTGGTTGATCTCTTTTGACGCTGCATTGTGTTTGAGTTAGTCTTCTGGGTAATTTTCGGATATTTGGCTAGATAGGGCTTGTTATCTTGCTTGTGCTATGTGCTTGAGGATTTGCACCGGTATATGAAGTTGTGTTAAGATGTATTTGGGTCCTAACCTATCTTGGTTATAACTGCATTAAGTGAATTCAATTGGAAATGTTTTTGGGTCGACTGGTATTGTGATACATGTTTCCTTGTTGTCGACTTAAGTTCATGTGCACAAGCATGTGAGTTTTTTGGGATCACATTGGAAGATCAAATAGGGTTTTTTTTTTGTCCTATCTATCCCCTATATAGGACCGCATTGATGTATTATGGATGACTTGTTGAGATTATTATTTATCTTCTTTCTAGTTGACCTAATTGATATTTTGTGATCTTGTGGTGGATATAAATGAAAGATCAAATCTATTCTAAAGAGTGAGAGTGTGGAATGTATTGAATATCTCATAGAAGAAGTGTGAAGGAATTTGGAAGAAAGATCAAATGTGCTTTAATACCTCATTCATCAAAGTGTATTATTGACATATTTTGTAAATTCTAAACTTTCATGTATCCTACTATGAGATATTGAATCTCATCAGGTCTTTGTATCTTTCCCTAGAGTTGTGTGCTTCACTCTGAAAGTCCTTTGTATCTTCCCCTAAGGTTGTGCACCTTAGTCTACAAGCCTTTTGGCAGTGAGCCTTATTTTATGAGTAGTGAGGCTCATTTGTTGTGAGTTAACTCTCACCATGGTTTTTCACTACTTGGATTTTCCAGATAAATTCGGTGTCATCTTGTGATGTGTGTTGTTTTATCTTTCATTATTATTGATCTAATTAAGGGTTAAATTGTTGTATCTTTCAATATTGTTGATTCGGTTAAGGGTTGATGAACTTGTTAAGAGATTAAATTGATATATCTTTCCTTGTTGCTAATCTATTTAAATGTCTTTGGGTTGGTTAAGAAGTTTGAATTGTGTTCAAGGTCTTAAGTTCTAGAGGGGTTTAAAGTTTTTAAATATATTGATTCACCCCCTCTCAGTATTTGGTGTGTTCAAAAATTGGTATCAGACCCAATTTCCTCTGAAGAAGCTTAACTGCTTGAAGTAAAGGTCTGGGATGGAAAATGATGGAGCTTGTAAAGGTATTAGGTTTGATGGGACAAATTATAATTTTTGGAAATTGAAAATGGAGGGCCATCTAAACTCTCTATGGTTTGGTGTTTGGAAATTAGTCAGGGATGGTTATGTTGCTCCTACTACTCCTCTAGTAGATCCAGTTGAAATCAGGTTGTATGAGAACAATTCCAAGGCTAAGAATGTTATCTTGTGTGGGTTGGTTGATTCAAAACTCTTGAAGGTGATGAATTGCAATTCTACTAAGGATGTTTGGGAAAAACTTAGCAGCATCTATGAAGGAGACACCAAAGTAAAGCAAGCTAGTATGAAAAAAATTTAAAATAGATTTGAGACATGGAGGATGACAGAGAATGAAGACATTGCAAGTTATATGCTCTAGGTGCATGAAGTAGTTTTTGGCATCACAAGTCTTGGTGGTGTAGTAAAAGAAGATGATATTGTGAAGAAAGTTTTGAGATCTCTCCCTAAATTCTATAGTCATAAGGTATCTTCTATTGAATAATCTAAGGACTTGGATAATTATTAAGTAGATGAAATGTTTGGTGCTCTCACAACCTTTGAAATGAGAGAGTTTGACAAATATGTTCCAAAGAAGGAAGTTGCATTTAAAACTAGTAAAAGGATAGAAGATGAGTCTAAAGATCAGGATGATGAATTTGATGAGATTGAAGAAAACTTTGTAAGAAGATTGTAGAAAGGCATAGACAAAAACAAAGGTAAGTTACCTTTCACATGTTTCAATTGAGGAAGGATCAGTCATTTTGCATCTAAATGTCCCTACAAAGAATTTGAAGATGGTAGCAAAACAAATAAGGTTAAAAAGAGTTTCTATTCCAAGGAAAACATTTTTTCCTCAGAAGATGAGGATAATGGTTGAAGTGATGAAACCATATTCATGGCCTTGAAAGATGGCAATGAAAATAGCAATATTGGAGAAGGTAAGAGGTTCGGTACCTTGCAGGCTGATAAAGTTAATGAAAGATCAATGGTAGTATGGACTACCTTTCATGCAAAGGAAGAGGAAAATGTTTCGGTGATTGATAGTGGTTTCTCTAACCACATGACTAGTGATAAGACAAGGTTCATCAGTATTAAGAAGGTTAATGGTGGAGCTATTAAGTTCGGTGGTGATGAGTCAGCACAAATTTGTGGAAAAGGTGCTATAATAATTGATGGAAAGAGTAGGACTGAGGATGATCTCTATGTCAAGGGTCTAAATCATAATCTTCTCAGTGTCAATCAGATGTGCAGCAAGGGATACAATCTTACATTTCATCCCAATGGTTGTGAGATTAGGAAGGCAGGGTCTAGAAGACTAGTTGCTAAAGGTACAAGGACAAATAGAAATATCTATCATCTAAAGGATGCTAATGAAAGAATCTGCTTATTGGCTTAATCCAAAGAGTGTTGGCTATGGCATAAAAGGATGGGACACATAGATTTTGACAAAATGATAAAGATCAGTTCTTCTCATGCTATGAGAGATATGCCTAAGATAACCAAGCCTACAAACACATTATGCAAAAAATGGAAAATGGGAAAGCAAACAAAGACAAGTTTCAAGGGCAAGGAGTGCTTTGCTATAGTGTCACTGGAGTTGATTCACACTGACCTTTGCGGACCTACAAGAACAAGGAGTCATCAAGGTGAAAATTATTTCATGTTACTTATTGATGATTACACTAGAATTTCTTGGGTTATATTTTTAAGAGATAAATTTGAAGCTTTTGATAAGTTTAAAATATTCAAAGAAAAAGTTGAGAATGAGATGGATGTTAAGATCAAATGCTTAAGATTAGAAAGATGAGGTGAATATACTTCAAATGAATTTGAAATATTTTGTGAAGATCATGGTATTAGGAGACATTTTCCTTCTCCTAGAACCCCTCAGTAGAATGGGCTAGTGGAAAGGAAGAATAGAACTATGCAAGAGATGGCTAGAACCATGTTGAAATATGTTGATCTACCTAACATGTATTGGAAGTAGTTCACATTGCTATCTATTTGCTTAACATAGTGTAGTCAAGGGTCAATTGCACTAAGACCCCTTATGAGCTCTAGTATGGAAGGCCTCCCATTGTCAGATACTTCTGAATTTTTGGCAGAAAATGTTATATCAGGAGATATGAAGCATACCTTGGAAAGTTTGATTCAAGGTGTGATGAAGGGTTCTTTCTTGGTTACTCAACTAGGAGAAAAGCCTACAAATGCTATAACAAGAGATTGGGAAAGATGATTGAAAACATAAATATTAAGGTAGATGAAGACTTGTATCAGATCTCACAAGAACAAGAGGTTTACAGGTCTAATATACCTCCTTGGATTGAAGAAGAAGAATAAAAATAAGAGAAGGAACCAAAACTAATGTAGGATTTCAAGACTCCAAAAAATATATTTAGAAGAATCATTCTATATATCAGATTATTGGAGATAAGAATGAAGGTGTGATGACCAAGAGAAGGATTGCAAGAGAAAGTGAGCAATTAAACTTGTGTTTACTATCAAAGGTTGAGCCCAAGAACTTTGTTGATGCTAGCAAAGATGATGGTTGGATCAAATCAATGCAAGAAGAAGCAGATCAAATAGAGAAGAATTTGACTTGGGAATTGGTTCCCAGACCAGCTAATAAGAATGTCATTGGAACTAAATGGTTGTTCTGAAACAAGTTGAATGAAGATGGTGAAGTTGTGAGAAATAAGGCTAGATTGGTATATAATGGATATTCTTGAGTTGATGGTATTGATTTTGAGGATGCTTTTTCTCTGGTAGCCAAAATGGAGGCAATAAGGATGTTTCTTGCTTTTTTTGTTCATAATAACTTCAAATTATATCAAATGGATGTCAAGTCAACCTTCTTGAATGGTGATCTAGAGGAAGAGGTATATATTGAGCAATTGGATGGCTTCCAGTTATCAAAAGATCCCAACATGGTGTGAAAACTCAAGAAATCTTTGAATGGAATCAAGCAAGCTCCTAGAGCTTGTTATGCTTGGTTGGATAAGTATTTACTTCAACAAGGATTCAAGAAAGGTATTGTAGATAAAAATAATTACATTAAGGTTCATGAATACAAGTTGTTGATTGTGGTTGTATATGTTAATGACATCATCTTTGGTAGAGATGATGATATGTGTAAGAAGTTTGCAAAAGAGATGTAGAAACAATTTGAGTCGTCTATTATTGATGAGTTGTCTTTCTTCCTTGGGCTTCAAATTGTTTAGCAAGATGGTGGTATCTTTATTTCTCAAGTCAAGTATGTAAAGGAGATATTGAAATTTTTTGGCATGGAGGATTCCAAACTAGTAGGTGCCCCTATGGTGACTAGTCACTTGAGAAAATCTGATGAGTCTCTAGAGGTTGATCAAAATCTATATAGGTCTATGATTGCAAGTTTATTGTACTTGACTGATTCTAGAATTGATATCATATATGCAATATGTTTGGTTGCTAGATTTCAAGACAATCCTATGCAAACTCATGAGAAGGCAGTGAAAAGAATTTTCAGATATTTGAAATGAACTTTGGATTATGGTTTGTGGAATAAGGACAATAATTTTTCTTTGAGTACTCATACTAATGTTGATTGGCCAGGATGTGTGGATGATCGAAGAAGTACTAGTGGTAGTGCATTTTACCTAGAAGACAGATTGGTCTCCTGGTTCAATAAGAAATAGGACTCAGTGTCCTTATCCATGATAGAAGCTAGATATATTGTTGCAACATCTTGTTGTACCCAGGTGCTTTAGATGAAGTAGACCTTGAAGGATGTAAAGGTGTTATATGATGATCCCATTCCTATATTGTGTGATAAAATAGTGAAATTAATATTTCCAAGAATCTAGTAATGCATTCAAGAACCAAACATATTTCTATTCAATATCACTTTCTAAGGGAGAAGGTTGCAGAACAAGAAGTCAGATTGGAGTATGCACACCTACTAAGGATCAGATTGCAGATATCTTCATTAAGGCACTTTCAAAGGATACTTTTGAGTATCTCTGATAGAAGTTAGGGGTTATTTCCCCTCCTTGTTCTAACTAGATGCACAATTGGTGCATCTATTTAGGGGGAGAAATTCATGTCATATCTTTTTCTCTTTCATTGATGTAGGCTGCCTCTTTAGGGGAGTTGGGAGTAAGGGGGAGTTTAGAGAATTTGTGTAGGTGTTGTTGGTCAAAGGGGGGAAAGGTGTTGTTGGTTCAATTGAAGATCTTTGGCCCCTTTCCCTTGAAGTTAGAATATGTGTTTTTTTTAATGTACAAGTGTGTGTGTGGCCCTTTGTCCTTGATGTCAAAGGGGGAGAGTGAGTATATGTGTGTTGCCACCAATGCCAAAGGGGGAGATTGTTGGAAATGGTTGTTATTGATGTCAACACTTGAGACTGTTGTATGTTTGGAATTGGTTTTCATTGATGAGTTGGTGAGGTTGTTATAGTGGTTGTTTTTGGGAAGATTGTTGCATTGGTTGTCATTGTTGACAATATTTTGGTTTTCATTGAGTATGGTGGTGCATTATTTATGTTCATGGTTGGATGTCATGCCTTGTCTGATAGTTGCATAGTACACTATTGTTGTCAACAGAGTTGTTTTCATGATGATGTATTAAGATGAGGATTAGAAGCATTAAGATGAGGATTAGAAGTACTGTTGATGGTGGAGAGATGTTGTTGATGGCCTATAACATGTTGTATGCTCTCTCTTGTTGTTCCTGAAAAAGCATGTGTTGCTACAAGGTTGTTCTGGCCTCTGTAAGTGGGCAAGAAGTTTCTATTTTAGAATGGTATTGAGAAGACTATTTGGGAGAATGCTTTGCATTCCTTTGTTGTTGGAGATATGGTCTTGCAGTCTAGGATACATATTTTGTGTTATATGGATGTTACACTCCTACATTTTTAGGTCACTAGTGTTGCCAAGGAAGTTTTTGTTAATTGTAGAAGGTTGGTGGTGTTGTTGGTTGTTTGGATTGGTCTGGAAAATGCTCCACATTTCTCTACATTGATGTTTCTCCTCCTGCAATTTTGCGGATGTCTTATCATTGTCTATGTAGTTTCTCAATTCAAATTTCATGTGTTGAAGTGGTCCGCAATTTGATCTACTAAATTTATATCTCGTGGTTGTCTATTTTATGCTTCTGGGATGAAGTTTTTTGTTCCTTTTTGGTTTGCAGTAGCTATTGGTGGCATAACTATATGAAAGAAGTGTTTGGAAGTTTTTTGGATGTTCAAGGAACATCTCTTTATGATCCACACATCAATGGTTAATCTCTTTTGATGTTGCATTGTGTTTGAGTAGGTCTTCTAGGTAATTTGTGGTTATTTGGTCGATAGGGCTTGTTATCTTGCTTGCACTATGTGGTTTAGGACTTGCACTAGTATATGAAGTTGTGTTAAGATGTATTTGGATTCTAACCTATTTTGGTTAGAACTAGATTGAGTGAATTCAATTTGAAATATGTTTTTGGGACGATTGGTATTATGCTACATGTTTTATCTACACATTTCCGTGTTGACTTGAGTTGATGTGTGCCAACATGTGAGTCGTTCAGGATCACATTGGAAGATGAAATAAGGTTGTTTTTGGTCCTCTCTATCCCTTGGATAGGACCACATTTATGTTTTGTGGCTGACTTGTTGTATCTTCTTTTTGGCCAACCTAATTGATGTTTTGTGATCTTGCGGTGGATATAAATGAAAGATCAAATCTATTGCAAAGAGTGAGAGTGTGGAATATATTGAACATCTCACAAAATAAGTATGAAGGTGTTTGGAAGAAATATCATATGTGCTTTAATACCTTAGTCAGTAGAGTGTATTATTGACATATTTTATAAATTCTAAACTTTCATGTATCCTGCTATGAGATAGTGAATCTCATCAGGTCTTTGTATCTTTCCCTAGAGTTTATTTATTCTACAAGTCCTTTGCATCTTTCTCTAAGGTTGTGTTCCTTAGTCTGCAAGTCTTTTGGTAGTGAGCCTTATTTTACAAGTAATGAGCTTCATATATTATGAGTTAACTCTCACCGTGGTTTTTCTCTCATTGGGTTTTCCATGTAAATTTGGTGTCATCTTGTGCATGTGTGTTCCTTGTTTTATCTATCATTTTTGTTGATCTGATTAAGGTTTGAATTATTGTATCTTTCATTTCTATTGATCCAATTAAGGGTTGATGAACTGGTTAAGAGATTAAATTTATATATCTTTCATTATTATTGATCTATTTAAATGTTTCTAGGTTGGTTAAGAAGTTTGAATTATGCTAAAGGTCTTAAGTTTTGGAGGGGTTTAAAGTTTTTGAAGATATTGATTCATCCCCCCTCTCAGTGTCCAATGTGTTCAACATAATGAGAAAGTGGAAGTTTGGTATTTTCTCACCCCAATGAATAAGTGGAAATTCCTATGCTTTGTAATTTATCTCCAATAAATAAGCATTGAAGTATTTTCCTTTCTAGTAATTGCATAACACACTCCATTGAAGAAGTGAGATTGGTTGACTTGTTGCCTAGTGTGTTTCCCTCTAAGTTATTGTATTCTAGATAGTTGTGTGGTTCTATATAGTGTATGCTCTAACCTTTCCCATCTCAGGAACGATGGGATCAAAAATTGATAAGGACATTGCATTGTAACTTATTTTCATTTAGAAAATTTCAACAACAAAAGGGTTGTTTATTACAAAAGGTGGATGATATTCCTAATAGAAAATATTCTATCACATACAATCCTCTACATCATACACCAATTGTCTTTGAGGAATTCAAGTATTTGTTTACAATCTCTCAATTTTTCATGATTATATTTTTCATAGAAGGATAGGATATTAACCAAGTTTCTTACAACAACCTTAAGTATTATGCTATTTAGTGGCTTTACTATTAACTTTGAATTCTATACATTATTTTGACAAAACAACCATTACTTCCTTCAAACATTATTGTATTTAAATGGGATTGAAAATAATTATGGATGATTTGATTAAATGTTCCCAAAAGAGTAGTGAACCTATCAATAATTACATTATTCAATTTCAATAATCATGTGGTAAAACAAAGCACCAATTTGATGATTATAAGACATAACTTATTTTCCTTGAGGGACTTATTTCTACTAGTAAGAATAATTTATACCTAAGTATTTCCCCTTCTTTTATGGATTTGTGCACTCACCCAAATATTCTTGAGCTCAATTTTCTTGCTTTAAATACCCTTGAGTATATATCATTTTCTTATATATCCTCTCACCCTTTAAAATTATAAAATTCCAATATATTTTTAAAGGGTAATGATTCTAAATGATTGAAAATGTGCATCAAGTAACTAATAGTTTCTATGTGTCTTCTTTTAAACCTCATACCTTTAGGAAGTTGATTAAGTTACAAGATCCCTTGGGAATTACACTTTAAATATTTTTGATCTTTAGTTTAATAAATCTTCCACCTATGAATCCATTAGATTTAGGTAAAGGGATTCCCAATAATTGCAAAGAGTGATTTTTGTAACTTCCATACAGTTAATGGACATCACACACATGGTTACATGGCATTCAAACATAAATTAAAATATTTGAGTGACAACAATATGATGCACATTAAAGGTGTTAAGGACGGGCCCAATCATTTGGTTGTTGCTACTAATCAAATTTTGAATATTTATACCAATCCATTTACTAATCATTCTAATAACATAAATGCCACTTATGAATTATATTCTCTTGGTATGGATCATGCACATATTGATAGAGATACCATGGATGATTTTTTTTATATAATTCAATTGGGGATCTATTAGGATCCCCACCCTTTAACATAAGAAAACATATTAACTAGATTAAGATTACAAAAATACCAAGGAAAAAGAAGGTACCAAGAAATAAAAAGTGCAATGCGCACAACCATATAAATAATAAGAACATTATCTTAGTAGGTAAAACCCAATCAATTTCCTAAAATACTAGGTATACCCAAGGATCAAGCTTAGGTTGAAGCTAATCTCTTTTTGTGACAAGTAATAAAATCCTATATAGTATAGGATCCTTCATTCATGGATTCTCTTGCATCTTTCTTTAGTCTTTCTACCTTTAATTTATGGCCTCTATGCTTCTTTGGCCATGATCGGGGCTAAGTGATTATTGAAAAAACCCTAACACCTCCTCCATCCCATTTTATAATGGAGTTTGAAATGCTCCCCCACAAGGGGAAATATATAGGCTTCTTCTTAAAATTATGGTTGGTTTCCAAACGTTTATTACTCTTACCCCTTTGCATGTGCATTTAAGACTATGATAGAAATAGCATTTTCAAAAAAGCACTTATAATATTTCCAAATAAACTCTTCATTCAACTTACTCTATTTAGGAAACTAATAATAATTTTGAAAATTAATTCTAGTACTAACCAAGCAATATTTATGAGGACTAAGAAGATTGCATTGAAAACACTAAAATAAGAGCCTTAAAAATCCACATATTGCAACCAAGTGCTTATAGTGGATATAATTTGTATAGATCTAACAATTGGATAACATATGTCAATAAATAAACATACCCTTGCAACATGACCCATAAATCAACTCTTCTCCAAATCAAACTTGATAAAGAAGACACTATGGTTTGCTAAAATATGAGCATTTATTTTGATCTACATAATAGAAAGATTATAGAACCTATTGGTGTTCAAAGTTGAAGATCCCAAATCCCTAAAGCTAGGCCATTCCTTGAGTGCCAAGGTTATCAAAATTAGAGGAAAAAATATTTAACTTATGATCAAGTAGGAGAACACTAAACCAATTTACTAAGGTTGGTAAGACTTTCAACTTCAAGCTTAGCTAGAACCAAGGTGGCTTACCTATAGGTATCATGAATGTGATTAAACACAACTAAATATAGAAAAATGTATAAAATGTGCAACAGTACCTAATATACACTTGACCCCAAAAATTTTCACTGGGTCAAGTACTAACCTACCACTGTAACCTCTATTAAGTTGATAAGTACACTAGTACATGAAAAAAAGATGCGGATATGCACAAAATGAAACTTTAGGATGATAATTGCTATGGATAATTGAAGATGTTTTCCCTAGAAATAACATTGAGTCATGAAGTGCATAAAAACTACTTCCTATTTCTAATCTAAGTGAAATATGTGTTCATTTAGAGTGCATATTGGATTATTACTTCTAAAGCCAATTCTTATTCATTGTGTTACAAAGTCCAAGATCACCATAACAAAAGAAATGAAATAAAAAAGGAATATGAGCTATGTGTACACATACACCACAAATAATGATATCAAACAATTGTTCATACTTATTAATCCATCCTAGATTGCAAAAAATCATATGCAATAAAGAACATACCATTATAAAGCTTGTAACAACTTAGAATGTTGTCCCATCCATCTTGTTAAAGCAAGAAAGTGGGACACACACCTAATTTATAATCCCTAAAAATTCTTAGGTGTTGTATTTATACCCTAGTGACGATAGTAAGACAATAAACAAGCTTCTACAATATAATACACTACTATGTGGAACTTAAACACAAATCAAAATATGCACCATTCAAAAAGTAAACACAAATATATAACCAACAATATCTTATTTAATAGTACTATTTTTTTAATATATCTTTCTCTTTTATATTTTCTTTTTGCTTCTTACACTTTTAACTTACATCTATCCTATTTATGTACAAGTAATTGGGGATGTGTCACTTACAAAATATACCTATTCCTATTCGTCCTAGTCAGCCTTATGCTTCGTATTACATTTATAGAATCTTGTGGTAGGTTTTGATTTCTTCTGCACCTCTACTCTAACCTCTACCAACATCATTCCCCCTTTAAAATTATGTCTTTTCCTCAAGACATGCAAAACTAATTAGTTCACAAGTAGGATGTTCTTATATATTTCTTTTAGCTAGAGGAATGTGGTATCCCATTGATTTTTTAATTATTAAAGTATGTGTACTTGGTCATTTACCTAAGTGAGGATTCACTCTGCTTCTTGTATAGTAGATGGGACATATATTTGTTGGACAAAATTCTTTTCATCACATATTAGACTAGTGACATGGGCAATTCTAAGGCTTACTACTTCCCATAGTTGCTTGATATGTACTTTGGTTGCATCTCTATGGTCCTATAGTTTTTGTAATTATGTAATGTCTCCAACTATGCTTTGGTTTTCTCATCCATATCTTGCATTTCATCATATATTTTGGAAACTTGTAAAATTTGTGTCTCGATTTGATGCATTTTACCATTAAGTGTTTTAGTCAGCACTTGGTCATTGTAGGCAGAATTGGTAGAAAGTATTAATATCATTTTCCATGTCCTATAAGGTATTAATGTGGGGCTCCAATTTTGTGTGAGCCTTCGCACATATCTTCCTTTCCTCATCCATCATTGTCTTTGTGACCTTTGTTAAAATGTTGGTGTAGAGTGTTGAAGCCTAGTTATTCATTTAAATTATAAATCCTTCTACCAGTTGCTTCATTTTTTTTCCTTGGTGAGTGTGATGTATCTCTTTATAGTTGGGGATTTTTTTTTGAATAATACTTATAACATCATCCAATTTTTTTGTATTTTTGACATGCTATTTTAGGACATCCTCCCTCGATATTTTGTGGAAGATGTCCCCAAACTAATTTTTTTAAAGTGGTGAGATCCCTAACAAGTCTAATTGTGTTCCAACAAATGGTAGTTAGAGTAGTTGAGGATTTTCAAATGGTTGGATTTTTTTTGTAGGAAATATTAAACATATTTCATTTCTGATGTTGTAGTGGATGATGAAGTCTTGTTTGGATATTAGGGAGTTATTTGTGGTGGCCCTTGCCCTTCTAATTGACTAGTGTCATGCTAGATACTTTTGGAGGGTGTGTGTTGTATTTGTTGAAGATTCTTTTATTCATCCATTATTATTGCATATACATTTTGAGTTATTGTGATTGTTCCTTTCTATATTCATTGAGTGGATTATGGATTTTGTAACATGAGCTTGTCCACCATTTTTTAGAGTGGGTCTCCTTTGCTTGTATTTCCTACTTTTTTTGTTGTTGAAGACTTGGGTTGTTGGAAACATGAGCATGATGTATAGATAATATTGATGTATGGCGTGGGGAGATTGTTGAATATTGATGAGAATGACAGTGTATGGTGTTGTCATTTATGGAAACCCATTATAGAGATATAGAAGTTTTGGTTCAAAGAAGACCAAATGTTTTGCAAATTTTCCTAAGTCCCACTGTACAATTTTTGGTGTTTAGTGAACTAGTTTTGTGGTCCGCATTGATCCGCTATGAAGAATACATTCATGCAGTTTTGAGGTAATTTTAGTGTGCATTGAGGGTGTCTAAATCAAAAGATTCAAGCTTGTATGTCTTTCATAGTTGAAGATAATGTTGACAGAGTTACAATTATAAAGTGTATGTTGGAATGCTCTGCACTCCACCACAGATGAATATTTTACTATGTGGTTTTGAGGAAGTGTTTGAGTATGTTAGTAGTGTGTATGCTCCATATGGAAAATGATTTGGTGGTCCATGAGTCAAGTTGTGAGAGAAAATTTGGTTCATTTTGTTGTTGCTTCACCAATAGTGTTGACCTAAAGGTTTTGGGGTTGTGCGGAGTTAAATTGTGTATGAAGTGGAATTTGTTGGAATCAAGGAACACTGAGAGGGGGGGTGAATCATTGTTCTGCAATTTTTAACTTTGTTAATCTAATCTTTAAACTACTGATAAAATTCAACCAAAAGAAAGATGCATGAACATAAGACAAATAACCACAACACCATAACACAAGGATTTTTACGTGGAAACCATGTTAGGGGAAAAACCACGGTGGAGTTCAATCCACAAAATTATCTGAGTATACTCAAAAAGATGTTTACAAAATGGGAATGCACTTGCATTTAGGCACATTTCCTAGAGCTCACTGCTCAAAAATAGAAAGGCTCACTACCTTACAAAATATTTTGATTACATCCAAATATTTGAACTGATAAAGTAGCATCTACAAATTCTTGATTATAGTTCTAGTTAGGCTCATCATTCGATTTCTTGACCTTTTGTTTGATTATGCTCTTTTGCTCTGTTCTGTTCTAACTCGCATCACTAAATCCTTATTGCACAAGTGAAACTGTGCATAATTGCTCTAGAATCCTTCTGACATTCGCAACACACATCAACATACATTGAACATACACCAAAATGATATAATAGATCGCTTATATATATTTGCTACTAAGAATTTAATCGCTACAAGTCAACTTCAACAAAATAGAGAAATATTTTCAAACTATCGGCTCAAATCATAATTAATTTTCAATGTGCATCCATCAAAGTCGGCCACAACATAGTGAGGACCCAAATCAAAATGCTCGAACAAAAAAACACTTAAACAATTGCTCCTTGAATATCTGCAATGGTTATATTCACTTAGTCGGCCTTCTTGCACTGATGAATAGGAAATTAAACAACTGGATCTGCTAACTTGCACACGGATTGATACAAGGCACTGAGATTCATATATAATGTAGATCATATGCCAAACAACCTTCCCTAAGATCCACAACTCAAAAAGATAACAAAAAATTTGCGTATGAATTGATAAACATAAATTTGTCAGATGCTCTATTTTAGCTTGATTATCTTCAAACTGTCTGTCGGTATGATCAAATGATGACGTGCGGATCGAATCATAGACAAGGGTTGCCATCAATGACAACACTAGAAAATATTTGCATTGTCTCTTGCCAAGAATCTCCCCCCTTTGGCATTGATGGCAACACTTAGTGAAAAATGACTAAGTGTCAGATCAATACCAACATGAATTACACTGCCAACTTCAAAATTCAAAAACACAGTTCAAAACTACAACTCCCCCTAAGATGCATATACATTTTTTACTATTTTACTCCCCCCCTTTGACATCAATGGAAAAGATGGGGGATCCGCATACCAAAATCCAAGAAAAATTGTTGCATATGTACAAACTTGTTATTACAACTTACACAAACTTGAAAATATCTACAAAATTGGTCTTCAACAGGTTCAAACTTGTGTCCCAACCCTTCTTAAGACTCTCCAAGATAGTCATGTGACCACAGAATATATAATATTGCATCTTTGCAGACTCAAGGTTCATTGGATCACTGACCGCCAAAGCTTCTTGTGCTTCCTTCAAAGCATTCAACATTGTTTCCATCTTCAGACCAATTAGGCCTCTAAGCTCACATGCTCTTTCCACAATTCTATCATTATCATGCTTCAAAATATTTATCTTGTTAAGTTGGGATATAACCCGACCTTCTTGGTTTCCAACATAAATAGTTAAAGGATCAAAGGCATCAAAAATATCAGCTAACTATTTCTCATGATCCTTAATCTTTTTCTCATTATCCCCAGTAAATTTAGACAAAGATAAACATGACTTATAGATCTTTCCACCTTCAGATAGTGCAATTTGAAAATTCTTCACACAGGTGGCTAATAATTATTTGTCATTAGCAATCATGCACTTTAGCTTATTGAACCTTTTATCATCAAATTCCTTTTGTACCTTGATCTCAGCTGACTTCTCAAGGGACTTAAAATGAGTACTTACAAAATTAATAAGCTTCTTCAATTCACCAGAGGGAGAACCAGATGGATCCTTAACATGAGTAGGCATGATTCTCTCCAAGATGCTAGATGTGAGACTCAATAGCTCACTATCCTCAATGTGAGACTTCAACAATTCTTCTCTAGCCTTCACCTGTGCAAATGATGCAACTTTCAATTTATGAATCGGAGACAAAGTAGACAAATTAATAGGACCTTCTCCCAATTCAAGTTCAAACTCTTCCTCTTGCACTTCCAAAAACTTCTTCATTGCCTCGGTAGTGTCTCTTGCTTCCACAAGGACTTCCTTTGCTTCAACCTTCTTTTATTCAATCACTGTTTCTTCAACTACATATTTTGGATTGTCTTTTTGAATCTCAACTTCTTCAGCTGACATCTCCTTTTCTTCAACTGACACAACTTCATGAGCTTCACTCTCTGTAGTTACTTTTGTATCATGCACACCAAGAGGAGTCTAATTGTCCTCAATTGTATCTTCCTTTACCTCTTCATCTACCGAACGAGATGAAATATCTTCAACATGCACTTCTTTATAGACAACATTGATTTTGTTCTTTAACCAAACTTCCTTTAGAATTCTTTTAGTTTCTTTTGCTACCTCTTCAATCCAACCAATCATAAGCTTGTTTACTCTTGTTTTGGTCTTGAAATCCCTCTTATCTTCATTCAGGATTGACTTCATTTCCTCAATAGACATCACCGGACATAAATTTGTAAGAATTCATTCTCTCATTTTCTCTTCTTCAGTTCTTGCACTTACTCTCCTCATTTCCAAAATTTCATACAGTTCCTTAGGCAACTGAGATATGATCTCAACGAGAGCCATATTGAATTTTTTAAAATAATTTATTGTAGCCTCCTCAAGAACTCTTTGACCAACACTATCAAAGGTACCATACCATTCACTTAGTGGCTTAAGATTACCATCCAAAATTATGCCTTTCTCAACTTCCTTTACAAACATACCTGGTTTGCTAGTTTTCACCTTCTTCTTTGCTTTCTCTTCTTCACCAGAGGGCTTTTCTTTAGTGACTTTCGTTGCCTGGGTGCCCATATGCTTTATTTCCCTCACTTCTTCATCAGATTCAGTCTCTTCATCTTTTGAGACAACAACATAGACTCTTGTACTCTTATCCTTCTTCCTCTTACCAGATGCCTTGGCTTGAGCTTTCGCAGGGGTTGTCTTCTTTGCAGGACTAGATAGGGGTGCAGAGCTCCTTGTGGATCTAGTTTAGGCAGAGGATATTGTCGAACT